>CM060955.1:85704384-85724384 GCA_030765055.1 Mantis religiosa | reverse complement strand
ACTGACAGCAGTGCCCAACAATGGTAGCACTTAGCAACACCCAACGGATCTTTGGCGTATTAACCTAACTTTCACTGATACGTTATGTCCGTGAGATGACAAGATTACATAGCTGTACCAAGTTTCGCTCTCTTGCCCTCTCTAGCAGCCAAGCTATCAGTCATAATTTAACTCGCATACACTATCTCACAGGACCTAACTACTCATGTGTGCAATGTGTCAGGGCAAACCATTCATTAATTACTCTTTTAAAGGTCTCCCTCTCGCTTTTTTTCTGTTACGCCTTGACAGTAGGCAGACCACATTGCTTGTTGTACGGCGCCCATCCAAGCCTGAAGAGATAGGGTCCACATCATGGTACACAGGCTACTGATTGTCCAGCCTTTGTGTGATCTTGTAGAGTCGGCTGAACTTGCTGACAGTTTGCGTTTGCAATGTACGAGAGGAATGGAAGCTAACGTTTTTACATGCAGGGATGAAGTAAAAGATGCTGAGAATAGCGAGAAGAGATTCCGACATCTAATTTAAAAATAACCAAGATGCTAAACTCTGTGAAAGTTATACTTCAGTTCTTTGTAACTTTTATAGCTCTACGATGTTTAATATATCACATTGCACATTTAAATAGCTGCCTTTAAAATATATTCCTATAAAGTTTTTTTAAAATACCTTACGTGTTAGGTCCGCCTCGGCAGCGTAGATGGTAGCATGTCTGCCTCACGTTCAAGAGGTCTCGAGTTCGAATCTCGGTCAGGATGAGTTACCTGGATAATGGTTTTTCCAGGGTTTTCCCTTATCCTGAAAGACGAATGTCGGGTAACTCTAAGCTCTATGGACCCTGGGCTCATTTGAGCATCATTTCACCCATTGCATTCATCATCCGATATGACTTAACATTGGAGGACGTAAATTACACCAAGAAAACCCTTACGTGTTACTTCACATGATTTTCTGCACCAACTATCCAGAAGAGTATTCATTTAGAAATGTATTCTTTTACTTACTCTAATGTTAATCAATATGAATATTTATAGAAGTTGTTTAAATATGTTATTTCATGGGTAAAATAATATTACTTGAGTACAGTAAGCTTAAACTATATTTAGAATTTGTAAGAGCTGATCTTTACATGATGATCTGAAATTCCGTTCTCTCTGCGTGACCTGGATGGAAAGGAACCTAATATGGACTTCCACTTTGAGAAAAGCGTAACTATTTGAAAATTAAAATTAATAGAAGGTATATCTCCCAAATGCTTGACTCTATAAAAACATACTTGACATAAATTGGAACTTTGATTATGCAGTAAGATTTTATCCATTTCTGACGGTTTACCAGTTATGCAGAATTCATTCAGTAAGATGAGGACTTTAGAGGGTACACACCGAAAGTTCAAGATGCACATAGCATTTTTCATTCAGAGAAAATTAGAAGTTTTGAAACTGAGTTGAAAGACAGATATCAGGAGATTTTATTGAAATTCTTTGGAAGATATAGACTCAAATACCAAGTAGCAATAATATACACATATCAGTTGCCTTTGAGTTGCAAAGTTTAAGGATACATTGACCTACGTGCACTCACACACTCAAAGATACAGATTTTTTTCCCTTTGAGATACTCTTTTATGTAATGAAATGCACACAAATTGTACAAAGGAAAAAAAAATCAATTGTGAGATCACTTGGTGTACAAAAGTCACACAAAAATGTCAACAGGTTGCGCAAACTCCATTTTATATTTTCCACGCTTTTGGCACTTAGAAACATGATATTGTTCACAGAATTGGTCATACAGCTCTTGCCCTTTTACAATTGTATAACCTTAGAAAAATTCAGTTTCATTTTCTATCACTTTTATTCCTTACAAAACCAATTTTAATCTAAGTGGAGTATTGGGTTTCTAAGATGTTAGTATACTGTGACTTATTGGGTTCGTAGAATTAAAAGTCCGAGTTTCAGATATTCCAAATGTTCTTTATTTCCGTAGAAATACACTGCTCAATTCTCACGTAACAACATTACGTCACATACACAGTCTACCAAGGTCGATGATCAAAACAAACGTTCTGATTACCTCTGTTTTCAGCACTCTTGTTACACTCTTGTTCACGACTGTTTACGACTCTCCTCCTCTTGGCGAGTAGTCGCCTTCTTAAATACCACATTGATAAATTCGAGAGATTTCTGGAACAAATAAAAAACAAATATTCTCTGTCAATCCAGATATCACTAGAACCTTCCACATGTGAAACCCTATCTGTGCCGGCAAGTTATCTTTATTTTCTGGCTCTCTCTGTACACTAGCCGTGCTATCGTAGATAACGGGTTCGCGACAGTACTTTTCTCAATGATTTCTGCACAGATAAATATAGCGCGTTTTGAGGAACTTATAAATCTACTTGCCTCAATTCTCAGAAGGTGTCACAAACATTAGCTTTTAAATCATCGAAAAAATAGGCATGTTCTTGTCGATTTCATCGGCAATCTACTCCCTAAATTAGTAATGGCAATGTAAGTTTTGAATAGGTTTGGTCTCCCAAATTTCTGTGTGTAATATTTCAGTTATGAAAACTTTCTTTTCACTCTTTAACAAGCTACATCCAATCAGTGGCGCCTTATCAAACGACTAAAAATCTAGCATAGTGTAAGTCCTCAGAATTTTCCGGATTATGAACCCACAAAGCGGTCACAAATTCTTCTTTAACAGCAAAAAGACTTATATCCACCATTCCAAGTTAATGATTGATGGCTACATCTAAACTCTTCGAAAATAATTGTTCTCTATGTTATTCACACTGCATTGTTGAGTTTCCTAGTGTTATCGGAAAGCAATTCAATGGCAATTTCCAAAAATTCAAAGTGACGGATTTATAATAAACCGAAGTGATAGGAAATAAGTTTCAAATAAGTTTAGTAACACAAAAAACAAGCAAAAAACGAAAAAGTCAAACGAAAGCTTTTCAAAACTAGGAATCGCACTAAGCCAGTGCTCCGACAGAGCGATAGCTATATTACGTCACAGACCCCTCTGTTCTAGATGTGACCCGCGGCTCGTCCATACCTGTTCTAAATTAAGGTTGCTAACGCTATTGAAATAAATAGACCATTTTGTGTTGTAGTAGTATTTATAATTAAATTCACACAATAAAATCCTCAATCTGAAAGAATCGTTTTAGGTAAATTATTTATGTCTCATTAAAGCATGACTTTAGTTTACTCCATATTTTTATAAAATTTATGTTATTTTTTTATTTTAAGAAGACATTCATTTAATTTCCCTCTCCCCATCGATATTTCCATTAGAACGCTACTTAAGGCACTGCATTGAAACTACGTTCCAGAAAGAGTGAACACCATTTTAGTCAACTATCTCTAAAGGCATGATTCTTGAAGATAAGATCAATTAGGAGGAGTTGGGCTTGATCCCCGTCCACCACTCATTCTCTATTTGAGGTGTTTTTTTTTTTTTTTTTTTTTTTTTTTGCTTTTTTTTTTTTTTTTTTTTGCTTTCCCTGATCGGCAACCGAATGGTGGGGTGATTTCTCATTTGTTTTAATTTCCTTTTTATTATTTACCCTTCATTTTGTTTCCTTCTCATCTTTCATGTGTAATTTATTTCTTGATATATATAGCAGTGCAGGACAAATGTCGCGGATATTTGCTCAAAGCATGAAGCATAACCTTTGTATGCTAGAAGCCGTTTGGCCGATGGGTCGTTCATCTTCTCTCTCTTTCTCTCTATCTCCTCGGCAGTTCCAGCAGTAAGAGTCTGAAACGTTGTCGATTTTTGCAACTTACTTTACTTACTTTTTCTTTATTTATTATTTGTAGGTGTTTCCGTCACAATCATGAGTTTTGAATTACAAACAGAACTGTAAGTGTTTCTGCGGAAACGTATTTCTTCTATGAACTAACACAATAGTACTATTTGAAATACACTTATGTACTAACGTACTAACAAATGCATACAAACCAACATATATGTTACAAACTAAATTAAATTCTCAACAGGAAAGTATAACGCTGCATGTATAATAAAATTTAACATTTGTTTCACTCTCATTTAATTAAATTATTGTTCAAGTTCATTTTCATTTTACTCGATATATTAGTATACCACGCTTTTATGCGATAACATAATGAAGTAAAAAAATAAACTTGCCTTCCTTTGTTAGGGTTTGTATTTAATATGAGGGCCTATGTTTAGCGCTGTGGCTGAAAAAGTCATTCAAATATTCAAATCCATGTTCCCGACTAATTCCAGATTATCACATTTTAGGGCTTCTCTGAGAAGCTTCCAGCCGATTACCATTAAACCATCAATCAAAGGCGCTATTGTCACTTACAATTTGAAAGCCAAAGACAGCACATGGCCCAGATATAACAAAGCCGAGGCCAATTTTCTTGTCTGGTTGTCAAAATATTCAGCATGCCAGCCAGTCTGTCGCATCTGGAGGCAAAGACAGTGAGGTCATAATGTGTCAGGAGGCGTTGAGAAAGCAAAAAAGAATATAGGGAAGAAAGGGGATATATTCAATGTTGACACTGGAGCTAAAGCAACACGAAGTTCGAAATGACGTGGACGTAAGCTGACAATCTCAATAACAAAAGTGACAGCCATGTGTACACTTTGAATGTGGTGACAATGTCTTTGCTCTGGCTCAAGCACTTCCGGAGGGTTCTTTGGATGTTGCGTAATGCCAGTGTTCAACCAATAACAATCCTCTATTCCCGAGTTTGAGCATTAAATGTAAAGAAGAATCTTCAAAAGTTCTAAGTGTCGTATGTCCAAAACTATGTATTTTCTGCATCTATTTTATAGCTCTCAGGATCACAATGAGGAGTTCACTCCAAACTCTGAACCAAAAGAAAGAGGTTTTCTATTCTGCCATGGATTGGTCTAATTACCGTTTCAATAATTATTGTGGCTATCTTGTGCTTAAAGTATCAGCATTCAAAATTTGTAACGGTAAACATCTCATTCAACTTAAACAGCTAGTATGCACACCATGAACTGAAATAAAGAAGTACCGTACACTTTATAAACAAATGAAATGGATTTTTTTTAACTGCAAAGTTCTCAGGGTCCCATTCCATAGTGGGCGTAAATGACTACTTAGGTTTGCTCATGGATCTCTTTATCAAACGTAAGATTCTTTTATGTGCCATAAATTTATGACATGGAACAACCGGCTTTACTTCCTTTCAGAAGAAAGGCATACTAAGGTTTTTTGTCTCGAAAAAACCCATTGTCCTCCGCCGGTTTTGAACCGGAGGCTAGTGGACCACGGAGGGCGACCACGGAGGAAATTCTTGGTCTACGCTTGAGTGCGAAAATGTGATCCACGTGAGAATTGAACAATTTAAGTTGATATTAAAATAAACATCTCCACCTCTCCTAGAATCATCCTTCTAAAATTTCTTTCTAGTATAACTCTATTTGATTGAAATATTATTTTCTTATATGCATTAAATGAGAGGACTCATAACACTTCATTTGATTGCTACTAACGTAAAAGCACGGTGATGTTAATGAGGACGACGATAGTTTATTTATTTAAGGATCTTTGGATGATAATAAAAATAAATACGAATAAGTTGTGGATAGCGTCAACGTGAAAAATTCAATGCCATGGCCGGGATTTGAACCACGGAACTCCTGGTTTCCGTCCAGTCGCTCTTAACCTTTGAGCTACCTTGGCCAACGTGCCGACCTGACATTAAATTCTCCAGTTGACTCGTAATATTTCCTCGGTAGACCACTAGGGGCCCTCGCATCCGAGATACACCGTTTGTGGCGACTTACTATTGTAAGTACTTAAGTCCCAGGCTTCATCATTTAACTCTTATAATTTTAGTTAATTGATGGAAATTAATCATTTCTCCGGATGGAGTCAACATGAAAAATTCAATGCCATGGCCGGGATTTGAACCACGGACTCTATCCATCAAATATCTTAGCCTATATACGGCCAGTGTGGAGAAATGATTAATTTCCATCAATTAACTAAAATTATAAGAGTTAAATGATGAAGCCGGGGACTTAAGTACTTACAATAGTAAGTCGCCACAAACGGTGTATCTCGGATGCGAGGGCCCCTAGTGGTCTACCGGATACGAGTCAACTGGAGAATTTAATTTAATGTCAGGACGACACGTTAGCCATGGTAGCCTAAAGGTTAAGAGCGACTGGACGGAAACCAGGAGATCCATGGCTCAAATCCCGGCCATGGCATTGAATTTTTCATGTTGAATCTATCCATCAAATATCTTATCCTATATACGGCTAGTGTGGAGAAATGGTTAATTTCCATCAATTAACTAAAACGAATAAGTTATAATAATTATTTGAAAGAGTTAGTTCTATTATTATTTATTTCATGTGCAATGTCAAAACTTGTTCCTTACACCATCTAAAGAAGTTTTCTATAAGGGTTGTTTCCATAAAAATACTTATCGTGAATAATTGTTATTTGAATGGTGTTTCACCTGAAGCTTTTAATTAGGCACTTCCTGCTGCATAAGAAATATTGTGATTTTAGTAAAGAACATAGAAGAAACACTGTTTACATGAATGCTATAGTACATAGTATATATATTTAAAATTTTCACTAGGTAGGATAAGTTATTATTCTATTTATACAATTATTTAGCAATGTTGATAATGAACCCGGTTATAGTTGACTTAAGAATTGCTTATTAAAATTTTTTGAAATAAGAATTACGTAAACACAGAGTTATAAGAGATAAAATTTAATATAAAATTATTTGCATGATGCATATTTAATGTTTAAGAATAATAGCATAGTTATTTTTGAGAGTTCATATTAAAAAGAAACTACGATCTCGATATTCAATTTTTCTTCACTTTTTTAATTGTTGTGTACAATGTGGAATACAATGAAATTACACGCAGTCTGTGCGGAGTAACTATTATTTGTTCTCTATGCTATTCTGAATGGAACGTCATATATAGCTTTGCAATTATTATGCATTTCTAACGTATTTCTGGTTGCGGCCTCTGACTCCTGTAACTCCTTCAATTCATTCCTTCCTCCTGGGGGCGTTTTGCCACAATAAATGTGTATAGATCGCAGGGAGAGGTATGTCTTCCTTCATTCTATAACTTATAAACTATAACGCTTTCCAGTGCTATCATACTTTTCAAAATGTTGGTTCAACATTCCTTTGTTTCTCATATCATTTACAGTGCGTGATTTCAATCACACCTAAATACCAAGCTTTGAAACATTTGACTATCACTTCAGCAACCTCCTCCCGTATTCAACTTAATGTCAACCCTTTTTTTTTCATTATTATATAGTAGATCAGAAGGTGTTTAAGTACAGTAAAACCTCATTAACTCGGAGCTCGTTAACACGGACCAGTTTTGAAAAATAAAATTCTGTTGTTTAATGTAATAAGCAAATTGCTATTATCGGTAAGTACATTACTCAAATTCTCTTGCCAGCGGGCGAATTCATTGAACTGCCCACCTGCTTGGGCAGAGTTTGGAAGAGGACATTTGATAAAGTCATGGAGAAAGTTGTGGATTTGTGTATGTAGCTTACCAGAAAATAAGATTGAAGAAGAAGAAAAAATAAGTGTGGAAGAAGATTTTATAAACATTTCTAAAAATATCGATGTTGATGTCGTTGCCATTGGTTGCAAATCGACAATTATATACCGATTACAGAATAAGGCATTATTTCATAATGCAGTGTTTCTGAAACTAATAATGAAGAGTATCAGATTCATTGTTGATGAGCCTGCTGTGGTTATGACTCACGCACAATGAGTAACAAAGAGAGAAATTGATGCTTTAACTTGAGAGTCAAGCCGAAACATTACCAAATTAACTTCTAATGTTAAAGCGGATGCAAGATAGCACTGCTTGTAAGCAATACACCAAACTGAGGTAGCAGAAACTTCCCTTTTTACTACTCAGTAGTTTGTAGCAATACTGTGTGCAGTGCAAATACAAAGGCTATTACAGTATTTATAATGCTTGTGTTTTAGGAGAAAGTATGCTGATGTTAATTTCCAAGCTCTATTACAAATTTTTTGATGATGTTGTACGTGTATTTTTATCGTTTTTGCATTATTCTCTGGATAACCCGGATTTGCACTGGCCCTGGTCCCAGCTGATCCAGGTAAACGAAATTCTACTGTACCTAATCATTTATAAAAGATATAAAATATCATTGATAATAGAGAAAGCCATAAGAAAACAGCACTTCAGCATTTTGATTCATGAAGGTATATAGTAATGTCAAAAGTTTCCAAAGCTGTAAAAGGCAACGTTAAAAACAACGAACATAGCCAATTGTACCTTTGCTTAAGTGGTCTACCTGCCGTGGGGTAGAACTCAATTATCACCAGAAATCAGCAAAATCTCCACCAGCATCACCATCACGACTGAGCACCTGAACATGAGGTTTATAATAATACGAAGTGACTATACCAAGCTAATTGTGTTTAGCACTTAGGAATGCTAAAAATCCATGAAATAACTCATGTTCACCGTCTTTCCACGACGAGGTGAAGCGAAATGCTACATAATCGTCAGTGATGGATTCCTTTCCTCCATCGACAGCTTCGGGGTGCGGAGAGTATGTATTATGTACAATACAGTGATGAAGCATTGGCCAAGCTTCACCCTCCTGGACCGCTAAATGGTTCCCGCAACTCAACCATTCATCATTCATCTCTCCACACATACACCCCTCCTTTACTTCACCCTCTTCACCTCCTCTTTCCATCAAATCCCTCAGTTATTGACATCGTCGAGTTGGTTTTCATCTCTTCTGGAGCTCCTTTCCTTAAACCTCTCCAGCACTGCATATCCACACAAAGTTATGGAAATTTGTTCATTCACACTCAAATATAAGCTTAAAAGGACATTGAGAACCAATGTAAATACTTGAGAAATTCAACAAATTTAATTGAAATAAAACAAATATTTTTCTTAATTCACTAGGAAAAGCATTACAGAGAGGGATACCGCTCTTCTTGTAAGATTTGGCAACTCGGCTGACGAGTTAGTCTTACATTTATTTATCACTGACTTTTACCTTAGATTTTAGCTTAGATTTCACATGCATTTTTTCTTTTTTTTTATATATTTTTTGTTTTAATGATTCCACGAGGCAAAAGATTTTAATGCACGGTTCGTATCTGATGCAAATCGTACATCCAAGTTAGACGATGTCCATCAACATATCGTGCGAAAGTATGTAAACAATGTTAAGAAAAGGGGTTCGATTATTATCGATAAAAGGGTAATGCGGTGCTTGCTTGCTGAGAAAGATTGATTAAACGAGGTTCAAGAATTACTCAAGTATTCTCAAAGCGTGCCGAACTATTAGAATTTTAATCTGAAACCATAGAGACAACGTTAGGAGAAGCAGTGAAATTTTAATAGATAATTAGATTTTTAATAATATTGTTTATAGTAATTGATATATCCTTAAAAATATTAACGAATCATACTTTCAGTATCATAACGCCTTCCAATAAGCGTCGCTCTTTCTGACATCATCTCTACCTTGGATGAATCTGCTGTGGGCTGCTATAATTGCGTATGACAATTTTTATAGAGTATGCATGAATGGATGTGAGGGTAGACAGCAGCAGTTACGTTGGCTGATAAATTTAATGGAAAATAATAATGAACAATCAGAAGTTAGTTCCTGACTGACTGAGAGGATAGAATGGAACTACTTACGAATTTCAACACTCGAAATTGGAACTATTAGAGTGATAGCGCGGTATTGATATAAAATAAAACAGCACGTTGTACTAAACTTACTTTATTTGTCAGTAAATTATCAGTACAGACTACCGTACCATTAATTTTACTTTAATTAGTGTTCAGATTGGCATTTAAAGAATTCCGCAGCGCCAGACATCAACTCGCGCTGCGCATAGCTCTTCGACGCTCACATAGCTACTCGGCTGACTGACCCACTGCTCTGCATACAGGCTTTAGAAGTTTTCGGCAGAAAATTTTAAATCATAATTCAATAGTAATTCAAACATCTTAAATACATTTTAATATACATAATTAAAACATTTTGAGAAAATTAAAAGCATGAAATTTTTCCAAGAAAAATATGGCTCAGGGTTGGGGAAAGTCTGAATAATGTTTGAAGACAGCGTTTGTTATTCACCACGTCTCCAGTTTTAGTTATGCTGTTTACACACAGATGTTTAAGAGCCATCAAATTATTTATTTCCGTAAAATATAAATTACAATTTGCTTCTCTTTTGCCACTTTTAGTGTTGTTTAGCACACCGCATCACAGGAGGTGATTTGGTGGTATTTTTGTAGGCTTAAATTTCGGGCTCCTTTCCTGTATTTGCCGGTAATGAAGATTGAGGAAACTTTGAAATCTCTCAATCAGGGATAGGTTTTTGACTGTATTTGAATTGCAGACATCCCGCTGCTAAATGCGTGCGTTAACCAACTTGGCCACGCGTGTAAGTGGATGTGAAAAGCAGTCCACAGGTAAATAGCCGGGAAAGGAAAAATGCGTTGGTGCATATTCCGTAATAAATAACTGCCTACAAATTTAGAAAATGTCACGCATTGCTAGCCTTAAACCTGTGTCTGATGGTATAGTTATCGGCCCCAATATCCGTATGAAGGCATCCCTCGGAACCTCATGAACCACGGGGGAGGAACATTCGTGATGCAACAAACCGAATACATAAATCAAATCGCTGAGTGGAAATACGTGAAGAATCACAGGAAGAAGATTCCAACAATCCCAACACCTCCCCCGTCGCTCGGTAGTCACATGCCAAGCTTCCCTAGCTTTATTGTTTCACAAATTGAGATTCACTCTGCACGCGTATGCGCCTTGCTTGCTGTCTAGATGTCCTCAGATTGTTACTCAAGATGCATTGTCAATTTCTCATTTCGTGTCGAACATTAACTGAAGAATTTGCTGGTACAGAGGCCAACAGTCTTGTTTCAGATCCGTATCAGCTCACGACAAAGGTAGCAGCTCAGATGAAATCTCGATGGGATACCAGTTTCTTACATGGCGAATAAACATTGTTGCGCATATATTCAAACTCTTAAGAAATTACGCCACGTATATGTAAATATATAATGTTGCGCAAGTGTTCATTGCTGTCTCCTTAGTATTCTACTCTTGTTACAGAAATGCTCTTGTAAATCATCTCTGTTACGTTTCTCTTTATAAATTTGTATCTCTCCGCTTATGAATTATTGAGCATTTTGGTAATGCAAGAATCATTAATTTGCATTGTGTGAAATCCAAAATACTCAGATTTAGAGATAACTCATTTAGTACCAAATTACATTGAAAACTAAATCAGGATTGAACAATCTTATGTAGACATTTACATTGTGTGTACCGAGCGGGATGACTCAGGCAGGGATGACTCTGTGGCCAGGATTCGGGAGGCCCGGGTTCGGTTCCCATCGCAAACCTACCTGACCTATGTTTTTTTCCGGGATTTTCCCGGGTCGCCATTCCCAGCGAATGCTGGTTAGGTAATTACATCTCCTGAATTTCCTGATCCTCTATTTCATCTCCATTATCATTTCACATCATCTCTAATCTGGTGGTAGCATGTCTGCCTCCGTTCAAGAGGTCCCGAGTTCGAATCTCGGTCAGGGTGAGTTACCTGGATAAGGTTTTTCCGGGTTATTCCCATATCCTGAAATATGAATGCCGAGTAACTCTAAGCTCTATAGATCCTGGGCTCATTTGAGCATCATTTCACCCGTTCCATTCATCGTCCGATATGACTTAACGTTGGAGGATGTAAATTTAAAAAAAAAAATCTCTCATCTAGTGGTCTCTTTTAAGTTTTGGCGGGTGTCTCGGCGGTGCATGGCAGGATGATATGCTCTGAGTGAACCACTTCCTCCTCTGGTATAGTATACCACAGGAAAGGAAGTCTCCGGGGAATTGACGCAGGGGGGTTGGGAAAGGTCCCTACGCTCTCCCTCGGTAGTTTATAACACCCCATGTCAGTTCAGTTACAGGCCATTCAAAGACATTCTGACGGCTTCTACTTTTGTGAATGAATCTACTCGGTTTTAGTGTACAGAGTGAATAGGGCGCGTGTTTTGTTAACGGTTCTGCTCCTTGTATAGCATGTATGCGTTCTCTGTTACACACATTAGCTGTCCTTGTCCCACTGTGTAATTGGGACGCATTCCTTTCAGGGACTTACTTTGCGCTGTTGGACAGTAGGTCGGTTGCCCGTCTCGAAATGGCTGCTGGAACCACTTCCAAGCTACAGTAGTGGGTAGAGTTAGATTACTTCCGTAAAAACCCTGGCATAATGCATTGCTTACCTTAGGAGGGACTCTCACAACCGATGGGCGTGGCTTAGGCGTGAGGTGATTGGGGAAGTTCCTCGATGCCGTCCAGCATGTCGTCTGCACATCCTTCGAAAACGTACCTCTCGGCTCTGCTGCTGTACTCATATTCAGACGTTGCTGAGTAATCACTTTCCGAATCACTGCTGCTACTGTCGTCATTAACAGTGATCGTTAGCTTTTCCACCTCTGCTTCTAGGAGACCCTCAGTTTTTATATATTTCTCTTCGACTTAGTGAACATGCCGGCAAACTGGACCCCATTCTGCTTCTCCTATTTTACCAAATCGCTGTTCGCACAAACGCCACACGTCTCCCATGTTGAAGCTCACATTGCAAAGCGCAACCCATTCTTTTACATTTGCCCAAATTTCTTCTATGGCATTCAGGTCGGGATGGTACGGTGGTAAGCGGAGAACTACGTACCCATCTTCTTCTAAAATTGCATCCACAATATATTTCTTATGTTTTGGCTTATGCAACTTTATAAGATCATATAGTTCCGCTTTCAGCATATGGTTTCCGAACGGAATCCTATGCTTAACCAACCAGTCTTGCATATCCTGCTCTTTTGTCTTCGCTGTGGGGCATCTTTTTCTGGTCACATTGTGATATGAAGCGTTGTCTATCACAAGAACAGACTTTTCTGGAAGATTGGGCTTTAGTTTTTCTTTAACTGCATTCTAACTGGTAAGTTTCACAGATTTAGTGTTCCCAACAAAGTACGTGATAACCAAGTTCACTCGTCTGGACGAGGATACACACTGACCTTTGCGCATACAGGTTGACGCATACGGCTGGGTGGGAGGGAGGGAGAGAGGGAGGAACTGGCATTCATGATGCGCCAAGCGGATATTGAAAACAGGCTCGCCCACTGAACACCCAGGGCTTTTATGGGAATACGGCTACTCTAATATCCGTTGTCCTGGCTTACCGGGGTAATTTCCCATCTAAGTAAAATGTGGGGTCGTGGCTCCTTGGGACGGCCGCCCTCTGTCGCATCTCGCCTCATCCTTCCTCCCGGGGATTCTCCACTTGGGGTCATAGGTGCAATAGACCAAGACTGGTCAGAATGCCGAATTCTCTCCACAGTAATCCTAATCCTATATTGTCTATAGTCATTCTTCTACAAAATATTACTTTCGGTTCTCATTTACACATTTCATTATACGTTCCGGTTGGTAAAATAATTTTTAAGTAGTGTGAAAATGTGATGCCTTTGAAATGCTATCTTTACATGGCCACAAAGGTAAAAAAGTATAACGGCTTCCAATTTAAGCGAAGGCCTCACAAATGGAAATTTCCAACAACTGGCAATCAATATGACGGAAATGGTTAATTTAACATAAACTATGTACATCCTTTAATAAGATCTATATGTTTGTGTGGTCATAGATCTTATCTCTTACGGTTGACATATCATTATAAAAAGTCACTTAGAATGAAGCCACTTATTGGAGTTTTCAATAGGTATACGATAGCTGCATTTCTTTTGTTATGCAAATTGCCTAACCTATATTGTTTTAATTGAAATCTTTTAAAACCATTTTCTGGGAAACTCAAAACTACCTAAAATATTTACATATAGAGCCAGACTGGAAAATGCAATGCCATAGCCGGGATTTGAACCACGGATCTACCGCTCAAACCAACTGAGCTACAATGGCCAACATGCCGACACAACATTAAATTCTCCAACTGACTCGTGTTTCCCGGTAGACACTAGGGGTTCTCATATGCTATGAGACACTCACCTCTTGTGGCGACTTACTGTGCTGTAAGTACTTAAGTCCCAAGATTCGTAGTTTAAACCACTATGTTATTCAGGTAAATTGATGGAAATTATTATTTCTTCCAAACTAGCCGTGTGTAGGCTAAGATTTGAATGAACCACTGGTGGTCTACCGCGAGACATACGAGTCAGTTGGAGAATTTAATGTCATATCGGCACGTTGGCCATAGTAACTCAGTGGGTTAGAGCAACCGCACGGAGAGCGGTAGATCCGTGATTCAAATCCCGGCTAAGATATTGCATTTTTCAGTCCGGCTCTATTCATTCAAACCTTAGCCTACACACGGCTAGTGTGGAAGAAATGATTATTTCCAGCTATTTCCATATAGTTTGGAAATTGCTTGAACAACTTTGTGCCACTTTCCTAGAAGATGCTAAATATAAATACCAAGTTTAATACTTAACTGACCTATTCTTTGGATAGGTAGAGCCAGACTGAAAAATTCAATGTCATGGCTGAGATTTCAACCACAGATTTCGCAGTCTCCGCGCGGTTGCTCTTAACCACTGAGTTATCATGGCCAACATGCCAGCATGGCATTAAATTTTTGACTCGTATTTTTCCCGGTAAACCACTTGGGGCTCCCATATACAACGAGATACGTACCTTTTTCGATCTTTCTGTCACAATCAAAATATTCACACATACACGGATATTTGTAAAAAATACTTTTTTTTTTACGCAGACAGACCTTAAAATATATTTTGATAATGAAATCCCAACACTTAATTTTTGGGTGGAATACAATACTGCCTATACTTATTAAGCGTGTGACAACAAAAGTTAAAATTTGAAATCTGTATGTACATGAATAATATGCGACTTTTTCATCCTTTTGTTCATAATGAAATCTTCGAAACCTTACAAGGGTAAAGTACGTTACAGTACCGAAGGCGTAAAATGTGTATTAAGTTTAAATTAAATATAACTGATTAACATTAGTTTATATGTGTATTACTTTAGTACATTTTAATTGCATATGAATTCTGAACTACTGGTGTCTTCGTCTAGTGTTGCAAATATATCCAGGGAATAAATAAACTTCAATGTGAGTTTTGAAGTACTAGAGTGACGTCACTCACTTTCTTCTCGGGCAGCCAGCCAGGTAAAAAATAATTAGACATCAACGTTTCGGGAGTGTGCATCTCTCCCATCATCAGGTTATTTATAAAATGTTATAACCACAAATGAAATACTGGATATAACACAACCATAAACAAAGACAAAACACTATCAAAATTCGCATTACTGAACAAAAGACTGTTTTCAGTAAAAGACTGTTGTTCAGTCTTTTGTTCAGTAATGCGAATTTTGATATTGTTTTGTCTTTGTTTATAGTTGTGTTATATCCAATATTTCATTTGTGGTATAACATTTTATAAATATCCTGAAGATGGGAGAGATGCACACTCCCGAAACGTTGATATCTTATCATCTTTTCACCTGGCTGGCTGCCCGAGAAGAAAGTGAGCGTATTCGTCGCCAGAAAAGCTTCAGGTCTTATTTTAGAGTAACATCAGTTTGGAGGACCTCAGGTCATTGCGTTTATTTGATAAACTAATTAGCCTACGATATTGCAGGGCTACCTTTTTAAAACTTAAATGATGAATTAATTATTTTCCACGTTTTTATGCTTTTATCGTACACTGATTTAGAGAATGCTTAGATCCTCTCCTTTGTTCCTTATCACTGAACTTATTACACCCCGACTTATAGCGGATGAAAAATATCTTGTTATTCGAGCAAATGTATGTGAAATATCCTTCGAATATCATGACTTCCTTAACCTTCTCCCACCCCACATGAAGGTCCATCAAAATGGACACTTGTATTGTCCAGAGGTATCATTTGGTGGTGTCAAAGTCATCTGAAATGTTGAGCAATCATTTGATTTATTTAGGTGAAATATTAATTCTTTGCACATTCTCTTTAGTCCTATAATTACACAGTAACTTTAAAGCTACACAGCTTTCACATAAAGCAGAAACCTTTAACACTTCAAGAATTCCAAGTTAACCTATTTGGAAAAAGCACGTACTTTGCGACATCTCGTTTTAAATAAAATAATCAGTTCAATGATTACAAAAGTTATCAGTTACATACAGTTATTTGACATGCACCGTTAGTGAAATGGGTATTTCGAACATAAATACAAAGGAAGTAAAACAAAACTATCATATGTTATGGGCGTTATCTACTTTTGCAATTCACAAAATTTAGGACATACATCTGTAGACTTAAAATAAATGTTATTCACATATAATTTTATTATTTGCTAAATGTCAATTAAAGAAATATAACAAATGATTCGTATTGTTATGAATAGGATCAACTGGTCTTTCTAAGCAATGTCTTCTGTTTGCCTAAAGCAACACTGGGCAACAAAAATATAATTTTTGAATGTTTCGAGCACTTCATGAGGCAATTCCTACTAATTCTGGGCTGAGAAATACAAATATGACAATGCAAACATTTCATTAGATCTAGTTTCTATGATATACACAAGGTGGAAGTATTACATATTAACGGATTGAGAGAAAAGAATACATTTTAAGTATATGCATGCTATCAACAGTAAAAGTATATTTGATTTTTTTAACTGGTAGTTACATGCTAAGAGTTCTAAATTTCTGGAAAAATACTTCGCAGATAGTCGTGTGTGAAGAGAATCATGTGGTGGCCTATTGACTTCATCGTCTTTTTTTATTTTATTTGTAATGAATATATATTATATATATATATATTATCATTAAAAATATATATCCTTATTTAACCGATTTTTCATTATTTCCGTTTATTTCCTTATCTATCTTCCTAGTTTCATAAATATTCGCTATACATATAAACATTTATGCCCAAAGCGGGACTCAAACCCGCGACCCTCTACGCGGCGGAACGCTAGAGACATACGCTTTAGCGACCATGGCTACGAGGGCAGGCTTTTGCTTGCCTCTTGTGATGGAGTCCCGCAGAATAAAGACCAACAGTAACCCGCAAGCATTACTTCATTCCAACGGCCCTGATAACTTCGTTCCATAACAGAAATGTCCAGATGGAATCTCTCCCCATGTTCATCACTAACAGCTCCACAACTAGGAGGAAAAAAGCCTAGGTGGGAGTGAAGAAAATGGATCTTAAGGGACATGTTGCATCCAAGGTTACGGTATTTTTGCAGGAGCACGTCACCAAGTGCTTGTAGGGTCATCTCTTTTGTTGCCTAAAAATCCATGAACAACACCCTTGATGGCTTCCCAAGCTTCCTTTTCTTTCCCCTCCAAAATTTGGTCAAATAGAGGATCCTTTACAGTTGTCTTATTTGTGGTCCGACAAAAATGCCTTCCTTTTTTTGCATCACTTAATTTCCAATATTTCTCTCTGTTGTTATTTGACAACTCCCAACTCCCAAAAAATTCCCCCAAATTTAAAATCTTCACTCTAAAAAATAAAATGTCACTTTATCTTCATAACAAGAGCTAATCTATCATTTTTATGGTGATTTTTGAATTCAGCAGATGGAAACACATGTAAATTCACTATTTTTAAGCCCGAAACATTTTCATTGTTGCCCAGTGTAATCATTGTCGTCTGTACCCATTGCTTCCTTGAATAGGTACAGAAATATGTTCTATGCCAAGGCACACTCAGCGAACGCTATTCAATTCTGAATTAAAATTGGGTGTTTATAGCCCATCTTCATAATTAAAAATAGGACTTTTTAGTTATCCAAATCAGTTGAAGCGTTTTTATGTGTCCTAGAAAATGGGTATGTACACACTTTCTCTCTTTATAATATCATTATAGATTTAGTTTATAAAACTCTGGTTCTAACCTCCATCACTATGGTGTAAAAGTATTATTTTCGTTTTTCTGTTTCTTGCAAGTTTGGGAACTGGCAGTTGTCATTCCTTCTCCAGGAAGCCTTGACAGAGGAAAGCGTCAGTTGGAAGGGGGAAAGAAGCAAAGGACCTCGTGTAGCCCGGAAACAAAGTGACTCAACATGAGCATCTGGCATAGTTTAGAAAAGGCTGAGCGATTGTGTCACAGGGAAGAATGAACCTACGGGAGGCCTGTTGACGAAAGAAGGGTCACTGCCTTTTTCTTAGGCAACTAGACCTTGGCTCTAATTCCGTCTCTTTATTTCCTTCCCACTTCTTGACCGTTCAATGTCACGAATGGTTGACCACCCACACTAGAATGCATAAGGGTTTTTATTTTTCCCTTGACCACTGCCATGTTCTTCCCCCCTTTCCTTTCTTACTGTTGTTTACAGCTTACTTCATAACTTAGGGTTGCAACATTTAACTCATAGACTGCAGGTATCTGGATAGAACGTTTCATGTCTATTGCAACAATGAAGTTAGAATAGGGGGAAGATATTGAAGGTGCTGTAAATGTAACTTTAGGAGAACTGATCTGTAAAATTTTTAAGACCTAAGGAACCCTACTGAGAGATTTTAATTTCTTATATCTAAATAAATTTGGCTTCAAAGTTCGGTTTCTATATCTTGCATCGTAATTTGCACAATTTAAAAATATATTATGTGACGAGATTATAATGGTGGTAATTAAGATGCGAGTATGTTTATGAAACAAGGAACCATTTATGCTTAAGCTTAAAATATTTGTTAATTATTTTTAATATTATACACTTACATGAAAAGTAATGGCATTGACCTTACATTAACCAGTAAAATGGCGGGAAAGAAACGCGAAGATGTTGATTTTATTCTTATCTAGAACCTTGACGCAATACGTGATACAGCGTATATGCTATAGTCTGCTATAACCTTAAAAAAGTGAACTTTCAAAATGAGATTTAGTTTTAGCAACCCTTTAAATTTTAATATTTACATGAGTCAGCTTGATGCTTGAGTGTAGACTGAAAAATAGAATAGTGAGTCTACAGGTCGATAATTTCATATTTTTCAACAATCATTTGAAATGCAACAGCAATATATTTTCTGAAATTGAGGTTATGCATTTTTACGAGGGCTGTTCAACAGAGAATGATCACAATTTCTTACGGTCATAATTTTTCGCACTAAAATTCAATCTTATAATATTCTGTTAGCTTAATGAAGTAGTAGTTCCATTGTTGGTACTCCTGGTTCCCGCATGTGAGAAACAGGCAAGTTCAAACATGTTCAGTATCGCCTACTGCTGCACTGGAGGTAACATGCAGTTAAAGTTGATATTAGAGGAAGATCCGGAGTTTGTTTCAACGTAATCACTGCTGATGAAACTTGGCTACATCATTTTGATCCTGAGAGCAAAAAGCAAAGCTCAGTGTGGAAATCTCCTTCATCACCAACCTCCCAAAAAGCAACAGTGGTTGCTTCTGCTGGGAAAGTTATGGTCAGCTCATTCTTTAATATTCATGGAATGATTTATCAGCATGCTGTACCTGTACACATATCAGTAACTGGACAATACTACAGGGATGTCCTAAAAATATGCAAGTCCATATCAGGCGCAAAAGACCACATATCGCTGAAGCAGGCTGGATGCTGTACCACGATAATACACGGCCGAATATTGCCAATGTTGTTGCTAAATATCTTGCAAAGATCAACGTGAAGTACATCCCTCACCCTCCCTATAGTCCGTATTGAGCCCCATGTGTCTATTTTCTATTCCCTAAATTGAAGAAACGCCTTCGTGGCAGGTAGTATCCATCATCAGAAGCAGTGGTGAAGGCTGCGGAGGCGATTTTGAAGGATCTCTCAAGAAATGGTTTTCAGCATGCCTTAAACGACTGGCAGAAATGCTGGGACAAGTGAGTCGCATTCAGGGGAGACTATTTTGAGAAGAACCATCAAAATTATGAGGATAAGTAAAAACC
>CM060955.1:85359384-85699384 GCA_030765055.1 Mantis religiosa | reverse complement strand
ATAATAATAATAATAATAATAATAATAATAATAATAATAATAATAATAATAATAATAATAATAATAATAATAATAATAATAATAATAATAATAATAATAATAATAATAATAATAATAATAATAATAATAATATGAAAAATTTATATTTCAAAGAGATATACATTTATTGCTGGTTTTGAAATATCAAGTTTATCATAATTCACCACATCTCTAAGATTTCCTTTAAAATATAATTCTAAAATCCAGATAATCATCGCTAACAAAGTTAATTAATATGGAATATTAATAGTGCATGAACTTCACTGAGATGTCATAATGGTGTTAGAAAATGGAACTGTACTGACAAAATTTCTGCGCTCTATATAAAAATGTTTTGAAACAAATAAGAAAGTTACACATGTTAGATTTCGCAACTCTCCCACTTTTATTTTTCTGTCTTATAGAACCAAAGTCGAAGCCAGCCTCCTTTCTCTAGACGTGTCAGTGGATGAAGTCATCAAGTAGCCACGTGTAGGGTCCTGTCATTTGATGTCCTCCAGTACGAATTACCATGAACTTTATTTAATATGACAGGACATAATTCGAAAGTAAAATATTAAAGGTGTAATTAGCATAAACTTAATGTAATGAGTTTGGCTGTTGATTAATAGTGATTTTCATTACCCAGTGCTACTGGTTTCTGCTATTGGTTCTAATTACCATGTGACTTCAAACTTAACGTTTCGGGGACGAAAGGTTGGTCGTTGTCAAACTCTTAGGTTATCTCGCGGTAAGTTAAGTCACGTTTGACAAAGTTCATCGTAATCCCCACTCTAAGAAGGAATGTTCTCCAAATTCACTCCTAACCATAGGACAGCTTGAAGTAGAGTAGATAAAACAGTTTGACAGTCTCAATACTGATTTTAGTGAAAAATCATTTAGTTCATTTTACTAAGCTTTATGCTATTCAGATGTAATTTAAATAACATGAAGTAAAATGTATATTGAATTGTTTTATTAAACTATGTTCATATTGTAAATGTCTAGTATCTTAATTTACCCTATCTCCATTTTAGCTGCACTTGCATCAATTATCTCTCATCCGCCAGAGAAGTATTTTGTAACAACTTTTTTATCCTTAGCCCTGCCCCTCATTCTATTTCATATTAATAAAGAACATATTTAATGATCACATACGCATGCGTGAAATAACTCACGAATCGAGCACCCATGGAATAATTACATCCTAAATGTCTGTCAAAAGTTAATTGTTGAGACATTTCAGATCTAGCTACTATTTTTGCAGATCTAAAAGTAGTTTATTAGTTCATATGGCGAATCATGAAATATTTGCCATTATGAGTATTGTGTTAAAAATGTAGCTTTTGAAAACGAATGTACCTAATAGCATGTCATTTGGGTGTCATTGAATTTCCAATCCAAAGTTTTAATCTTGTGAATTAAACATAATGTAAACATGATAAATATGTTCAGAACTTTTGCGGGATTTCTGTTGAAGTTTCTAAAATACTTAATAAATTTGCGTAACAACGTTTGTCTCACAGTAATATTATACAATAAGGTATAGTTGGCATGTAATGGAGATACTGTTTCTAAAGTTAGATTATGTTAACTTAAAATGGATTGCAAGAAGCATATTAATTGTTGAAAAGTGACTAAAATATTACTATATTTCTGCTTCTCCATTTTATAATAAATTACTATCTATTCTAGCCATTATTTAGAAACTAGTTAGCATATGCTTAGAAATATAAACAAAACATTTTAAGCTGGAAGATACTGTTAACACAACATCACTGGTTGGCCAGCTGAAGACAGACAAACATTTCCCGAAATAATTTTTGGAAAAAGATCAGAGATGACCAGAGCTGTTTTAACAAGAACTAACATGAATTTTACATTGCTTTTACTAATGCTTCTTGCTGCGATAAAAACACTTTAAAAATATATTCTTGCAGCTTTTGCCCAATATTCCTGAAGCTTGCAGGAAATACTGTTTTGCTGCCATAGGTACCTATGCCAGGAAGCTGTGTCTATGGTTTTCATCAGGCCTCCTTGTTGTATATCAGGACCTCTTGCTGTCACTGCATGCCTCTGCTTCGTGTCTTGTTAAGTTCTTCTTCTGATGGACGTCTGCTGCTTTCTTTCTTTGTGGCCTCCCTGCCACCTAAATGCTTGCTACTTCAGATTACATGTCTTGGTAAAGGTTAATAAGGAAAGCGGTTGTGTCAGAACGAGTTAACAGTCCAATTCAGATCTTATATCCTAAACAGACATGCTCTAGTCAAAGAAGAGCATTTTGAGGAAAGATAGGTATGTGAACATGCCTTATAATGGATAGCAGAAGGTAATTTCTATCTCATCGTTTGAAGTAACATGGACCTACTCTGCCAAGTGTTTTGGGCCTTGGAAGAATTGGAGCAATACTCTCAAGTCATATGTTTATCTGTTTTATATCTATTTATTTCATAACTGAACAATCACAAATATTGTGATGGATTTCCCTTCTCCTCCAACTACTTTTCATAATACACTTTGTTATATTCCTTGATAATTAGGATAAAAATTCACTAAATATTCACACACTAGTTGTAAATACAAAAGAATCAGTGGACTAAGGCAAAATTTATATTTTTAAAAAGCGTTCCGGTTTGCATGTAGGTACACGAGAAGAAATGAATAACGAATTATCACTTGAGAGAGTTCCTAATCTGAGTATTCGAAAACTTAAACCAACAATAAAGGATCTCTCTCTCTCTCTCTCTCTCTCTCTCTCTCTCTCTCTCTCTCTCTCTCTCTCTCTCTCTCTCTCTCTCTCTCTCTCTCTCTCTCTCTCTCTCCGTATTCGTACTTTAGATACATTTGGTTTATCTCACAGGATTTACCAGTTACAAAAACAAAAGTAATTTAGAATGAACAGAACCTAATATACTATTCGAAGAAAATTCAAGAGATCAGTTTTATTCATCATACCAATAACTTAAATATAGATTTATTTATTCAAAATTGTTAGAATTCGTTTTGAGAAAGTTAAAAAGAACAAAAATGCTTGTAGAAGAAGGTAATTTGTGGAGAATGATATTTAATACATCTACATATTAAATTTGATATTTGATCGCTTTTCATTTTTGAGTTATACTGTTCACATGCATACATGCACATTGGTCTTGTTCTAGAAATGATTTATTTTGGGTTCAGGGAGTCTCAAAAATATGTATTTTCAGTGAAACCTGTGTAACGAATTTTCAGTGTAGGTGAACAGTAATGAAAGTAATACATCTTAATGCAAAAGGGAAATATCAGATATGCTTGTATATGACTTTACTGTCCAATCATATATTCTTAAATCTATCCTAAAAGTTATTCTTTTATAAATACTATTTCTATTACTTCCCAAAATTGAGGTAATTTTTAACATATGTACCCTCTGCTGGGAAGCAGATGTTTGTTCTGATATAGTAGATATAAAATTTCCTGCGGTCAGTTTAAAAAATTTGTATTTGGAAGCCTATTGCTGAAAACAACGAACAAGATGGCTCTGACGATTTCGTCATTGACCTGCGTTCGGGAGATCCGGGTTGGTTTACCATGGGCGGCATGTCTGACCAATAGGATTTTTCGGTTATTTTCCCGGTTCGCCAGTCGAATTCTGGGTATATTAATTACATATCGGTGAATTGTTCTATCCATTTCATCTGCATTATCATTTCATATAATCTCCATCTAGTGGCTACTTTCATGGCAGAATTGTAGGCGGGAGTCTCGGGGCTGCATGGCAGGATGATATTCTCCTAGCAAACACTTCCTCAGGTACGACGGCCTCCGGACCGGCCTAGTGGGTCGTTTCTGGACCACGGTGGGGGTTGCCGATTGTACTGGCCTGCCGGGTAGTTTCCAAATGATCAAGAGCAGGTAGCTCGCCATCTGAACTGTCGTGACTCCTTGTATCGGCCACCTCATCCTTCCTCCCAGGAATGCCCCACTTAGGGCGTAGACACAATGGATCAAGCCTCGTCCACGTACCAAATCCCCTCCCTAAGAAACTCTCCTTACTATCATATTGATCAAAATACTGTAATGTTCAAATGCACAACAGCGAATATCTCGGTAATTACCAACTTACGAATAAAATTGATGTGAAACATAAATTGAGTAATTTAACAATATTTAAGCTTTTTTTTTTTTCTTTCTAAATAGCTTATGTACCTCTTTTGTTTCCCCATTTATACAAAATTATTCAACATTTAAACACACGAGATGGGCTTCGCAGCTACTCAGGTACATTTCAAGACCTGCTTGTTATATGTTATGCTCATATCTCAAGTTAGGATATTTTTATCTAAACCA
This sequence comes from Mantis religiosa, assembly GCA_030765055.1. Lineage (NCBI taxonomy): Eukaryota > Metazoa > Arthropoda > Insecta > Mantodea > Mantidae > Mantis > Mantis religiosa. Next base: position 85,695,037 of record CM060955.1, on the reverse strand, counting down.
TCAGGGCGAATTTTGAGAAATTAGAGAGTTTTACACTAAAGGGCGGTCTGAGGTACTGGGACATTTTATCAAAATATTTGTAGGCATGGTATCCTTAAATGGCCTTTTTTTTAGTTATGCTGTACACAGACCGACAGAAGAACGTACACATACACACACTATCCAAGTTTTATAACAGAGTTTGTTCTTTAAAACATGTAATAAAATGACCCATTGAATTTGTTGGTCTGAAGTTCTGATTCAGCAGTGGGTTTAATATTAGGCCACCTTTCTACCCTGTCTCCCAGTTGCAAATTACATGCAGTTTTTAATTCGTTTTGAACATGCGTCACATTGTTGCCGTGGGCTACTTTTATGAAAACAGACATATAGTCATTAATAAGTTGACATACTTTGACAAGTTAATAAGTGGAACATTTAAATTTTAATGAGTTATGTCAAACTGTTTTAGTTTTTTCTTACTTTCTTTTTCTAGTTAAACAGCATTTATATGTTAATACAAAGTGTTCTCACCAAGTGGTATTTCATATCTGTCCTAGCATTTTATTTTGGATTTAAAACACATCAGCACTGATTCATTTTAATCATGTCTGTGTGTTCTAATATTACCAACAGAAATTATGAAAACGTTTAACTGCAAACGAATCTCTTAAACGCTTCATAATATCTAAAATAACAAAAAACAAAACGAAAACAACTTAAATTCTTATTATCTGAGACTCCTCTGTATACTTCAAGCAGTGGTTAACTTTAAAAAAAAAAAAAAAAAAAAAAAAAAAAACTGGCATATGTAGAGCGTTCTAAAATAGGCAAAGCTTAGTAACATATTTTAACAAAAACTGGATTAAAGCATGTAGAAATTACAAAAATCTATAAAAAATCTCATATGATCAAATTCATTCCCTTTCTTCCCTCCTCGTTCCTTATAAAAACAACTTTACAGAATATAACGAATCTAAATGAACTTGCATTGTGCATTTCGTTGCATAGACTAAAGCAATACTAAGATTACAATTATTAAACAAAAAAAAAAAAACATACCGCCTTGTGAGAGTTTTTTTTAATGTTATGTTCCTTCTATTACCACGAGAATAAATGTGAATAAGGTAAATGAGGCTGAAAAGGGTCAATATTTCGAAAACTTTTCACGAAAGCCCTATTTGTCACGTAAATATGAAAGGTTTTACCTAATATTGAAGACTCGATATTTGAGGTTGTGTTAAATACTAAGTTTTTCGATGAAAAATTTCTTATATGCTTACATTTTCATTTTAATTCCGAATGGAAATCAATTCTAATCGTCTGCAACTTTTTTGTTGTTGTAATTTACGTCCTCCAACGTTAAGTCATATCTCACGATGAATGGAATGGCTGAAATGATGTTCAAATAAGCCCAGGGTCCATAGAGCTTAGAGTTACCCGACATTCGTCGTTTAGGATAAGGGAAAACCCCGAAGAAAAGCTTATTCAGGTAGCTCTCCCTGACCGAGATTCGAACTCGGGACCTCTTGAACTTGAGGTAGTCACGCTACCATTTACGCTACCGAATCGCCCGCAGTTGGAGGATGAATAGCGGATGAATCGGAATGGAAAGAAAAACTGTGGAAAATTCAATTTCAGTACATAATGCGCCTAACCATGAGAAAAGAATATTACATTCCTACACATTTTCCACATATGAATCGCTTCTTTTCCACAACGTCCAAACAGATTTCGTGGTACCGTTCTCCATTTTTGTTTGGTTGTTCATTTGAACATCATTTCACTCATTTTATTAATCGTCCCATATGACAATGTTGGAATATTCATTTTTGCCCATTTGTAGCACTGATTGAGTATCATAGCAACAAAGAGGGTTATGAATGTAAGAAACTCTGTACTTTCTTATTGTACAAGTTTTTGGAGCAATTTCAGTTCACTTTCATTATAAATAAATCTTAAACGAAGTTTAAAAAATAAAAATAACAGAAATGGAGCGATTATGTACCACCTTACCGGAAAAGCAGTTCGATTTGTGGCTTAGAATGAAGAAACAAAATCGCATTACACACTTAACTGTCTCGGTCGTTCAAAGGTCGTTCCAGCCCACCACTACCGACCCCTAGGTAGCAGATTTTGAAAAAACTAATCCGAGTCGTCCTTGCTTATCTTATATCTACATCTACATAAGTGTACGTATGTAAAAATAAAAGCGAATAACAAAGAACTGGAACCGATTTATTTCACGCTTACCTATTATGTAGTCTAACGAGATTTGCATTTTATTCTTTATTATTACTTCTTTCAGTACGGTTTTTTAAATCTCTTGTGGCTCAACGATTGTAAAAAGAGATATTCAGAATAAGGAAGAACTTTTGACAGACAATTCAAGCTATACAATACGTTTATTATGCAAATTAATTAAACAAAATATGATACTAAACAAATCTAGTATGTTTCAGAAGTTAAAAAGTGACGAATATTTTCATTGTAAAATGTAAATGGGGTTGGTTTTGGTGTGCATTTGGGTAGAATACAATATTATCTTTGCCTACTCTACATACCTAAGTAGCAGACTATTAAAACTTTAAATTGTTTATCATTAGTCAAATTTTGCCAAATTCCTTTAACTAGATTGAATGTATCCCCTCTTCTTACAACCTTTAATGTAGTGAATCTGTGACTGCAAAAATCACATTAAATTTATGTCATTATTATTGCAATTTTTTTTTAATTTTTAGCTTAAATAGTTATTTATTCATTAAACTCTTTGTTATAATATAGGTGCTGATGTAGTTATATATATAAAAGTTTTATGCAAATTAAGTTTTAAAAGCGTTTATATGTACTTAACATTTTTATGTAGTAGCTATTTTATATATACCTAATTTATCTTAGAAAAGTAATTACATTCAAAAGTATTATATTTTCGAAAGTTAGTATTTTATTTGTCAAAACTGGAACATCATTTTTATTTCCCTTATCCTGAAAGTGAATGTCGAGTAACTAAGCTCTATGAACCCTGGTCTTGAGCGTCATTTCCCCCATCCCATTCACCGTCCAATATGAGTTACCTCGGAGAGCGTTAACTGGCAATAGATATCCACCAAGAGTAAAATAATAATAATTTTCTTAAGGTATAAAATTCATATAAACTTATGTATGATATATTGGGTCGTATGGAAGAAATCTCTCACGCTTTTTAATTGTAGCCCATGGATCAACGGAGTAATACACTTACCTGATGTTTATCACTTAGGAACACCTGATAGGTTGTGCTCAGGCAGATAAAGGACGAGAACTTGTGCCTCGAATACCGCTGTCATGAAACATGATCGATTTCTCAACTGGCCGAAGTGTAAATAAAGACCACAGAACTTAGTGCATCGTGATCTTCCTCTAGGGGTGAAGGATTTGCAAAGCAAGAGAAAAAAGATTGTAAATAAAGGCAGACATGTCCAAGAGAAAGACGCAGAGGGGCGGTTGATTGTATGCGACGTGGGGGGAAGCTCTTTTGTGTGTTGTTTGTCGCGGGGGGTGGCTACGTGGGATAAAGGGCAGAAGGTTGGGGGTGGCTTGGCACAGCAGCGGATGTCGGTTGGAGGGAGGTCAGTATGACGCAGCATCATGTAAGGGGGGTGGGAGTAAATCCCTGCTCCAAGTCATCTTGGAATGTTTTCCTTTCTTCTCGAAGATGTCCGACAAGATTTGAGATACAGCAGGTGATACACAAATGCTTACCTTCTGATAAACTGCATCAGACAAGCTTCCTGCTGAGACATGACCCTAATCTTATAATGTTTTGATATCATAATAAATACTGCAGTTTGGCAAACGAGCACGAAATAACACTTAAGGTTATACGCAGCTCTGCATTTCCTAAGATGCGATACAAAGAGTTTCAAGAAAATCTCCCAAGAAACTATCCTTTATAAGGAAGTAATATCTCTCTCTCTCTCTCTCTCTCTCTCTCTCTCTCTCTCTCTCTCTCTCTCTCTCTCTCTCTCTCTCTCTCTCTCTCTCTCTCTCTCTCTATGCGGTTAGTTAAAGACCCCTTAGAGATATTCATAACAAACAGAATGTATGTCTTGAAATTTCTGCAAGTAGTCATTCTGAATGATATTTGTATAATTCATAAATTGTAAGACAGCGACAAAATCTTACAACACATCATTTAAATCTTATTAAAGCACACATACATCATATATAACCTTTTGTGGCTTCTAATCTTCCAAAATACTACTTATTGTCGGCTTTTATTTTCAAATGCTTTTAGTATTTTAAGTAGTGTGTCGTCTTTCTTTCTTTATTTCTTTCTTTTCCTTTCTTTTTTATTTTTTTTATTATTTTTTCCCCTTATAATATAGAGCATACAGATTGCAACCGCCTCTTTAAAAATTGACTGTCACTTTAGACTTTGCATTCAGGAAACACGTACAGAATTCAGGCATCCTCCAAGGGCTACAGTTTGCAGAATGATAAGCAACGAATTAAAATTGAGTACTTATTTATGGACACTTTGAGCTGCTGTGATTCTTAGCGTCACAATCTATCGCGGGCGACAAAGAAACTTAATTTTGTTTAGTGTTTTACGTTCAGTAAATCTACGACAAGTACCACCGGCTTTACTTTTCATCCGAAGGGAACCCTACCCTAAAAGAATCCATCACCCTCTGCCGGGTTTGAACCTGTAACGTCGAGAACCCGAGGCTAGCAGGTTACTCCTAAACCACAGAGGACAATGAATAACGGTCAGAGAAACAGCCAAGAACTTATTATGAAATTGCAAGGCAGTGGGGAGAAGATTTCATTAGGCCTCCTCTGTGGTGTAAAGGTAGCACATCGACCTCGCATTCAGGAGGTCATGAGTTCAAATAGCTGTCAGGATGAGTAAATTGATAAAGCCTTTTATGGGGTTTCCCTTATCCTAAAATATGAATTTCATGTACCTCTAAGCTAACAAAACGTGTTCCTATTTCAGAAAACTGCATTTACACTAGTAATGTAGCCCAATTTTAAAGTGTATAATTTTGTAATGCATACAGTTTTACTGACCGTTTCGATACTCAAAAGAAGCACTACAAGAGAAATTTGAAAGCGTTATCGGAAGGTATATCAAATTATATGAGTGTACGAGTAGTTGTGAGAGTGAAAAATAGATTGTAGCAAAACACTTTGAAATCAGAAATGTGTGCATTTTTATGATACTACACGCTAGGTTTCCGGAGCTCTCCGCGAATGTGTTAGTGCAGTACAAAACTGATAATTTTCGATCATTTTGCTATACATCTATCCGGTGAAAATATTTGCTGTAATATAAGTATTAAACGCTTGCTTTTACTTTGAATGGATCTTCTGTTACTTTATATGCATGATATAATTACTAGCTTAGTTTTGGTATCCCATTTGTAGACTTGCCTGGTGTTTACATTAATTGGATACTGACCTTTTGTAAAATGTATGCACTAGTTGTATTACTTTCTTCTTCCACAAGAGATTTTAGAATACTTACCATATACTGATCTCCATTTTCTTCAAAGAAAATAATTTTGGAGAGCGGTATTTTTCATCTAAGTAGATTTTGTGAAGAATGAATTAAACCTGAAATACTTTCGTTGTAAATTCGGTTTTTGCTCTTGTTAATAATAATAATAATAATAATAATAATAATAATAATAATAATAATAATAATAATAATAATAATAATAATAATAATAATAATAATAATAATAATAAATTATCCCATATTTAATTGTATTATTAGATCTCTATTTAGCATAAATTTTAGAATAATATATAGCAAATTTGAAGTCTATGTGTGCACCTAACCTTACATACCAAGAATACATAGCGAGATATATGTGAAAATCAATAGTAAAATTTATTGGATGCTTTGTTTCTACCACAATCTCTAGTCTCCTTCTTATAAATAACACCTTAATCCTGAAGTACTGGCTGTATATTCTAGAGATTTTATATAGGTACTCTATATACCTTTTCCTCCATGACGTTATTCTTCTTTCGTCTTCTTCCTAATTCCGCAAATGGGTAATGTATACTTTGCCATATATGACAAATAATGCCTGGGTAATGGAAGCCAAGATACAAACACTTGCCATGATAGATGCAGGTGCCTGTATCGTCCAGAGAGGTAGGTTTAAACACAAGGATCTTAGCATTTAAATGCATTCAAATGAATTAACTGTTATGTAATGTATTTTAATCATATGGTTATGAAACTGGAAATTTGACAATTTTCTTCGAATATATAGGTAAATTATTTTCAATAAGCAACTAGTCTGAATCACACATTTTTTTACGACAGCAGCCAATAGCTGACCCTATATAAGTAAAAGACGCAGAGAAAAGTTAAGCTTTGCTATTCAGTGCAATATAAGTTGCTCTTTGAACATGACCCTCACCAAAGCTAATGATTTAGGTTTAACGCTCGCAGTATTTGTAGAGCTTTTAGTATGATATAATTAGTTTATCATTAGAGGAAGGTTTTGGGAGGCCGCGCCGTAGCTGAGTGATTAGACCGCTCGGCTCCCACCAAGGCGGCCGGGGTTCGATCCCAGGAGATAGCAAAATGAGATTTGTGATGGACAACACGGCGCTGGGGCGGGTTTTCTCCGGGATCTCCGAGTAGCATTCCACCGGTGCTTCATTTTCATCCAATGAATCATCACTCTTCAGTGTTACCGCCGGCGTACGATGCATGAAACGAGTGAAATGATGCTCAAATGAACCCAGGGCCAACAGAGCTTAGAGCTAACCGATATTCATCTTTCTGGATAAAGGAAAACCCGAAAAAATCTTTTCCAGGTAACTCACCCTGACCGAGATTCGATCTCGGGACCTCTTGAGCGTGAGGCAGACTTGCTATTCGAACGGTTACCATGGATTTATCTTGGTAATAGATACCTCTCAGGTAAAGCACTGATTACTCCACGTGGAGTGAACATGTATCTGTCATTTGTGATTCCTGCGTATTCCATTGGCTGAAGTGATGCGTTCATTGGTGCTTAGCTCATGGCCGGGAAGCGCGGCAGATACTCTTACAAGAATAATCAGTGCGTCATCTGAGAGGTTTCTATTAACAAAGATAAATCCATGGTAACCGATCGGGCAGCGGGACTATACCACCTACGCTTCCGAGGTGGGCCCGCCTGCAGTAAAGGCGCGCGTTAAAACTACACATTTTATTTCATTTAGGCTTTGAAGTTTGGATATTCTTGAAATATGTAAAGTACAGCTTAGTTTTATACCACAGCAAGTTACAATATCAATGTTAGGTCACTGATATTATTTCCAATTACTGTCAAATAGAGGCAGTAATGCACAATGATAAATACATTAAAAAGCTAATTATAATGGTCACAAAACTATTTTTGAGTAAACTTTAATTAATAACTCCAAATATTTTGATATATACTTACCTACTGCTGCAGAGGAAACTTAATAGCTCCTTCATTTTTCAAAATATAATTTAATAGGGAGCTGAAAAGCGGGCCTTTACCTATAGGAAGAGGGAGGGGATTTACTTTGGTTCTGTCATATTTATGTACATAGCTTCTTCTTTTCCAAGTAACATCTTTCTGCCCTCCGCTGACGTAGCTTTTTCCTTGTCACTAAGCGAACTTTAGATGGATCCTTTATTCTACGGATTCCTTTCTTTGCTCATTATATACCTTTACCAACTTTTAGGTTGGTTGTCCAGATAGATGCGAGGAGATGGTGCGAATGCTTGCACTATTAAACTTTCTTCCCTGGTCCTTGAAGTAGCTGCTAGGCCGCTAGCGTCACTCCGTCACCCTCTGTCTGAAAAGTAGTGCCCCGGGTGTCAAACCGTACAAGTACCTACGCTCTCTCCGTCTCTACCCTCTGATAGCCCATGATACCAGTTTGGTTATGCCATCCCATGGGGAGTGATAACCTTCAATAGATGCAAACCTGTCGCAGGGGACAAGATGTTCCCCTCCGTTAATTCAAATATTTCTCATTACATCATATCACCTCTTCACTTGGCATTTCTAGTAATAGCTTCAGAAGTTTCATAGATTATCCTGTCAGTAAGCCCCCCCCCCCCATGTTTTTACTAGCAGATTACCGCTAAGCGGATGTGTAATAATCATGATGACAGCAATTCTGACAACAGTAATTTGTCGAAACTTTGTGAACCGCCAGTATAACACCAGTATCCTTTGTATTAGGACAGTAATAAAATATAATATTAATTATACGCATTTATTGTATCTAAATGGATATCAATTATTCAAATTGATAACTACCTCGAAATAATCTGCTCATGACGGAAATAATTTAACACTTCGTTTCCATAACAACTTCATAACAACCACTTGATGTAAATATTATACCCATTATGTACCGCACAAGAAAACTATCACTATGCTCATACCTGTATTCGCTTGAGAGTTTGATGGCATCATCTCTGCTCATTGTGGGGCCTATGTGCCAAATACCTGCTACGGAATATAGTTGAAAGTACCCGAACGAGTCCAGAATAGGTAGGTACATATGGGCATAATAGCACAGCATTGTAAAGGAGGGATTGTTTACCCCTGCGGGCAGCGTCTACACACAGGCATACGTAAGGAGCGCCGACACAGAGCTGATGAACAATGCCCAGCAGCTACTTGCAAGTGGTCGCATATGGCACTTTTAAAGCTTCAGTTTTGGGCTTAGCGGTTCTATTCTGCACAGTGATAGCCCCCTTGTTAGGATTACGTGTGGGTAAATGTTTCACCTTTTAGCAGCACGAGCTACTAACCTTACCTATCTAACGTCTGTTAAATATAACTTTATCCGTGACATCTTTAACTATATGTAACTAGTCACTCTCATTGGCTACTGTCGTGGTATAGTTTATTCTGCGATGTAATATAATTCCCTCTTTGTCATGTTTATATAGCTACATATATGGAAGATAGTTTGAATTAGTGTTATATGAATTAAATGTATCAAACGGGTTAATACAACTGGAAGTACGTAAATTCTTATCAACAAATAGTACGATATTTAAATTTGTCTCTCGGCGTAAGTAAAGTACACGGTGTTCATGTTTATTCGTTATATTCCGCCCTCCGATTGAACAAGAATGTCGTCATAGTTGACTGGTGAGTCCATCTTGAAATCATAGTGCCCTCTACGCAAAAGAAGCAGTAATTTTTGCGGAACAGTAAGCAAAATACAGCGCTCTCAGTGTGGTTGAGCTGATAACTAATACAACCAGCTTCCCTTGGATATGAACACAGAACACCGCATCTTCGTGGTTAAATGCTACTTTCGTACTGGTATTAAAATTGGTGCGATTTGCAAATATAATTTAAACCGCTCCATAGAGGAGTTTATGCAAGGCTATCCAGCATTCAGATAAGTCCCTTGGAGCGTAATGTTGTCAAAAGTGTCCAGGTACCGTCAAACTGACACGCTTTTGTTTGCAACATAAACATCTTACGTTTTATCAGCATACGATATAAATTTTTTGACATTCTCACGCTTAATTAAAATGCCTATTAATGTTGGTATCCTTGTCTTTCAAATCCAATAGGTGCATCAAACATTTCCAAGATACAGGACCAGTTACTCGCAAAAAGAGAAACCCTGGACGCTATAAAGTGACTAGTCCCAATCTAGAAGCAATAAATAACGTTATGGCAGAAAAGTCTCAAGTTTACCTTCTCGCAATACAGATAATGTTTAAGGGGAAGAGAGAAAGACAATATAAGAAAATGGACACATATGTGCTAGAGATATTTTCTTGTTTAGACTTGGATGAAAGCTTTATACATATTGTAACACTAATTTATTTTTCATTCCTAGAACACGTTCTAATAATTTTTTGGTTTGTAATGAAGTTACACTGTGAGGAAACTGTGGGCGATAGAAAATAATTGAGATCAAATTGAAATATATCTAGTTCATGTGACAGGTTTAAAATATGCATAGGTATATGTCTACTATAACAGGAAAACAGATGTTCATTGTAAAATAAGTGTTCATTGACTTATCATTTCGTATATTCTTCATGGTCTACTTTTATGACTGCATAATTAGCTTTGCAGTGCACTGCATTGCAGTATATAGTGTTTTTTTTTATACAAACAGTAATCGTATCTGCTCACCGGGCGAAATTACGCACCATTTATGTTACACGGACAGGCCCACCTCTTGTATATTCACCTGCCGGTAGAGGGAGGCCTCAAAGCCGCTGTCGACAGATCCAATACGATCGCAAGCCGCTAGGGGAATCGTATATCAACTTGCTCCATCAGCGATACTATTGATGACGTCAAATTTTGCGTGGCAAAATTACAGATAAAAATGAACACCGTATATGTGTATCTGTTATGATGTTCATATTGGGTACCTATATCACACATACTTACGTTGCACACGGCTTAATCTCATTCGAAGGTGTAGGCATTAACCAATAATAGGCAAAAAGAAGGAAACATACTTATATCAACGAGGCAAGGCTGTAAAACTTTGGATTTACTTATTACACAAGTTAGAATAGAACTCATTGAGAGGTTTTTTCTAATTCCTCCTTCCTGTCGCAGAGTCAACTCATTGTTTATTTCTATTTCAAGCCACCAAGCACCTCATAAAATACCAACATGATGAGAGCTGTGAAGTTGGTAAGTGTTGGTTAAATTGTGGAAACTTTACGGGACTGGAGAGGAAAGAGGGAAATATATTATTGCAATTGGGACATTGGATGACTTTTACTGCTCCCATGCGTTTTAGTAAATCTTATTTTTATTTACACTTACTGGTTCCTATATCATACACATGAAAGTTCTACAGAATTAAACGTTGCATAAGGCATTTTCTTCTATTGTGCAGCATCACTTGGACTGTGTTACAGTGTTCTAATGCGAATGGGAAAGGATGCAAAGGGAAATATAAATGAAACAGAAATTATTATATTTCTTTATATTGTTTTATTTAATATATTGATACATAGTTGATATAACTTACGCCCAATAGTTTGACTAGTATGAGACACAATTAATTACCTAAGTACAGGATAGCAACTTTTGCATTGCCATTTTGTTTTTCTGTCATTAACACCATGGCAGGACATACGCTCTCTTTACTAAGGCAACACTTTCTTAAGTATAAATATAAAATTTTTAGCTTATTTACAATACAAATACACAAATATTTGATCTCATTAATTAATGATAAAATAGACCTCAAACAAGTCACTTGTAAACAGTGAATAAGTGAAATCAAAACATTGATAGTTCTATGTACAGTGCTGACTTGTTTAAGGCGCTCTTTTCTAACAAAGGTTTAGATATCCTTGGCTGCCTGCTAAAGACATAGATATATTTATAGTACTACTGCATTAGCTATTATACAAATCTGAAACAAACTTGAGTAACTGATAGAACAATGTAATGTTAGGTAACAAGGGTACTTTTTCAATCAAAATAATTTAAGGAACTTCAAATACTCTCCCACACCATACCCGGCAGAAGTGCAGGCTTTTTAAACGGCTTGATTAATTATTATTGCGTGTTCTAGCTTTATGAAGGATACGGCATACGGTCCCGGCTTAGCACCAGGAAACAGTCATGGTTCTCCATTAACAGAAAACCGTTAGTAGTGGGAAGTGGGAACTATTTTAAGGTTAGTACTATATTTTAGTAACAATACATTTTAAAATGACTGAACTGTTTTACATATCAACGAGCCTTACAAGATAATTCTTTTAGTATTTGCTGATCTAAACTGCTTTTGTCTTTTCTTAATGAATAACTTGTTTTGTCAAACAAAATAGACATTTATAAACACACCATTTGCAACATAAGCGAAAATAAAGACGTATAATTAACTCCTGAGAAAGAAAAGGGCCTGCTTCGGTCAACCATTTTCTCCGAAGCCCAGCCATTCGTTTTCTGCCACCATCAAAGAATGCTAGAGGAGGAGACTGCTTGCCAAATATAATGAATAGCTTTCAGCTGTCACACAAAAGATGGATAATGCATTTTTGAAAGCAATCGCCAAAAATGAAAATGGTCAGCGGCACATAAAGCAGTTGGTTCACTAGAAGATGCTCTCTCTGTGTATAAGAGGGAGAACGCCAATCAGAAGGGTTATTCATAGTGAGTCACGCTGCGCAGAATGATCCGCGCAGCATCTAGTGCGGCAAATGGCGACATTCCTACAAGCTGCTTTGCCTATTAGCACTAGAATAATGATGTTGGCAATTAATATAAGATTTTGTAATAACTTAAAGCATTTTAATAATAATAATAATAATAATAATAATAATAATAATAATAATAATAATAATAATAATAATAATAATAATAATAATAATAATAATAATAATAATAATAATAATAATAATAATAATAATAATAATAGTAGTAGTAGTACTAGTAGTAATAGTACATATTTCTTGACCTCATGTACCTATGCTCTAAGCTAAAGTTATTCTGGAAGGGGATGACCTCCGAGAAAGTTACAAAAGATTTCTATATTATTTAAAAATGTAAATAGAGTAACAATTATGATTTTCTGTTCCAACTACTGCTTGTTCTCATAGCTCTTGTAGAAAAAAAGACATAAGGGGGGAAAATGGGATAAAGAGACAGTCATCCGTTTCAATCATTCGGTAGGTATTACTTTAAGTGATGCCGGCCCTCGTAGCCGTTGTTGCTAGAGTGCATGTCTCTAGCGTTCCACCGCGTAGAGGGTCGCGGGTTCGAGTCCCGCCTTGGGAATGGATGTTTATGTTTATAGTGTACATGTGTGAAATTACGGAAAACAGATAAGAAAATAAACGGAAACAAAAAACAGTTAAATAAGGAAACGAAATATATGTATATATTTGTGTATAAAAAAAGTAACGAAGCATCAATAGCTACTTGTTATTTCGAAATGCATCTACTCATAAAATAGGTACCTAATTGATGGAAGTTAATCATTTCTTCACACTAGCCGTATATAGGCTAAGGTTTTGGATAGATAGAACAACTTGAAAAATTCAATGCCACGGCCGGGATATGAACCACGGATCTCCTGGTTTCCGTCCAGTCGCTCTTGCCCATTGAGTTGCCACTGCCAACTTGCCGTCATGACATTAAATTCTTCAACTGACTCCAGTTTTCTCCGGTAAACCGCTAAGGGCTCTCCCATTCGAGATATACCGTTTGTGGCAACTTACTATTGTAAGTAGTTGAGTCCTAGGCTTCATCATTTAATTCTTACTAAGTTAATTGATGGAAATTAACCATTTCTTCAAACTATCCTATACCTTACCCTATATAGGGCTAGTGTGAAGAAATTATTCATTTCCATCAATTAACTTAATAATAAGAGTTAAATAAAGAAGTCTGGGACAAGTACTTACAATGGTAAGTCGCCATAAACGGTGTATCTCGAATGCGAGAGCCTCTACTGGTTTATCGGGGAAATATATGAGTGAATTTGGGAATTTAATGTCCTGACGGCAAGATGGCCATGGTAACTCAATGGGTAAACCAGGAGTTCCGAGGTTTCAAATCCCGGCCATGGCATTGAATTTTTTAAGTTGACTCATAGGTACCTAATGTTGCAAACCAACAGCAATAAGCGCTTTGGAAAATCTGAATATGGTTTACGTCAAAACAACATTTGAACAAAATGGACATTTTAACGAAATCTGCATTGCTTTTCTATACAGCAACGTTTTATAGACGTATCTCATGGTTTCTCATTTATGATATGACAGCTAATGAGAAGCGAGAGGTATTCCTAGGCTATTTATTTTTTATTTAATATATATTTATTATGTTAGATTTCATCCAAATGAGGGACTTTTTTTAAAAAAAAAAAGTGAGCTACTTTTAGGAAATAAAAAATATCCGAAAGATTTTTATTTAAAGTGGTGTGCATATTAGGGACCAAGTTCCATGAAAACCTTCGTCTTACTTAGAACATTTCGACAGAATCATTCAAAAGTCAGTTCAAACATTAAACCGCTATAATGACAGGGGGAGGTGGGGGGGGGGGGGGAACAAGATTTAAGCAAACTTTGGGAAGGTTCATGCTTTTCTTAGTTCTACGTATAGTGTTCTGTCTGCATCACTATACGCAGAATTTTGCAGAGTATAAAATTAACAGCTTCTTGCGAAATCTTTAAGTTGCAGCGGGATTCTTGGTTCTTCAAACAACCACGCAACCACAATTCGGGCTGATTGAGATCTGCAGATCGCAGCCGGCACAGGTTTCACAGTGGAGACTACTCGACGCATGTAATACCTACAGAAAAAAAAAAAAAAAAAAAAAAGATTCTGCCCCCCCCCCCCCCCCCACCTGTTGTTCTTATCCTCAAAACGCTTATTTTGGTACTTCCGTTTTACTCTACAATTACATGACCATTGTTTTTATGAACCCAGTGTATGGTACAATAAGGCTGAAAAAGTTCAAAATTGTATTAATAAGCATACCTTAACTTTTCTTGGGGGTTTATTGTTTTCCGCGAATCTTTGCATCAAAATCGAAAGCTTCAATGTTCACTTTAATTCATATTTTGAGACTTCTCGAATTTATAAATATTCTACGTTTTTAGAAAAGGACGTGCAATACGTGCGCGCTAGCTGGCGTTGGATCTCTGTGTGACATATACACCAAATTTTGTTCAGCACTTTCTAAGGATACCAAATGAAGATTTTCAAGAAAATATCTCAACCAAGATTACACTTTACATAGTAAAATGTTTCAAAGTTTTCATTTTCTCAAACGCTGCTTTAAAGATTGCAATAAAGAGGTGTTTTAATAACCAGTACTTAAGAAGATGTCTTTCAATCACTTCTAGTTAGAAGACATTTTTTTTGTCTTCTCCAGTTTGTAAAAGTGCTTTAGATTTATTTATTTCAGTACCTATCTATAAATGGAACGCACTGAAAGTATTATTTTAATTCCTTCGTTTTATTGCAGTTATAATTTATATTTTATATTTAATTTTTATCCCCTTTAATTAAGATATTTTCATAACAAATGGAACGTATAGATATATTCTAAGAAGGTCTCTGAAATCCTCTTATTATGATTATAGGTGAACTCTAAGGGAAATCATAAATAGCAAATAATTTTCAATCATTTCCAAACCAATACTTTTTATTGGTTTGAATTTTCGAAGATTATTTTTTTTTTCAAATTCATGCTTAATTTTATTCTAAATATGTGTTTATACTTACATAAAATTGTAATTTATATCCCGTTTGTACCTACAAGGAAATATGCAACAAGACAATTCCTACAAATCTTAATCTCCTTTAACATGAAACAAGAAGAATAAACGTTTTGTATGTACTAAAGAGTAGAAACTAATGTGACTGCAATGTATCAAAGTTTTTAAATCCATATATTTTAAATTACTGTTGGCTTTCTTACGTCTTATGTGAAACACATGAAAACAAAACAGTAAGACGTTAGGTACCTGCTGGTTTTCACTACAGCAGTTACTGCAGGCCAGAGAAATATTCTGATTGCCAACTTGTTTCAGATCAATAGAGTCAATTATAGGTGGATTGAGAAAAAGGCATTAGTCATTAAGAGTGGCCAGGTTTGATGGACAGTTGAGCCAAGGCATCCTGCGGAGTGTATAAGATACAAGTATAGTGTTCATTAGTGCCAAACCTACATGTCACAAATACCATTCCGCCCCCTTCGCTGTCATTATGGGCACACTTACTAACACGAAGAACTAACATGCATGGAAATTACAGGCTTTGTTTGCTTTCGTCTTCCTCATACCAATATCCAGGTTGCATAAAAACTGGTTTTCTTTTTTAGAAAATGGATTAGAAAAAAATGTATAAAATATCATAGATATGTACATTTTAATTTCTTATAGGCATCACATTATTAATAATATATTATAAATACTCCTGAAAACAACTTGATATGTATAAGGATTTTAAGTTATTTAATTAATTTTCATAGGCAGCTCAGCTAACATATTCGATTCAAATTTTCAAAAGTGCAAATATGCGTTTAGAGATCTCCTGAATATAAAAAGAGAGAAAGTTTTGGAGAAAGGTTAGAGGGACGTGAAGAAAGAGAACATTCAAATTAAAAATAGGAAAATCCTATTTAAGTTTTCTCGGACCAAACAATCTCTGCAAGTAATATTTTTCTGTTTCACTTTTAATTTTTCCAGAAGGACGATGAAAATATATTATAGTTCAGAAACCTTTTTTCTGACTTTGATAATTTCAAAATCGTTTCTTTTCATTTCCTTTATATTACTAATACTAAAATGAAAACATAATAGGATTTTCTCATTATCCATTGGCCACTGTTTATTGAAATTGTAACCTCATTGTTCATGAACTTAATAATGAAATAAATACAGGGATATCGTTTTATATTGAGCGGAATCTATGAAATACTGTTTCTACATTTTTCTTAAAACTTTAAGACAAATTTATCCAAAATTTCAATTGGAAAATGTCTGCTGCATAATTTATCAAATTCATCATTGTGCTGCATTAAAGCTGCAACATTATGTGGGCAATTTGTGATTCAAGTTTAATTTTTCTAAATTAAATAGTTCCCGAGAAAAAATGTACATTAGCAGATTTTAGCATTAGCATAACATAAACCACATAGTTTAAAGCTTAAAATTTTGAAAATAAATAACCAATAAGCGAACATGTACTGTGAATAATGAGACAAAAATGTCTGTATGTGTATGTCTGGTTATCCCGGCAACCACTAAGTCATTTTAAAAAATCGTTCATCATTGAAAAGTCCTATTGTTACCCATGGATATTGACAGTAAGGCAGCTTCTAATATATTCATTTAACAGGTTGTCCAATATACCTACAGGTTGTTTTGAAACGCATATAGCAGTTTCATAGTTTATAACTAGTCGAAATTTCGGTGTCTAAGCTTCGAAATTCTCTTATGTATAATTTTATGCAGCATTACATATTACATTATTTTGTGACTAGGCAGCGCAGAAACCACTGGTGTAAAGAACATCAAAAGTTGCTACTGGAACGCACCGGTCACGAAAACAAAAGTATTGTTCATTTGCTCTTTATCAGTGACTCTAGCCTCGCTTCCAGGTAATTGGGCAAAGGGCAGTTACTTGTGGAAAAGTTGATAGTGACTGGTACAGTTCCTAGATTGCTCATTTTGCTAGGATCTTAACTGTACAGTATTTTCAACCAGTTACTGTAAAATGAACAATTCCTTTTCAGTTACAAATGCTTTGTTTAGTATTATTAAGCACAGTAAAATAAAATGCTTGTCTCATTTCATAGGACATTTAGTTTTGGTTAATTTTATCTACAATCCTTTGACATTGTTCTCTGTTCTTTTTATCATTCAATGCTTCCGCCACTCAATCTCACTAACATTTACTTCCCTCTAAAACATTTAAGTTCCATATGTCCACCAGTTTATTAGCCACCATCAACTGTTATAAAGGGATTTTGGAACACGCTAAACACCCATAAACAAATAATTAAAGGGCAGCTTCTTTATTGCGGTTTCATAAATCAAGAAATTCTTAATTGTAGCAAGCTACCGTGGAGTATATCGGTGTGTTTACAAACATCTACAGTAACAGGTTCGGTGTGTCACCTGCCTGCAATAGCTCCGAAAGTGTGAGGCACGCGGCGTTGTTCCGGTAACCGCTTAATTCACACTCATTCTCGGGCATTTTTATGCGTCTATATTGGCGGTAAAAGCTATCTATATGTGTCAAATAAGAGCTGAACAACTACTTTTATATAGGTGTCGTTTCGAAACATCCCGTATAAGCGGAAATGAGCTGCCTTCTAGGTTATAAATACGAGTAAGCTCAGATTAACACAGGACGGGGAAGAAGAAGAAGAAGAAGAAGAAGAAGAAGAAGAAGAAGAAGAAGAAGAAGAAGAAGAGCAAATCAAAAGAAAAATAGATCTCGCAATAATATTAGAGTTAACTCAACAAGAGATAACAATTTCTTTATAATTTTTATTTAAAACTTTGGTAGGGCGTAACTGTAGGTATTAAGAATTCCATTAAAGTTAAAAAGTTGTCCTACTTTTAAAACCGAAGATTTTAAAATGTTACATTAAATTTAATACAGTTTCAGCCGAGAAAAACATTTGCCGTAGCATTTAAATAATTCAAACCTGACATTTTTCTAAAATTGCGATTAAAATTAAGTGCTTACTGTTATGGTTGCTCTTTCTACCTTTGTTATTTTGGTAGTAGGGATTTTAAATGTTATGGGAAGTTTTGAAATAAGAATTTCCGTTAATATACGCACGTAGTTATTTACGCAGCGTATAGCTAAAGTGAGGTTTTATTAGTGTATAAAAGAACTTCTCATATTTCACAACGCTTGATTTTATTTACTGGACATCACAAAAATTCAGTATGTCTTAAAAACAAGACGTTTGAAAAGTCTGTCCCTAAAGCACTTCTGCCACTTTTATTTCTGTGCTCCTTGTTACTAATGTAAATAGATATAATAATGGATAAAATCTTTGTTTTATGCTATTTATTATATTTCTTCCAAACATGTCCGATGTTTAAGCTTTAGTTTAATATATGAAAGATTCTTTGTAAGTCAAAGATGTGAGAGAATCGATGTTTTCAAGATTAAGAACTGACATAGGTATTTATATGCCAACAAAGCATTTTGGTTGTATTTTTGTGGTTTGATTTATTTCGCTACGAGTATTCTTGAATCAGTAATAAATAATTCAATGCCCATTTTCATAGTCGCATTTACGTAACATCTTTTACATGCACTTTGCATTTACAGGCCATGCTAAAAATATAGCAATTGCAATAGTAGTACGTATTTTGTTAACGAGATTGCCTCTGGCTGCTTTGAGGAAGAAATGTATAGTTTATAGGTTGTGAAGAAAAAATGTATATAGGAATAAAATAGTTTAAAAGCACAGAAATAAAAGTACCTTAGTACCAGATAAACGCTTTGATGGTGCTTCTTCTTGACATGCTAATTGATATAAAACAAATGTAAAACGGCATACTCCATTTCCTCTGATGCATTTCCCCGGGGAACTCATTTGTCACGCCCCCATGATCCAGGCGCACTGCTCAACCTCTAGAGTCACGGGAATTAAAAGGATCGGCAGAGCAAGGCATCGCGACTTTTTTCTTCATCAAATTGAGTAGTCTCTGGAGTTATTGTATGTGTGAAACACTTTCCTGTATACTGGTGGGATATCTTCAAGCCCTGACGTCATTTTGACGCCCCTTTTCCCTACCTTAAACACCCCACCGAGTCTCAACCTCCCCGTACAATGCAATAAATCAACCCTCGCAGCTGATGACTCACGGCTAAACTACATGGTGTGTTACCGTAAGAGGGATCGAAACCTTGAAATCAGCTGTGCAATTAATGCGAAGTGAACCACATTCTGCGAGATCATCTAGATTTTGTGCTTTATGCCTGCTGCAATTTGAACTTTCATTAGACTGGCTGTAGTAAATTCTACCTCTTTTACAAGTACTTGCATTGAAGTGAATATAAGAAATAATTAGGAGGCATATAGGGGGAATATCTCTAAAAGATGTCCAATAAAATACAAGTAAACATTTGCAACACAAGTAAACGCTTATCTGTTTGCGAGATTGGCCAGAGGCAATCTCGTTAACCAAAATAAATATTTCTATAGCAATTGCTGTTAAAATGGCAGATCAAAAACATTTTCTGAAGACAAAACCCTATCGAGAAAGAAGATGACTTAAACCAACACTCAATTAGCTCATTCATGTCCAAACAGATCTTCTCCCCAGCTTGGAGAAACAGAGGAGGGGCAATCACTCTGAGAACAAAATGAAACATTCCCCCTATGGACAACACTTGACAAAATGGAGTAATGGAATATTTTAGAATTTATTGTACTACAGTTTGTAAAGCAGAACCGAGTGTTACTGAAGGAATTACTCAGGATGCAAACGAATGGATAGTTTTTCCAAACACTGGAAAGAAAATCAACAGAGAAAGAAGAAAATGGTCGATGAAGTTACAAATTCTCACGAAGATTGGAGCATGTACTGCAACCGTATACAAATAAGGAAACAAGAAAATATGGGGATGACTAAGTACTTATAATATCTGATGCATCTTTGTGCCCAAAAATTGGTCCTTCGTGGTCCTTGGTCCTTGACCTTGACAGCTCAGTTATAAAAGCTGTTTTATACCTAATTTGTTTATATTAGTGGGTGTTAAGTTGTTGCCACGGCCCTTTCCAAAAACGTTCAGAAAATTGATCATAATTTCTGTAATACTGAACAGATACTTTTGAACTAAGCCTTGTTTTGTAAGGGATCTTTCAAGCTTCCTGTTGATACCACTGTAACTCCAATGATGTTGGTTTTTCTTTTGTCTTGGCTGTGTTTTGAACCGTTATTAGTTTTGAATAATATGTTGTACTAATTATTGGTGAATATATATGGTAGGCTAAAGACATTTGGAAAAAGAAATTTTACAGGCAATGGTTTTACTAAAAACAGAACAATAAATATGGAAAATTTAAATACGATAGACAATGAAACACATGTTATATTGAGGTTAGTAGGCCCAGACAGTAGTCATACACAGAAATAGATGAGCTGCGAGTCCTAAAAGCAGACAAAATGGTTGAAAAACTGGCCAAGAAGGCAAGAAAAATGATGAGGAACTTGACAAAAATAAGGGAGGATATAGACGGTCAAGACTATGCAGCAGGAATGTTTTGACTCATGTGAGAAGTCAGTAATCAATATAAACGTTAAAGCTGTTTTTCTCAGTTTCACATTTTTTCAGGCTCCGGTGCACTTTTTTAAAAAAGTGTTCAACCAAAATAAATGAATTTTTGTGTGTATTAAGCGGACTTATAAGAATAATAATAATAAGACGGGATTTTTCTCTGTTTAAAAAAATTATGTGAAATTTCAGTGTCCTTTTTTTAAAGAAACTAAAAAATAATAATAAATTACCAGAACAAAATTTTCAAATAATAGTTATTATTCAAGATTAAAGAACATGCCTTAAAATTTTCATTTACATATCAATAATAGTTTCTTAATGTGCACCCAAAAATCATGGAAATAGCATTGCGCAGATAGGCAGTACCTTCTCACCTTAATACAATTTAATATGCTTAAGGCAAGTAGGTAAATAGTCTAAAGTGAACTGTAGTCTAAAGTATAATTGGAAAGTATTTCCTAATGTGTTTTCTCTTTTTATTTACTACAAAAAACTAGCAAGGATTGATTAATTTTTATTCAAATTGAAACTTGGTTGTATTTTCAGATGCGCTTTAGTTGCTGTGGTTTAGAGCGTCAAGTTATACATTGAAACGTGAAAAATAACTTTGTTCAGATGCCTTGTTATCAGACTTGAGTCCTTTTAAGTGCCGTAAATCTACAAACCATCAGCTGACTTCCCATCCGAAGGAAGCCATGCTAAGTATTTTTACGTACGGAAAATCTACCATCCACCTTTGGTTTGAACCCGCGATTTCGGGAAACAGAAATCATCTTTTCTATCACTGATCATACAAAATCATCTTTGATTATAACAGACATAATCTGCAGGCTTGCTAGACTAACACCTACACTAATGAAATGGGGCATCCTCCATTTTGTCAATGTCTTATTGACCCTCTGATCAGAACGCCATTAAAATCGTTTTCAGCATCCAATGTTGTTTAGTATCTATTTTCTTGAAGTTCAAACGCATTTCATTAAACATATAGCTAAAAAAATTCTTTGTTTCCGTTTGCACTAATGAACCCTTGCCTGCATTTCAGTCTTACGAAAACAGTTTATGAACAGCACTTACAGTTGAAGAAATATTTTTATGACACTTGATTCACACATGACATGTTATATATTTAAGAATTCCTGTGTCGTCAACTCATCCAATGCAAGACTGCGCTTCCGAAAGCAATCTGGGATTAGACATCTTAACTACCGAAATGCTGAACGATTTGATGACAATCTTCTATGTCGGAACCCACAAAAGTCTTCCTCCGAGGAGACTCTAAACGTATCTTTAGCAGCGTATAGACAACAAGAAATCAAACCCCAGAAAACAGAGCTCTTTATTTGTGAACATTAAGGCCAGGAAATTAAAATTAGCGTCTAACGCGAGCCAGAGATTTATGGGTCTGCGAGTGCAGAGGTTTCACAAAGAGTACAGGCCTATTGAGAGTGAATTAACTGAGCCACCGCCGGTTTTAAAACTCCAGCCAGCAATTTCATTCATCCGCTGCATAACCAGGAGAGTGTTTTAATGTCCGCTCTACAGTGGCATTGCTTGTTCCTCTCCCCCCTCTCTCCCTACCAGGAAGGGTACGCTGATGTATGGGTCTCCCACCCTGACATGACTTGTTGGTGCTCTATGTGGCTATGGCCAGATAATTAGACCGCATCGCTGGGATAAAATAGCATCATGATTGAGACTTCTTTCATTAAACTTCCTCGAGAATCACTTAATTAGCGGTAATAGGGCTTTGTTGACGTAATATAGGACTTGCACTTTGATCCAGAGATGTGGAACGCCGTCTCAAGACATCTGTGGCATCTTCCCAAAACATTTACTTTGAACCTTTAGTCCACAACGATTCATTCACCTAGGTTGCAAAGGTCAGAGGCAAAATCAATGAATAGTGCTCATTCACATTATGAAAACGAAAACTAACACTAGCTTTTCTGAAAATTCTCAAAGGAGGAACACACTTTTGTCAATAATAATGTAGCAGGATAATGAAACAGTGGCTCTTTTATTGTAGCTCTTGAAGATAAATCGAATGTAAAATAAGTATTCAAGAGATACTTTGCGCCCACCTGCGTAGCGTAGAGGTAGACTGCATCACGTTCAACAGGTCTTGAGTTCGAATCGGTTCAAATCGGTCATGGTGAGTTATCTGGATAAGGACTTTGAGCATCACTTCACACATTTCATTCATTGTCCAACATAACTTATATTGGAGGACGTTAATTAAACAACAATAATTCACCCAAAATACACTAACGGGATCAGGTGTCATCAAGAAATAGACCGTTACTACTAGGTAATGATTAGATAACCTCCTGTATTCTGCCCGGATTATCAATTTTCGTAAAGAAAATAGGTAAAGAAACGTCTGCATATTGATTACTTACAATGGAGACGTATGTTCCACAATTTTGGAGATACTTTTTTGAAATAAATGTTTATATAATACATAACTAGATGTATATTGAGAGCCAATGCTCCCTTAAATTTTGTCTGAGTACCAGTAACTTTCAAAACATTTCAGTAAGTTATTTTTAACAAAGTCATCTGATCACAAATTTTCGAATTTACTTATTTGAATCCAGCGTCAGAATTGGAGGAATGCATATAATTACTTTTCTACTAAAATATAATTTAAATGGAGTTAAACTGAACTGTCTGCAAGATAAATTGTGCTGCCTACAGTCACCATCACTTAAGAAAATTATAACCGAAAATGTTCTGGTAAATTGAATGTTGTATGTTACTGCGTGTAATGAAGCTAAAATTTGCTATTGTAATATTTCATTGTGTGTGTGCTTATGCACATATATTTTTACTTAACAATGTTCCAAACGAGTGTTATGATAATTGATTTTATAGTCTAAACTGCGGTAACTTATTGGAGTCCTCAGAGAAAATTATTTTCTAATGCAAAAGGAAGTAAATAGTTGAAAATATTACATGGAAAAAATCATGAGCTTGATATTAATCACCACACTGAAATATTCTGAATATTAAATGGTTATACCAAATTTATTATTGCTATTATTCATGTTCCTAAGCGAGTTAGAGCAGACAACTTCGTGATTTCAATCGCGTTATAAGCATGAGAAACAAGCCCAGCAACAAGTTCACATATTATGAAACCTTTTATTCGTGTTTTAATTTTAATTGACACCATAGAAAAAGTAGTTTAATAACCGGTTTCCAAAATACTGCATTTCTTTCAATAACAGTAAAAAAATAAATAAAAAAGCACCAGATACTTCAGCACTTGCGCCAGAAGCTAGCACGAAGACAAATGAAAACTATGTATGCACTTTTTAATGTGAAGTTTCATATGTAGCTACTGAGGAGAATATTTGGGCTACAACCTCGTCACTTGTCTGCAATTGTTCTTGAGTAAACGAAACATATTGCAATATATAAATGTTTCCAAAAAATTTAGACATTATATGTGAACGACGTAAGTTACATAGAGAAGGTAACAACATAGGTGAAAGTAAAAATGGAAAACAGAGGAACAGGAAAACGGGAATGCAGAAGTAAAAGAAGAAAAGGGGAGGATGAGAGTGAAAATGGTAGAAACGAGATGGAGGCAAGAATGAAAGAAAGTGAAAAGTATCTCCGTAGTCAGGGCAAAATAATAGCACAGTTTTGAGCCGTAGCCAATTTATTGCATAAATTAAAAAAAAAGTTTTAGTACACTTTCTTCTCGGCCAGCCAGGTGAAAAGACGATTAGATATCAACGTTTCGGGAGTGTGCATCTCTCCCATCATCAGGATATTTATAAAATGTTATAACCACAAATGAAATACTGGGTATAACACAACTATAAACAAATTATAATTAGCACGGTTAATAATGATGCTGGATTTCAGTTCAGCTCCTCTTGAAACCGGCCTTAAAATGGAAATCCGTCGAATTACGAAGGAAAGATCAATTCAGCTTGATATCAAGTTAAGTAGTTACGTTTCTTTGACACAATTTTCTATACTCACGCCATCTCCTGTCCTGGCATTTAATTTACTGAAAACATTATTTTGATAGTGTTTTTCTTTGTTCATAGTTGTGTTATATGCAATATTTCATTTTGTGGTTATAACATTTTATAAATATCCTGATGATGGGAGAGATGTACCCTCCCGAAACGTTGATATCTAATCATCTTTTGACCTGGCTGGCTGCCCAAGAATAAAGTGAGCTATTAGTCCCCAGGAAACCTTCAGGTCTTATTTTATGGTTTCAGTTATTTATTCTTTATTCTCAAAAGTTTCAATCTATTGCAAAAAGAATCTAAGTTAATAGGAATAAACCTTTCCAGAAATAGTTTATTTTTCCTTGAAGGTACAAGGGGAATTGTGAAAATCAAA
Source organism: Mantis religiosa (assembly GCA_030765055.1). Classification (NCBI taxonomy): domain Eukaryota; kingdom Metazoa; phylum Arthropoda; class Insecta; order Mantodea; family Mantidae; genus Mantis; species Mantis religiosa. The sequence goes on along the minus strand of CM060955.1, from coordinate 85,669,940 downwards.
TCCCTAGTCCAATACTTAAACAACTGAATGCTTGCCTAGAAATTCCATATCCGTTCCATGCTATTGCAAGAAACTACTGAATTGCGGCAGCACTTTAAAAATGAAACTTTTTCCAAGAATACAGATAAATAGAATATTTATGGCTGGCCCCATGGCTCAGTCGGTAGAGCACCTGCCTGCGAGGAGTCCCGGGTTCGATTCCCGGCTGGGGTGGGGAATTTTCTGCAACCAAGATGATTCCCCGTCTTCCCCGGAGTCTGAAATTATCAATGAGAGTGTGAATATGTGCGTGATCTACTGATAAGAGAGAGAGAGAGAGAGAGAGAGAGAGAGAGAGAGAGAGAGAGAGAGAGAGAGAGAGAGAGAGAGAGAGAGAGAGAGATCCAAAGTACCATAAACCCAGCTCTCTACGATACCTATACCCTATTGCAATATATAGAAAAGGAAAAAAGAAAACGGCCGCCGATAGGACCATTGCAATCAAAGTCGGGGTATAAATGGAACATAAAATAAATATTTATCTCAGAACGTTATTTCAAATGGTATATATTTTAAAGAGGTGTGTATTTTTTGTACCAGCTTGTTTACGTATAGCAATTACACAAAACATACCGGAAATTTTCCTATTGAACAGAGCTTCACGGACTATTAAAAAAAATCAATTAATATAATTTATCATGTTAACTTACTTTAAACATATAATAGTTGGATCAAAATCACAGAACAGTTTTCTACAAAATCGAAGTATTTAAAAGCATTCTTCCATGTAAAGAGTATATGGATTGGGGACTTTTTATACAATGATGCATTTTTGGGCGATCTTGAACTTAATTCCAAGTTAGTTATTAACGGTCAACAATGAGTATGTGATATTTTAGTGTGCATTTATTGCATAATGTTACAAAAAGTACGAAATCATGTAGTTAAACGTCACATTAACTTAACATCCGCTTAATAGTACATAGTCTGGACGCTTTATAAATCGTTTCTAAAGTAATTCCACTGCTCTTAGGAATCTAAAGGCAGATAAAAAAATTCATAACGAAATTCACTAACGTAATTACATAAATAAAAGTAACTGCTGCATACTAATTATATCTTCCATTTGTAGTTGTTACCCACATTGGTGCACGTAACTACAGTTATTTTGTTATGTTATAAAAATACTCTTCTACTTCAAAGGAATCCTCCTCGAAGGGTCAGTGCTTCTCACCAGCTTTCTCTTTTAGGCATTCTACCTGAAAGCCATTCAAGAATCACCCCTTGTTCCACCCTACACAATGAAAATTCTATCTGCGAAACTTTCTAATTCTTTCCTTTGAATCTCGAACTATTTTCCCGTTCGAACTCCTCGTATAACGGTTGTTCCTAAATTCAGTTTTCATTTTTAGATAATAAACACTGAAATTTCCTACCTTTAGGTAAATTTGCAGAATCGTGACAAGGTTAGGAATAATCAAAGTTTATGCACTTTGTCATACACGTAATGCACTTAATATTTTATGAACATATTTCATGTTTTGAGGGATTATGGATACTATAAAAGAGCCATTGAAATCACTGATGATATGATGATACATGGTTTGAATTAAAGATTAATAACAGATAGAATGGATGTGCCTCAGATCCAGTATTTATTAGTTTAATGCTAATGGTTACAAACTAAATAAATTCGAGACTCAGTCTGAACTTTTTACCTTACAGAGTGCTTATAATAAAGAAAAATTAAGGCGTGTGTCGAACTATTACCTAGTTATTGTGCTGGATGATAAATCTGGGCTGAAGATACCATTTAACAGGCTATTTAGAATAATTTACTTTTTGAGATACTTTAAGCAAAATTTTCTAAAAGCTATTTAAAATCTGCTTATTTTACATTAGTTCTAGTAGATATATGTTATGGTGTTGTTGTTTGGAACAATTCTAGTTAGCTAATTGTTATGTTAAAACTAGAAAAGAAAGCTGTTTCAATCATTACTTGATCTTAAAATAACTCTTGTGGTAAACTCTTGTTAATCAACGACAGTATAATTACGCTAATTAATGTGACGTATAAAACTGCCTAATGAAACATTAAGTCTATCTGTCCATTCATAGCTCACCTAGCTATTCAACTAGAAATATGTACTTAGTTCCTCTACAAAGAATAAAAATAGCTAAAATGAAATGTTGCTATCAATCACAAGATAGGTAAATACGTAAGATTTTCAAGAAACAACCTCATCAAGTCGCGTATTTAGGTTTATCCAGACTCAAAGCTGTTACTCTTAACTGGTTAAACTCAAATCCCGTTTATTCCATATATTGTAAATGTTTAATTATCATGTGTCATTATTGTAAGTTGGCAATGTTCATAGCCTCTCACTGGAGATTTCAACTTAATACAATTGATATCCTTTGATATCAAAAGTGGGAGGCTTATTTATATATTTCAATTCAGCTCATTGTAGTATTTATATCTGTTTACTTGAGCTGAAAACTTCACTATACCATTAAGTAATTTTACACTATTTGGTCCTTCTCTGTAACTTTTTACTACATGCTTTGTGAATTTAAACAGTATCGGTTGAGCCAATTAGATAAATTAATATCTACAGGGAACTTAATACCTGTAACAGGTACTTATATTAATGTTTCTATATTACTTCTGTAATCTAAATTCAGTAATATTTGTAGTAATTTTGGTACAAAGTCAAAATTGAGTCCTGTTATGACTTTACTATACCTAATGAAAAAGTTGCGAATTCACTGAATATTTACATACAATTACGTAATAATACATTCCAACATTCCATTCCATCGTAATAACAGAACATAAAGAGTATGAAAACAAATGGAAAATTCAAAAATAGCATAAAATATGTGTTAGTATTTTCATTGAATGGGGAAAAAAAAAACAAAGTATTTTTTGTTCCTCTCTCCTTTTTAAGGAGTCTTCCTGCTTTTAGATACTTTTCTGCCTTGTGGTAAGTACTTATTAACACCGCTTAGTCCATCTGTAATTAGGTATACCCATTATGATTTTAAGTACCTACAGCACATTTACATGTAGAAGCTGAAGTTAAATTTGAAACACTTCAAATTCCTTGGAATAAAATAAATAACGTGAGAATAATTGACATATAAGGTAGCCGAGAAACTGTCATGAGTTAAATGTTGTATAGGTAGTCAAGTTTAAGAGAATGATCCACATTTTCCGATACTTTTAAATTTGGATAAGATCTCTAAATAAAATATTTTTAGATAAGTAATTGGCATTTAGAATATGAGATTTTATATGTTGAACGAATTTCAAATTCAATTAAAACTGATACTAATTTATTGTGGTCATTTTAAGCATAATAATAAAAATTTCGAATTTTAAAGATGAAGGATGGATGCATGTTTACGTGCGCTCAGCTACATAGTCATCAGCAACCAACTTTAATGATAATTTACATTTATCTTTTCGCCCAGTTAATGAGTTCATTGTAACTCTAACGAGCAATAAAATATAATTATGATATATAAAATCCAAAGCAATGCTTGTAAACTGATATTCACTTAGAATATTTTACCCACACGTGGTGTTTTCTCCAAAACATTCTGCTTTAGATCGATTAAGAAGCAAAAATTATACATTAACCTAAAAGTTTGTTTTTGATAACTTTGAAGATCCAATTGTTCTTAACGTAGATTAATTTCGGATATAAAGATATTTACTTGGCATGAAAGCTAATAAAACACTTGGTATTTTGTGATGCTCAAGAAAGGTACAAAAGAATATTTTCTTTCGTCCATTTAGTCATCTCACCAAATACAACTAGCGACAAGTATTAATTTCCCTTTGGTCATATTTCACTTTTAAACTCACATTTTTTACCTCAAGATAGTTATGTATGTTGTTAAGTATTCGATAAACCCAATGCAATTACCGGAAAATTATGTAATATTTTAAATGTCCATAATAATATGATTTACCTGTGTCTACTGCTTTGTTTCTCCCAAAGTTTGCAACGAATTAAAATCCGGTCTAAAAATTCATTTATATCTTGGATTTCTTCTAAACTTACAAACATAGAAAGTGGAAAGTAGTTCTATGTATGCAGCTTGTGAATCTTAAGTCCCTAAACTTACGTTAACAAGCATGATTTAAGAATAATAACTTGCAATAAAAATAATAATGATCTTCTTGAATTATTTATAATAAAATTACATTTATGGCGTAGATTACTTCCTCTATTTTCCTTCGTGTTACTTTTCTACTAAATTAGATAAATCACGTGTATCTAATCATAACAGGAAATCAGAATGTGAGTAATTAAAAACCCAAAGCCCTGCATCTTATTGTGAACAATGTACAATATTTGAAATTAATTTCTTAACTATATATTTTCAGTGTACATAGATATAAAACAGCGAATTGCCTTTCTATCTATAAATATACAAATCTCTGATTAAAGAGACATTTTGGCTTGGGCTTTTGCAGTTATCCATTAATACTAAACATTATTATCTTATTTGTTTACAAACAAAAACTGAGTTACTATACGATTTTTTTTTTTTTTTGTCTATCAGTTAGCAGATTTATCTAAATGTATGAAATAGTTACAGTTTATTATCTTTAACTGAAAATAAAAAATAACCAAACGAAACAAGATAAACTGCATAATTTGGCGACAGAGTATTAGAATCTCGCCCTAAAGGCAACATAATTTTAAGAATAAATTTCATTTGTAGTAGGTAAGTAAATTAATTAGGCAACAACTAAAGGAGACATCTTTAATAATCTGTCATTCAAGTACCCTCATGTGAAAATCAATTCGTTAGAATTAGATTGTTGAGGGCTAAAATATTAATTCATAAATGCTATTAAGTAGCTAAATGAATGTTTAAATCGTTGCATACACTTATGTGGTTAACTATTTCAGCAAATAGCAAAGGTTTGGTTAGGCTTTGTAAAAATTAAGGTAATGTTGCTTAGATGTACCTTTAAGTCACCCTACAAATAAATAACTTATAAAGTTTATGAGATAATAAAGCTTATGAGTTTACTGTATAGAAAAATTTAACATTAAATGAAGAAATCTAATATAATTTCCAAAATCAAAAAGCAAATATTATTAACCTACACTTCTAAGACTGTTCTGTTCATTGTTTTGGGCTTTAGCACTACAACACCGTAAGCGTAAGTTTTATGTATAAAAAGGAGCACTACATATAGTGAAGACACCAGCAAAACTAACTACAGACAAATAATTATTTTAAGCCGCCATTACATGTCCCTAGCAAGAACACGGATGTGCCTTTTCCTCAGTTTGAACACTAAAATCATAAAACTTGGTAATTAAATTAATACTGATGCAGTTTCCTTATATGCAGATCCATTCCCCAAACATCATTGTCACTGATAAACCTTACCTTCCCACAACAAAATGCAGCTTTTGTGAAAGCTGCAACCACATAGTTGACAACGAAAGTACGCCATGTTTGTTTTGGGGCTGGCTCTTCCGAGTAGCTGTTTCCACCAACCAGTTGTGTCGGCTATTCTGGCCACTGTTCCGCCTCCCCGATAACTCGCGCCTGCTCAGTGTTCCCGTATATGACATGGCTATGTCAACATCCCAAACGGTTACTTGGTTTAAATTGTGTAAAGTTGCAAAGCTTATCCTCGGTCTACAATGTTGAAATGGTATTTTAGATTGGCAATTAAAATCCTACTTGTTTAACGAACTATTACCTATATTCGTAATCAGATGTTATGCGTATTATTAACCTATAATTTGTGTTGTTATAGTTTTCTTCAAACGCGCGCAAACGAACACGCACGCACACATACATATGCACACGGCCCTTTTTAAGAATACTGATTTAATTTTTTGTATTAGTGAGCACCAAAACATGTATTTCCAGTGAAAACTCGTCACTTTCTCTACCTATGTAGCACTGGGAGAAAATTTGACATAAGAATGAGAAAGTTAGGCAAGCAGTGGCGAATTTTTCGAAATGCTTAAGGCTGTACATATATTTTAAAAAATCTTAGAATGTGTATTTATTTCTTGTATTGGCATCTCTATACACTGGACGTCTTAAATAAAACAGCAAAAAAGGTAAATAAATAAAATAAAATAAATATGTTTAAATGAATAAATAAAAATTAAAAAATAGGGCAATAAGAAATAAACTTGGCTAGAGAAAAATTTCTACCCTCAGCCGAGAATGGAACCGCGATCTGCCTTTCTCAAACATCCGCTAGTGTAACCAATGAAACGAAAAAGGTCAATGAATTTATAGCAGTTTACGTTTTCAAGGTATTACCCGTGCATAAAATATTTGTTTTCCGAACTAGAGTCTATAAATGTCTACTTGTTTTGCCAAAAAAGAAAATGTTCATGTATCTAGTAATTTATTTATTATTTATTTATTCTTTTTGAACCTGACCTTTAATATTGCGGAGACACCAAGCACGTTACGGAAGGAGGTAATGTTCCTGTTTAATTAAGCTTATTTCTAACACATGTATAAAAAAATAGCATATTTCAGGTGGTATTTTTGTGAACAGATCCCTGCATATATTTTACCTAATATCTCTTAGCATCATGGACTCTAGATCCAGCCCCTGTTTATCTTAATCAGCCTATAAAAAGTGGAAAGCGGGCGTTAAGCCCAGAGAAAAATATAATTTCGAACCACGATAGCTAACACGTTTCATACAAACTTTTTCGTAGTGCTATTTAACAATTATACCTACAATTTTCATTAACTTCTTAGTAAAATGGTTTGTAAATGTCATCATAATGTTGCTGGTTCCTCAGATAGGTATGTGAATAAAAACTAAATTTTACTTCCTTTTCTAAATTCGAAAATAAAGTTTATATTTGCATTAAATAAATATTTACCAAAATACATTTCTTTTAGAAAATCACTAAGCGAAAGCGAGAATCAAAACAGGAACAAAAAGTTCTCCTACAAAACATCATTTGCCCGCCTCGGTGGCGTAGATGGTAGCATGTCTACCTCACGTTCAAGAGGTCCCGAATTCGAATTTCGCTCAGAGTAATTACCTGGATAATTTTTTTCCGGGGTTTTCCCTTATCCTAAAAGACGAATGTCGGGTAGCTCTAAGCTCCATGGACCCTAGGCCCATTTGAGCATCATTTCACCCATTCCATTCATCGTCCGATATGACTTAAAAAGTTAAAGGACGTAAATTAAAAAAAAAAAAAAAAAAAAAAAAAGATCTGTTAAAGTACCCTAAAGTTTAAAGATGTATTAATTTAAATTTAAGCCACTCTTCTACAAAATATTTTTGCAAACACTTGATCTTGTAATTGCTTCATGTCAATCGGGATAAACATATGCAAAAAGAATGTAACATGTTGCACTCAAATTATTCTTACAAACGGCTGTTTCTTTATCTACTTCTTGTTAATAAAGTAACTATTGTTAACTTCGTATAGAAGCAACGAGAGCGAAATCATTTAAGAGCTGGTTGCTATGTGATGGCCATGAAAGTTCGTTTCCTTTATATACATAAAGAATAATTTGAGAAAATTATAAGTCTCCCCAAAATGGCTCAGTCGACAAAATGAAGTCACACACATAAATTGTGTACTGTCTGCCCACCACAAGAAGACAAGAGAAGGATGAAGGGGAGAAGGGTTTGAACTGTTTATCTGCTCTGTTAGTGGATCTGTTTAGTAGGAAATGAGTGAATGAGAGTACATATGAGTCACCAGATCTGCTGCCAGATCTAATGCTTATTACAGTAACTGCAGCGATAGGTATTATGTATGGGTGAGTTATGTGACAAAACTTGCGAGACTGCCTCCGAAGCTCAGTCGGTAGAGCACCTGCCGGCCGTCTTAGGAGTCCCGGTTTCAATTCCCGGATATGGGGTAGGGATTTCTCCGACCAAGATAATCCCTCATCTTCCCCAGAGTCTGGAAGTATGAATGAGAATGCGAATGTGTGCGTGATCTAATAATTAAAACACAACGAATACGAGTTAACACCTTCGGTATGTTCCAAAGGAGAACGGCCGCTAATATGACCACTGCAATTAAAGACAAACGTAGCATCCTTGCCATAATCGGAAGGCGAGCATTAACACCGTGGGGACAGCAAAAGTGATTACGTTACACATTCCTCTAGCTTGCTTTCTTGTGCTGGGCATACACTAGGTATATTTCTTACAGTTTCCGTGACGTGCAAAAATTAGCCACAAAAAAGAGGACTTCTGAGAACGTTCCTACAAAATTCAAAATATAATTGCCTACATTACATATGCCGTGAGATACTTTTAAACATATGGTATTTAAATTAAATTAGAGCAATTACTCAGAAAAATGTAACCCCCTTCCCCGAAAGGTATGGTATTTATGATGTCCACACACATACCTACACGAACCTCTTCCTAAAAAGGGTTTTTCTTTTCTTTCTTCCTTTTTAGTCGAATTTTGCAAATAGCAAGGAATATCTGCGAAAAGATTCAGTCTATCATAAAGGAAGAGAGGCATTCTAGACTTCAATGTATTTTTGTAATATGGTACATATTTCTTACTTCTTATTCAAAAGTCATGAAGAATATGGAGAAAATTCAAAATCAACATTTCATTTGTAATGAAAATATCTTGCATGGCAAGTATTTAATCAAAATCGTCCTCGGAGCCATAGTATTTAACCGAGTTCTAATTTCTGGCAAACACACACAAACATGCCACACCTTTTTAAATTGCGTTTGGTTTTTATTCATTTCAAAACGTATGGGAATATTATCGTTATCAAGTTTTTTGATGGAATGCAATGCATCCCGCAGATCACATAAGTTCGTTGTCAGAAAGTAATAATGAATTTCTCGTACATTTCGTTGTGGGTGGAAGAGTTATTCAGTGGGTTTAGAGTAACAACAATCAAACCGTTTAAAAGAGTCGCTGTGATCTCTTTGAGCTTATTTACACAATCACAAGAGAAATCTGTTGTGAACTACATTTACATGATTTTCTTCGATGTTTTTATCGTAAGTTATTAACAAACATTTGTAAAAATGCTTTATCATATGTTTCCTTGTAGGAATAGTGCGATCCAAGAGTACACACGTGCAACTTTGGGAGAAAATAACACACAATTGGGAGATTACATTACAATATTTACAGCTCAGAGAAAATATTGGAAGTGTCCTCCAGGATCATCTATACATGCTTGACTCGTCTCACCATATTCTCTAAAGTTCTACGGAGATGATAACGAATTGAGACAGGATTATTTCCAGCAAGATGGAGCAACGCACCATAAATCTAATGCCACCATGGAACTTGTAACCAGTTTCTTTGATGATCGAATAATCTCAAAAGGTCTATGGCTCTCCAGATCCCCTGACCTAACCTCACCGCATATTTTCTTGTGGGGGTATCTAAAAAATAAAGTGTACAAGAATAGGCCACGGACAATAGATGTTCTCAAGGAATCCATTCGAACCGAAATAAGTGACATTGGCGAGGATACTCCGCGTATGTCAGAGAATATGGTGAGAGGAGTGCAAGCATGTATAAATGCTGGTGGAGGACACTTCCATTTTCTCTGAGATATAAATAGTGTAATGTAATCGGCCCGTAGTTTTTATAAAAATTGCTTTATGTCATTATAAGCCATTTATTTGGTATTAAGGAAGAATAAGGAACTTTAATTCAGTTCTCTGTGCAACGATGGAAAAAAAATAACTCGTTATAAATATGCAGTTCCTTGATGCGAAATTGTGATAGTTCCGAATAAATCCAATGACGTATACACAATGATGAATTCTTTGGTGTGTAGGTATTTAAGACGATGCCGGTGTTGCCAACATAAAATATGAAAATAACACCAGCTACTTGCGTAGTTTTATGAAGTGAATATTTTAAGAGCAGTTGGTGTTACAATGTCACTGATTGGACCAAATGTCACCAAAACAACCACAGAACACCATAATGGGAGAAGTGTGTCACAGTTCGCTGTTGATGAATTTCGATAGCCTGGGTTCTTATACAGCTAATACTCTAAACGTCAGATCCTATGTTTATTTTCAGAAAACCAGACCGGTATCAAAATATGATCTCTGAAATTCAGCCAAGCATAAGTAGAAAGGTAACGAAAGAAAAGAGAAAAAAAAATACTGATAAACAACCGAATCTACGGGGCATCGTTACGTATGCGCCAAAGTTATGGTGTTGAAAGCGAATTGGATGGAAACCTGAAGGAAATGTAGCTAACACGTGGATGTCATAATATTTTGGTTTTCGTTTCGATCCGCGTGCTCTCATTCAGTCATCGCACAGTGGGGTTTCTTCGCTCGTTGTTTGGGTTCAAATCCTCGTATACATAAATCATAGCAACTGGCGTGATGAATACCAATTTCAAGCAGGCACATGCATAACTGCGTTCTTGCAGTACGGTCCTCCAATTTAGTTCTTTATTAAATTATTTTACAATAATCTGGGAGATTCTGAATCCTCTCATATAATCCTTGCAAAACCTTAAATTCCCAGTTAATCCTAATAATGGATGAAAAATCCTCCGACATTTACGTTAAAGCACTTGAATCATTAGTGGAATGTTTTCCTTAGCCACCCTCCTAACAGTCTTCCAAGTTCGGAAAATTCTGCTACCTCATAACTAATCTTTGGTGGTATAACAATCATCAGTTCTGAAGGGCGAATGATATTTACATCAATATACATAATACATAAATACTTAACGTATAAAATTTCTGGGCCTTCAAGTGGACAGATGTTTAAAATGGAAAGCTCACATAAATTATATCTTACCTAAACTCAGCTCTGCCAGTTATGCTATCCGAGAGCTGGTTAATGTGAGTTCTATTGACACACTTAAATTAGTATATTATGCATACTTTAACTCTATTATGGAATACGGAATATTATTTTGGGACAGCTCAGTAGAAGGTAAAAAAAATATATATACTTATTATGCAAAAGAAGGTTATAAGAATCATTACTAACACCCACAACAGATGCTCCTGTAAAGATCTTTTTACAAGATTGAAAATATTAACGCCTACTTGCATGTATATATTCTCGATCCTAAAATTCTTTGTATGCAATCGTACCTTATTTGCAACAAATAATGTAATTCACAGAATAAACACTAGACAAAAGTATAATATCCATTATCCCAGTGCTAAACTTTCTTGCTTCCAGAAAGGTGAATATTATGAAACTATCAAAATATTTAGCACACTTCCTAATGTTCTTAAAGAAAAAAATGATAATTTCGGTGCTTTTAAAAATGCTGTTAGAGAGTACCTTTGCTCAAAATCTTTTTATTCTGTACAAGATTATCTGAATGACAAATTATCCTGATAATGCTTCTGTAGCTCTGTAAGCAGTATCTAACTGTTCCAATGACAAATCATTATCAATAACTCTTTGATGCATGATGAAAGTTTATTTTTAATGTATATGTATTTAAGAAATAACAAGAATGGTATCCATTGCAAAAAGGTTGAGCCGTACTGGCATAAAGCAAGTGAAAGCTGAATTAAAAAGTGTTTGATTTTGTATCATATATAATTATCCCTGCTTTGTTTTCCATAATGTTGTTCATATTGCCTGTATACTATAATATGTGTCTTATGTTAACTTTTCAAGTACATATATATGCTATTAAACTTTATACCTCTGGACATGTTCAATGTTCACAGCCTTTTCTGGCTACAAGTGAACCTACTGAACGCAAATCAATCTAACCTAATCTAATCTATAACGAAATAGAGGTGAAGCTGATGAATATGTAGATTCCTGTTCCACCGCTTTGGAACATCGAAAAAAAAAATAATACCTGTTGTCAATTTCTAATAATAAAATATTGGTTGATTGATTTTAATGTTAGGCAAAATAATTTTCTATTTTTATACAATACATTTGGAAGTAAATAAGGAAATTTATATTTGAAATATCACCAAAATGTTTAAAGTGAGACATCAGTTTCGGTTACTTATGAATAGATGACGTGCTTTAATCTACTTAAGTTTACTCACTTAGACTTTTGATGCTCAGTCCTCCGAAACATGCAGTAGTTGCAGCATTGCCGCTGAAGTTGTGCAAAAATTTGGAGGAAAACATGTTTCGAAGGATTGAACACCAAACATCTGAGGGAGTAATCTTACATTAAAGCATGTCATCTACTCATAAGCAATAAAAGAAGGAACATTTACTTACATAAGAGTTATTAAAATATTATGTTACTAGTATCGCATAGGTATCCTACCGCTATAAGTAGCTTTGATTTTCCTTTGTTTTACTCTGACTTAATATCCAATTGAAACCATTTATACTTTACTGCTATATTCGATATCGAGATTTTACCGGAACATTTCATCCCCTAAAACATAAAAACAGCAGCATACTTGTGTAAACCCTGTATATGTGTATGCATATGTGTTTGTCTTTGAACAGCTTAACTCAAAAACGAAAAATCAGTTAAATTTTGGTATTTAAGTTCAGTATTTTGCAGGGGTGTGACACTAGATTTTGAAGAAAATCCTTACATCCCAGAATGCCTTTTTCACTGAACACTCTTCATTTTTTTTTCCAAAAATAGCTCTAACGATTTCAATGAAATGCCACATATTCAACATATGATAAATGTCTGGAAAATTAAGATTTTATGAAGGGATTTCAGTATAATTACTAAATGATAATATGCAATTAAAAAAACATACAATATAGAATTTCATTAGGAAGCAGGTAAAATATCTTAAAAGAATTAAACCAACTAATTTAAGTTCCGCCCAAATGACCTCATATAGTTCTTTCTGAATCAAAGTATTTAATTATTTTTGTACATAATGAAATCTAGTTATTCTACATAGAATGCTAGTTGTCAGCAGAGCATCAATTTATTCCTCAGCACTCTTTGGTGGCGATGTGTAACAGTTTATTGTTTCACCGTTTTCAAATTTGTATAGTTAATGACGATGTGGCTAGTTGAACAATTAATCATGCGCAGTGGTTACAGGTAAAACATAAATTTACAAAAATGGGCTGTACATAGCGTTCTATTTGGTATAAGAAAACAGTCAAGTAGAAATATACTATAAATATAATTATGAGTAGCTGGCATGCTTTAATTTATAAGAGTACCCACTCAGACTAGCAGATGTTCAAATATTCCTCCGGAAACGTTTCTCAATCCTCTTCGGGACCATTTTCAGCGAGATCTGTTGCAACTACTCTTTTGAATTTTGATATACCAGCACTTAATATGTTCTACAATTTACTAAACAATTCAATAACGTCAACATTGATGAAGTTCAGTAAACTATTATGAAAACATATACTACAGATCAAGTTAAATGTAATTCAGATTTCAACCAATCTAGGACCTCAATGAAGCAGATGGAAGAGAAAGTACATCTCCTTCAACAATAGCTGGCAACCAGTGTAATTTCCGAGTAGTTGCAGCAGACCTCACTGAAGATGATTCCGAAGAGGATTCAAAAACGTTTTCAGAGGAAAATTTGAACATCTACAAGTCTGAGTGAGTACTCTTATAAACTAAAGCATGTCAGCTACTCATAATTATATAAAATATACCTCACTTTAAATACTTTGACAATTCTCTATAATATATAGGCACTATAAATATTTGTAATGTGCCTACCTATATACAAAATCACTTCATTGAACCTTACTCTATACTTATAACCTAATTTTGATTTTCATTGATCACACTTACGACCATTTTTAAACAAGGAACCTCCAAGAAACAAACAACCACATGAAAGCAAAAATGAAGAAATACACAGGCTATATCTCTTACTCCAAAACCTCATCATACAGTAGTTTTATTGTGTATAGACAAAATGAAACATAGTTTTCTGTTATAGTCCTCCAACATTTTGAGGTAGCTCTATTAGGCTTGTTCCTAGTAGATACTATAAAACATCAATACATCAAATCTGCTTGTTCCGAAATAAGGTTTTAATCTCTATGACAGTTGGTATGTATTCATCACGTAGGATGCCTGAAGTCTTACCGTGTCCCTGCCCCATAAAATGAAATAAAATAAATAATATTTTGAAAACTAGTAATGAGAGATACACCATGTAGAAGATATTATACTAATGAAAGTCTGCATTTAAATATTCTATTCCTTTGATTTGAACTTCCCTAGGAAAGCTAGGGAAACCATTAAGACAAAATTATGTTTGGTCTCTCACTTTGACTTAATTCAAATGCAAGGAAGTGCTCATCATTATATTGCAACTGTTCTACAGGCTACAAAAAAAAATATTTCTTGTAAAGTTAGGATTTCAATTTTTCTATGCCATTTGTGAACAGTAATTTGCTAAATATTATCCGCATAATTTGCAGTTATATCCTCAGCTGTACACTGTCTCACATACCTTTACATCTTTGAATGATTAATTATTATTTTATTTATGTTACATAATTCTACTCTTATTCTACTCAAGTCGTTAAGAGTATTACAATGCACGCGATAAAATTATATAAGTATAAAAATGCGATTTATGTATCTGCGAGTAGAAATGATAAAAGGGGCATAAACATTTTATAGTAATAGTTAGCTCGCCTTGCTACCTGAAAGGATAATAGGGTGCTAGCTTATTAATTTTTATTCACATGAATACCTTGAGATTTCCGTGATTATTATGTTTAAAAATAAAAGCTTAGTTAACAAAACAAATAAGTCATCTTTACAATAAACAAATTTATCGTCTCACACCACAATATAATCTAGTGCTACTCGGTATTTTGGCAATTTCGTTACCTAGAAAGTTCAAATGTTGGTCGTAGCGTGATTTTTCTATTTACGCAAACAATACTGAAAATGTTTGCAGTAGTATTGTGGTTTAAATGTATAAAATAATGTTACAAAACAGATTATGCATGTTTTAAAGTTAATCTATGTTTTGACCACCACAAGGGTATTCTTCACTTAGCTTTGACGTACCGCAACCTATCTTGACGTCGTCACTACCTGAGAATTTACAAGGTTGACTTGAGAACACACCTCCATGGTGTGAGGTAGCAAGTCTACTTTCAAATTTAAGAGCCAGTTACCCGAATAAGTTTTCTCCTTTTCTCCAGTGGATTCCCTTATCTGGTGAATGATAGCTGTTTCTCCGAATTGATGCTTAATTAAACATCATTTCAAATTATTTATCCATTCCTGGCTTTGCCGACACACCAAAAAACTTTTAGCTTAAAAAGAGACCAAATATTTTGGAGTACGAGTTGAATTGCATCTTTCTGCTTTTAGGAAAAAATGTCATCGTTGGTTGTTCATTATGTTACTAAACCACAGCAGTGCTCCCTTTAAAACCTAAAGATGAGACGTAAAAAGTCCAAATACTAAATAAAGGTGGTTCAAGCTTACAAATTGGAAAATAAAACAATTTATAAAATTAATAGTTTTTAGTTATTGCTGGTGTTGTGAGTAAAATATTCATAGCGCAACCGCTTTTGGTGTTAAAAGCAAAACTGTAAAATCGTGCATGGGTTTCAATTCGAGACACACATTGTATATCTGAGGACATAAGTCCTGAAATTACGTGGAAAATATTGAGATATGTACACAAAAATGGACATAGAGTCTTATAATATTGCATCTCATATTCACTTCTTTTGACTGGACAAAGAGCTGACAACTTGATATTTTGAAGCCCCTTAATTTCAGTATTTTTAAATATATGCCTATATCATCTGAAATAGTTTTTAGGATGCAGCTACGTCGTTGTCTGAGGCCACCGATTTAAAGAGTAGACGCTGTTGATGCTGAAGAAGAACTGTTGTGGCGGTACTCACCACCTCTAAAGGACTTTCTCGATGTTCAAGGCCCTCCGAAGGTAGAGGTTTGGTTTCTTTCTTGGCCTTCATCCTGCGATTCTGGAACCAGATCTTGATCTGGCGCTCCGTGAGGCAGAGGGTATGGGCGATCTCTATCCTCCGTCTCCGGGTAAGATAGCGGTTGAAATGGAACTCTTTCTCCAGCTCTAGGGTCTGGTACCGCGTATACGTCTGTCGTGTTCTCTTTTGCCCTCGGTTGATGCCTTCTGGAAAAAAGAACAACATAAATACGAGTCGGCCACCTAAGACATGGAGTATAGGTACAGAACACCCAGGATTTCTTTCATGTCTAAATTAATACTTGTCATCTCTAAGTTATATTACTTACATGGGTTTTATAACCCTTGTAGTATAGTGTATAGTACAACCATTTATTTAATTTTTGACATAAAATAGTTTTATAAAAGTAACAGAGTGTTATAATTTGGATCAACTTTGTATCCATTGATAATATTTCAAAATTACATTATATGAGATATGTTAAGTTGACCATAAATAATGTTCACCAGAGTGTAAATCAGAATTTGAATAGTGAATAACAACTGGAAGTAATTTATTTTCATAAGACGTAGATTACAATTTAATAACTATTATGCATACTTACATGAAAAGAAGTTCCAGTGGAGTGACAATTGCTGGCCTTTTATTGTCATTTTACAGTGATCATAATAAAGTAAAAGCTCAAGGAGGGAAGAAAGGAGTCAAGGGGAGGTGCGAATGAGGGAAGGAAAGAGAAAATGATTAAAAGATTAAGAGGAGAAATAAAATAGGGAAATTAAGGGAAATAAAATGTAAGAAGAGATTGACGAAAGCGAGTGTATAGAGGATGAACAATGTGAAGGTAGAGAAAGAGAGAGCCCAGGTAGACTGAAATGGAAGCGTTAAGTAGGGTTGTGAGAGAAAACAGAAAAGGAGAGAAATGAGGAGAAATCTCAGTTTATAAAAACAAAGCAGCACTTGAGATATTATCAAATAATAATTATTAATAATTATTAATATATATTATATAATTAATATAATTACAATTAATTAATTAATTAATATTGTAATTAATAATAATAATAATAATAATAATAATAATAATAATAATAATAATAATAATAATAATAATAATAATAATAATAATAATAATAATAATAATAATAATAATAATAATAATAATAATAATAATAATAATAATAATAATAATAATAATAATAATAATAATAATAATAATAATAATAATAATAATAATAATAATAATAATAATAATAATAATAATAATAATAATAATAATAATAATAATAATAATAATAATAATAATAATAATAATAATAATAATAATAATAATGAACTCTTTACGTACTTTTCGCTCATTAGGGACATTAAATTGTGTTACATTCACCCTAATCTCCTTACTGTTTCACCCCTGAATCTGAGTGTTCATTTTAATTTCTGAAACAATTTTAAATTATTCAAAAATGATATGCATTTTTTCTAACCTAATACTTTTTTATATGTTTTGCATTTTTGCTTAGCTAATTGCCCAATACAGGTCAACTGCGCCAAATGGTATTGAAGTTCAATCTTCAGTAACAACCTTCTTGATAAATTTGGTGTTATGCATTACAATGGAAGCTGTAGTGTTTAAAGCAAACGAAATTATGCCTAATCAAAAAAGAAGAGGTTATTCATGTTTCTTGTGCTTTATTCTCAATTGCATACACTGCATGACTGGCTCAGTTAACACATTTTGGCTTTCTGTGCCTGCGGCTGTGACTTCAATTTCGAATTTTGATATTGGACGTGAATACATTTTTCGTTGCGACAGGACTACTGTGGGATAAAATTCCGGCATGCCGCCGATGCTTGGCAATTCTTGGTTTAGTAAGAGTGCTGTAATATATACAACTATTTTAATTCTAGTATGTAGAAGATCTTTAAACACGCCCATTTAAACGACTGCTTTAATTGAAGAATGTAAAGCTACATTCATATAACTCTTTCATAAATTCCCCTAAAAACTACACTTATTCTGCCTAACAGTTCATGCTAGTCAAGATAAACATATATAGAAATGGATTTATTACAAATCTCCTTAGGTACATTGGGAGTATTGAAATTCAGCAGGCTTTAGATGGCCGTTATGTGATGGCTTTGAAATTTCATTCTCTTAGCATAACCGGGAAAGAAAATAAAATAAAAACTAAACGAAGGAAAGAAGATAAGAAAGGATGAGAACGAATAAGGACGTTTTCAGAAAAAGTTAGTCCGCAAACTCCAGGAAATTTCATCTCGAAAATATGTTTGATATGATTTTTATTCAACCACATATACATCTTTTGCAGCAGTAAATTTTTGTCTGTTACATTTTAGTTATATAACAGTAATTAAAATTATTGCTTCAGAACCTATTTCCAGAAAACTGAATTTGTGACAAAGATATAAAAGATATGCTATTTTAACCAAACTCCTCAGATATGGAATACCTTCGGTATTTATTCCAATTTTCGTTTTTGAGTTATGGCGATCTCTCACTCTGTCTCTCCCTCTCACTCTCTGTCTCTCTCTCTCTGTCTCTCTCTCTCTCTCTCTCACACACACACACACACACACACACACACACACACACACACACACACACACACACACACACACACACTCGCACTTGCGCTGTACCTGCTTCACCTTCAAGAGATGCCGAATTCGAATGTCGGTCGGGGTGAATTACCTGGATAAGGTTTTTTTCAGAGATTTCCCTTATTCTGAAAGACAAATGTCTGCTAACTCTTAGCTCTATGGATCCTGGGCTCATTTGAGAATCACTTCATTCATTTCATTCATTGTCCGATAGGACTTAAAGTTGGAGGACGTAAATAAATTAAAAAAATACACTCGCACATGGACCATTTCTAAAAACACTTTCTGTGGATGTTTCAGGAGACCATAAAACATATATGCTCTGGAATCGTGGTGTGTAATTTTTGGGTGGAATACCTACATTAATTTCTCACTTATTATGTAACTACCTGCTATATGCAAAATTAAAAACTATCTAATTAGAGTTTGTATAAAAATACAATGCTTGACCTGTTTAAGTCATATGAATGGAATGGGTGAAATGATGCTCAAGCTTAGGGTTTACCCGAAATTTGTCTTTCACGATAAGGGAAAACTCCAGAAAAAGCCTTATCCAAGTAACTCACCCTGACCGAGATTGGAACTCGGGACCTCTTGATCGTGAGTCAGACATGCTACCACCACGCTACCGAGGTGGGCATGCTTGACCTGGTTAGTTCGTCAGCTCGTCTTTTGTTTATCCAGAACAAAATATTGTCAGAAAATTAGTTTACACCTCTTATAAAAACATTGTTTACAATTACATAGGCATTTTAGAACAAATGCACTCATTAATTACTCATGCTATATCTGGCGTTTTAGCATAGACAGGAAAATAATATGCGTAAAGAAACGCACTACTGTCGTCATCTGTTCCAGTACATTATAAGTTCAATATCAATTTATATATATATAAATATATATATATATATATTTTAATTTAATCTAGAAATTCCAGGAGTGGTCAATGGCGCAACCACTCTTCAACTATCTATACACCTTCACAGATTAAGATTATTTCATTTGCGTCCTGTTTGTCGAACTGGGGTCGAAGAAAATAAAACTTTATTGCGACTATAATTATGTGTAACTGATTCTCACTGTGACATTTTACACTTTCCAATTAAGGCTATTTAATTTTAGAAACATGGCAGTGCAATGTGACCATGTTTTCGAAGGTGATTATCATTAGAAATAGTGTTACAGGATGACTCTTTTAAACCCTACATTTTATAGGTACTTGATATTTATTAACTAATCACAGATTGTTAGTAAATTGATTATAAAAATTTCAATCATAAAAGACGTATTAAAAGTAAGGTTTAGAATAAGTTCTTACCTGCACATGATTTCATCCAGGGGTAGAATCCATGAGGCAGTTCTTTAGCAACAGAACCAGTGTCGGAATATGTCAATGAAGTCTGCATGAAATCTTGGACCACATCTCCGCCCTTGAAATTAGTATTTCCTACAGCCGGAGGAAATTCAGCTTGTGATGCGAGTGTATTAACGGCAATCTCTTGACTAGATTCTCGTGTATCACCGTCAACAGATTTCGGCGATGAGGACTCAGCTCCGAGGCTCATATCACCTTCAAAGCGCTGCCCAGAAGTGACGTCATAACTAGCTAGACGTTCCGCAATAGGGGCTTTTTGGAAATGGTTTTCATAGGTTGTTGTTTGGAGAGGTGAAGAGGGTTTGAGCATCATTCCCAGCAGTGGTGATGATGATGCTGATGATCCTTCAACTTCGTCTTTGACGTTGCATGGTGGTGTATATCTCAACTGTCCTTCCAGAGCTCTTTGTTCTGGAGATGATGCCACACTTATATTGTTCTTATAGTAATTTGTAAAGTTTACATACTTGCAGTCCTGAGAGACGAGCAGACGTCCTTCTTCTTTGCTTTGTGGACTTGCCATTCTAGACACCTCGTTATGGGCCGCATTTTCCTTTGCATCATATCTTGGAGGAGCGGAAGACTGTGGAGAGTTCATTAACGGATACGCTGAAGCACTAAAGTCTTGAGTCATCGCAGAAATCTGTTGCTGTTCTGAAGATGGGTAGTGTTGGAACTCTGGTTGTTGTGGAGGTGTAAAGTGTTGCTGTCCCAAAGTTCCAAAGGAATGCGAATAACGGTAGTGCTGGTAAAATGGATGATAAGACTGGTTGTTCCAGTAGCCCATGGCATAACCACCACTAGAGGCCACGGTGCCTGTATTTGTGCCATTGGCAAGATACGCTGTCCCGGATGTAGACA
Organism: Mantis religiosa; assembly: GCA_030765055.1. Taxonomy (NCBI): domain Eukaryota; kingdom Metazoa; phylum Arthropoda; class Insecta; order Mantodea; family Mantidae; genus Mantis; species Mantis religiosa. The sequence continues at coordinate 85,649,237 of CM060955.1, read as the reverse complement.
TTACAATAACATTCAACTTTATCACACTGTTTATATTAACACTATTAACACATGGTGGTCACCGCGAACACTAATAAACACAGAAGCTTGATTACGTCCTTCACCATACTGACAACCACGTGCTGCCCATTGCCGAACCTACTTGGAGGCAGACTTGTCGAAAAATGATTTGTGTGGAAGAAAACTAGGTGAAGTCTTGCAGAGCAGTGTCAGTGGGTGAGTGAGGAGAATGTATGACAACAGTAAGCCTGTCTGTCTTCAGTCAACTTCCCCTCTGTAATTGAAGGATGGGGAAATGTAGCCAACTTGGTCCTTTTCCCTGAAAGTTTGGGTTTTTCTTGTGTTTAGGGTATTGAGGGTGTTTGGTCCTAGTAACCAAAGCGTTCCCCTCCCCCAGATCCCTTTCAATATGTACACCTCCCTCTATACTCACCACGCTTTCTCTCTATTGCAACCCACCCCCCAACCCACACCCGACCGACTAGACTTGCATTCTATCAGCTGCCTCAACCCCTCGCCGGTACACTCAAGGACACAGCGCATTAAATATGTTCATGGACTGTTATGTCAAACCAAACAAGAACTCCAATAACATCCTCAATGAATGGGTAACCGAAAGTGATTGAGATGAAGTTACCTAAAACTAAATATTTTCATTGAATTTGAACAGCATCGATTATTATAAAGCATACCAGGATGAATGTGATAAGAGAGTTAGGACCTTTGGACATAAAATGACCATAAATATATTTATCACGACTAAACTTTATAAAGAAGTGCATGGAGAATCTAATAAGGTTGTGTTAAATATGAAATTAACATTCAGAATAACAGAGGTAGCTCATGTTTTTATACTTATTACTTTGGCAGGGACTGAATAAGTCTTTCATTGTTTAAGAAACCACTGTTATAGAAAGGAAAATGAAAGGAGAACATACATTTATAGTTATAAAAATAGTGATAACAGTTTATTTAATTTCAAAATATATTTTTGATACACACATTTTCCTAAATGTAAGTTTAGAAACTATTCTTAATTGAAAATGTGCAAAGAAAAATCTATACGGTCTAATACTTTATTAACCATGTTCAGATATATCAAAACATTAACCAAAATGTTCCTGGTAATTTTCGATTTTGGATGCGTTATTGCTAGCTGATAGAAAGCCAAAAACCGTATCTGTAAAGTGTGAGAGTATTGCGTTTGTGTGATGAGAATGAGAAAGAGAGAGAGAGAGAGAGAGAGAGAGAGAGAGAGAGAGAGAGAGAGAGAGAGAGAGAGAGAGAGAGAGAGAGATACTGTTATTGAACTTGATATCTAACATACCTTATATAAAAAGTTTATGGTATACTAGATACTACTTGTATCATTACTAGACTTATAATAGGGCATGGAATAAAATAATCGAAATGTTTTTGTTATAAATATTGAAGCAACATTTTGTAAGCACTGTGTTTCAGATAAGCTTTGCTATTTATTGTTACAAAAGTATTATGGTCTCGCATTAGTTTGTGCTGTTCAAACCTATTTCTCTAGCTGTGAATCAATTTTATTGCCGGTTATTTAAACATTGCACTACATCTAATATGCATAGAAATAAGCTGCGAGAAAGGTCATTGGAGAAAGGAAACTGGAAGAAAGTGAATAAGGCATAGTTAGAGGATGAGAATGAGAAACAGAGGGGAAAGAGCAAGAGCGAGAGAGTTTGTCATTTACGTCCTCCAACGTTAAGTCATATCGGACTATGAATGGAATGGGTAGACTGATGCTCAAATAACCACAGGATCCATAGAGCTTAGAGTTAACCGACAATCGTCTTTCATGATAAGGGAAAATCCCGGAAAAAAACTTATTCAAGTAAATCACCCTGACCGAGACTCGAACTCGGGACCTCTTAAATCTGAGCAGACACGCTACCATCTACGCTACTGAGACGGGCAAGAAGCGAGAGAGGGAGAGACAGATGCCAAGATTGAACACAATAAAGGGGGCAATGCTGGAGATATATTAATAAAGGTAAACTACAAAATATTATTCAATGGTTTCGTTGCTAATATCCAAGAATATACTGATAACATAACTCAAATTAACAATCGAGGGCAATGAAACATTAGGCAGCATTATTTTTATTGCAAAAATTCTGGAACTTGAAAATTACAGCCTTAACTAACATAGCTAAGATAGAGTTACTGGTCTATGAAGGCATTCATTCTAAAATGCTGAAAGCTTTATAAATTACACTAATTAAAGACTTGAAACAGAAAGCGAATACTTAGTTTAAATATGTCAAATATGCCGGTAAAGAAAATATACTCTTTTTAGTCATAATTTAGTCTTGTCTGAGCAAAATGAGATGGTAAACTGGAGACATCGCAGTCATTCGCCGAAAAAGTTAATTATTTACAGCGTATACGTCCCAGGTTTCTGTGAACATGAAATAAAAGTGCAATTAAAATTAGTTGTCCTGATAAATTTCTGAATAACTATTTTCTCTCTTAAGTTTTATTAGATAAAGGCTTTGCATTCATTTAATAACCCTTTCTTCGTGTTAAAGCAGGTAATTTGGAGTTCAAAAGTATAACAAATTCCTTTGGATGTAAGACTTCTTTTGCTCGAAACATTTTGCGAAATATGATCTCAAGTATACCAGTTTTAGTTGATAAACATATTCGAAGTTATCAAAGTTTAATTTGAAGTTAACCATATTTAATTATAATGTTTTAATCTTGTCATATAAATAATAAGTTTTAGACCGTTTATATACAATTTCGTATTGTATAACCACCACTTTTAATAGAGCACAAATTGTTTTTAATATTCCTTTTTACCTTTACTTGTAATTAATTTCCTGTTCGTAATGTAATATTTTTATTGTTTCTGCCCCATGAACCGACAAAAATGTATTTTTACAGTTTTCCGAGTGTATATGCGATGAAGAATGAATGAAAAGGTTATGAAAATACGGCAAATCCATGTGTGTGTGTGTGTGTGTGTGTGTGTGTGTGTGTGTGTGTGTGTGTGTGTGTGTGTGTGTGTGTGTGTGCGTGTGTGTGTTCTTTTTCTTCTTCTTTTTTTTTTTGTAATTTACGTCCTCCAACGTTAAGTCATATCGGACGGTGAATGAATTGGATGAAATGATGCTCAAATGATTCCAGGGTCCATGGAGCTTAGAGTTACCCGACATTCGTCTTGAAGGATAAGGGAAAACCCCGGAAAAACCTTATCCAGATAACTCACCCTGACCGAGATTCGAACTCGGGACCTCTTGAACGTCAGGGGCAGATATGCTATCATCTACGCTACCGAGGTGGGCGTGTGTGTGTGTGTGTGTGTGTGTGTGTGTGTGTGTGTGTGTGTGTGTGTGTGTGTGTGTGTGTGTGTCTATTCGAATAATACTACATATGAATAAAAAATCTGGTCATGTCATGCTTTTTTAAAAGTTCAGTCCAAATAACACTACATAAGAAATAAAAGAAATTGGGCCACTTTGGAAGCATCCTGCCTGTACCAAACCAATAATCCCCACCTCCTTCCAGAAACACGATAAAAGCTGCCAGTGTTAAGTCCACCCCCTCTCATTTCATACAATTCCTCCCTATTCTGAGAGGGTGGGTCCCAACTTGGTATAAACTACACATTCACGTAGCGTAATGAGATTCAGGGTGCCCCTCTATCGATATGGACCAATCACATCGGTGACAGATTCGGAAGAGGGCGGCAGAGAAAGAAAGGAAATCCATTGTCACATCGTCAACAGAAGCAACGGATCGGAAATTGTGTGTATACCCCTAAACCCCCTCCCCATACCCAGGATTATTCTTTCATTCTGCTATCGAACGTGCGCATGCATCTATTTTTGTGACTACCCTTGTCACATATGAAAGAAACCTTATCATTAACCAAACCCGCATATTATATCAGCTAGCCTTCCCTCGAATTTTTGTCACTATTGTTGTGTTCGCTTTTGGGGCCTTTTAATGATGATATTGAAAGACTGCGGTAACATTGATGAAATTGAGATGTATTATTTCATCCAATTTTGGCTAAAACCCGATGTCTAACGAAAGAATAATGTGTAAATGGATAGGATAGGTTTTTGGAGTCAGATGAACAGTGTAGTTACCCTAACAAAGCTTTCATTGACGCATATAGTTCTGAGAATTAAATGTATGCCTCTCTTAAGACCTAACTTCTACTTTGCTACTAACTGAAGCAAAAAGTAGCTATAAACTTTATAATTCCAAATAACAATGTTATACAAACTGAATGTTACTTAAACATTTTCCTCAGTGGCATAAAGAAGTATATAGTTAAATGTAAATTGTTTTTGAATTAACGAGATCAAATAATCTAAAAATAATAGAATGGACCAGTCAAACTGAAAAAGGGGCGTTGTCATTAAACTGATTTAGGAGGATCATTATCTTTAGTTTCATTTTGGAAGATTATTTAGAGCAATAATCAGGCACACTAGTATATCTCAAACAGCAGATTTACAAGTCTGTCTGTTCGAATAATTCGAAATCTTATAGCAATCTAATGTTTATATACATCTAACCGTTTTTAGCTGTATATTGTAACATCAACAGGTCAAGGACAGTTATGTTTCCCCATTTAAAACTACGGTAGCACACCGGGTCAGGTATAATTTCAATTATCAACTTATCTCTTGCACTTTTGCACAAAATGCTTGTTACAGAGACAATACACGTGTCAGTTTCAAACTCCACTTCACTAGGTTAACTTACTTATGCTGTCAACTTCGTCACAGACTTCCGCGCCTCTCTGTGGCGTCTGCCTGTGACCCTATGGCCTACTGGGGTTCTCCTATTTCATCCCCTACCCCTCACGAGGAGATATTAACCAAAATAGATTTGTGTATAGTTAGTAGTGTGTAAGCTTTCTCCCTCTGTCTCTACCCTTTGATAGTTAACCATATTCCCATATTAATGCTGGTTAAACGGGAAATCAAATTAGAAATGTATAAGACGATATAACTATAAGGTAATCTGATTGTTTTAAACGCTAAAGGTTTACTTAGAAAATTTGTTATTAGTCACTGGCGTGACTATTGTTTTCGATGTTTCTACTTTTATATGAATGTTAATATCAATCTTATTTCAGCAAATGGACCAAGATGCTTACGTATTATAATTATATATAAAGTTGTTTTCGGATTATATTTGACTCCCTCAAGCACCACAAGATACTCAGCCAATGGGAGTCTAGTAATGTTATGGTGTTGTCACAACGTGTTCCCGCTAGTAGAAAGTGCTGTGGGTCAAGTGAATCCATCTCTAAGGAACACCACTTACGCTCGGTACAAATATTATATTTTTACTAAAATAAATCAAAGGGAAGATAGAATACAATATTTATAATAAAACCGTGAAAGTCACATATATTTAGCTGAAATAGTTTTCATAACACAAACAAATTAAGTCACCCATATATACGGCTATAGCCACGTAGGCACTGAGAGTTATCATTTGTTTGTACGTAGGTCAATTATATCTAATTTTTAATTGCATAGTAGCAGATAAGAAATCCATTTTCCGGAATATACTAAAACAATAATTCGTGCTCATTATTACCTGCGTTGAAAAAGCACCAGGAATTTGTTTCAACTCTGTTGAAACAACAGCTCATTTAGCCAGTATGTAGAATGCATGCATCTGCAGAACGTTAGCCTTATTTGTTTATGACGAGTAAGTGGGTTTTCAAAGTTTAAATACCTTCAACAATCCGTACAACAGACCTGAGTTTGTGCAATGGTCTTTAGCGGTGCATTTAGTGGCGTGAGAATGAAGCAAGTATTTCGAAGCCGGACTCTCAATATGAGCACTTACCACCTCGCACTTTAGGCAGTGTGTGAAGGAGAGAGTAATATCAAGTGATAGACTGGAGTAAGTGGCAAGTGTTATAAATACTGCAAAAATTCTAGATATATGAACATCTTAATGACAACTCCAAAGCTAGTTAGTAGATCAGGAGCTGGCCGGTCCACTACGTGCTAGAGTGTGCGTGGGACAATCAGTGACAAATAAATACCTATGCACATGTTATGCACTCACCATATCTTCATTAATACTTCATCTCATCTTCATGAAATCGAATGCACGTGTAATTTCCCTTCTCTGATTATGTAATACCTTACCAGTTAACTGCCCATCTCTGTAGTGTAGGTGGGAGTGCGCCTGCCTCACGTTCAAGAGTTTACAGTTCGAGCTCGAGGGTCAGTTATCTGGATAAGGTTTTTCTTTCTGGGGCTTTCCCTTATCCTGAAAGACGATTATCAGGTAACTCTAAACTCTAAGCTCTATGGATCCTGAGCTCATTTCAGCAACATTTCGCCAATTTCTTTCGTCATCCGATATGATTTAACGTTGGGGGACGCTAATTAAAATAAAAAGAATTAAATAAAACAATTATAAAAACTCGGAAGCTTTCGTTATAAATGTCACAAATATAAAATAAGCACTATTTATTACTCTCTCTAGGGGAAGGAAAAAAAAGCAGATAGGAAAACTTCTGAAGCGGACTGTACGTCCTGGGTGTAAGCAATCATATCGCTTACTCCGAGAAAGCAAAATAAATTGTAATGAATCTTCTTCGATGGAGGGCAAATCTGTTCCCATTTGTAAGGCTCACATTCTTATGTGTGATGCACAGTAAATAAATTATACTTTGAATATATAACAAGTAAAAATAAAATTAAACTGCTACACTAAAAACCCATTCGCTCATTCATTTATAAATTAGTTGCATTATAAAAGTACTGCTTTACTCATGTTAGGATCTTGGTAAATACAAAATAAGTTACCATTTCAGATTTGCGAAACATAACTCTGTGAAGCCGCACAAGCAGTGAAGGCCACACCACTCTCATAAAAGTGCTAACCTGACCTGACAATGGTCAGTACAGGCTGCCTTGTCCAGGAACAAGACTCAGGTTTTTCAGGAACGACGATATTATTAATGAAGTGTGATACATCGTTAATTCAAGCTCCCATACACTGAGTTTTCGAACAAGGCGGGCGACAGTTGCAGCATATATCTCCCTGCTTTTTGCTTGGCCATCATCAATCTCTCGTTTTCTTCCAGATGTCAATGCGCCTTCATTTGCGTTTTCCCAACCTCCTCCGCTTTTCAATGGCGGCCAGATCCTAAGTGCGATACCCGGTCCATTGGTAACTATGCGACCATTACCACCTCTGGTCAACGTCGCTTTCGCACGCGGTCGCCTGGAAATCCATTCTTGCCCTGAATAAATCGCAATTCAGCCTTGTGCTTGAAACGCCCCTTCTCCCTTCCTGTTCAGTTTTTTTTTTTTTTCGTCCTTGCAGTGGCGTGAAAATTAAGTTGCTTACTTCTCATTCTTTTTTTTTCAGATTTTTCTGTTTGTGAAAAATTTAATCCTGCAACTATTCGCGGATATAAGCAAAAGAGTTGTTACTGAACATATAAACAAAGTCACAGACACAAAAGTATACAACTGTTTAACCCAAGAAAAAACTCTATTAACAAATCATCTGTACCGAGCGGGTTGGCTTAGGTGGTGTCGTCTGAGTCCCGCATTCTGGAGGTCCGGGTTCGGTTCCCATGGTTGATCTACCTGACCCATGTTTTTTTCGGGGACTTTCCTGGGTTGCCAGGCCAATGTTGAATTTCCTGTCCCTCTTTTTCATCTCCATTAATATTTCACATCATTTTTCATCTGCTGGTTTCTTTTAGGGTAGAAATGTCGACGGTGTTTCGGAGTTGCATGGCAGGATGATATGCTTTTGTTAAAAGCTTCCTCTTCTGGTAGAACGGTCTTTGAACCCGGGACTAGTGGGGCCGTTTCCGGGCTACAGTAAGGTGGGATGGAGTTGTTCTGGCTGTGGGGAGTCCCCAACTGGTAAAGTGTGAGGAACCTGCCCTCTGCTCTGTCATGGCTGCTTGAGACGTCCGTCCTCCGTCTCCTCTCGCCTCATTCTTCCTCCCCAGGTTTCCCACTTGGGAGCATAGATACGAGGGTGGGTCAAAAAGTAATGCCTCCTATTTTTTTCTCTTTTAATGGCCAAGAAAATTGAATGCAATTTACATAGCTTGAAAACTACAACATTGGCGATTAATTTGTCATTATTCAATATAATCTCCGTCTATCTTCCACAGTTTTGGTCCACCTTTTAACTAGGGCATGTATTCCAGTGTGGTAAAACACACGGTCTTGCTTCCTAAGCCATTGACACACGGACGTTTTAACAGTCTCCTCATCATCAAAATGAATCCCACGATGAGCTTCCTTTAGTGGCTCGAACAGATGGAAGTCTGATGGTGCCAGGTCAGGGCTGTATGGAGGGTGAGGTAAGACTTGCCATCCCAATTTCTCAGTTTCTGCAGTGGTGTAACGGCTGGTGTGTGGTTTTGCATTGTCATGCAAAAGAAGAACTTCCGCCATAGTTTTTGTTGGGCGAACTCGGCGAAGACGTGCTGTCAGATTTTTGAGACTTCTGACGTATTGGACAAAATTTATTGTGCATCCCTGCTCCAAAAAATCAATCATTAGCACACCCTTTGCATTCCAAAACACTGTCGCTATAACTTTCCCTGCCGACCGCTGAGTTTTGAATTTTTTTTTTTTTCCTTCGGTGACGTTGTGTGATGCCATTCCATTGACTGCCTCTTTGATTCAGGTTCAGAAAAATGAACCCACGTTTCGTCTCCAGTAACAATTTTTTCCAGAAACGCTTCTCCCTCCAAATTGAAGCGCTGCAAGTGTTCGGAGGCTATTGTTTTCCTTGTTTCTTTGTTTTGGGTGGTTAACATTCTTGGTACCCAACCTGAACAAACTTTTGAGTAACCCAGTTGTTGAATAATTGCCATCACACTGCCTTTACTGAGGGAGGTAAGGCGGTACAATTCACCTGCTGTTACCCGGCGATCACCACGATTGATGTCATCAAATAGCTGAATGTTGCATGGAGTCACTGCAGTCACCGGCCTGCCGCTTCGCTTTTCATCTACTAATGGTGTTTGCCCTTCAGCTTCGTTACAGCGACGAACCCATTGTCTAACAGTGCTGACATTCACAGTTGCATCACCATACACATTTGTTAGCCTTTCGTGAATGCGAATTGTCGTTTCACCTTCCGCAGTCAAAAATTCAGTCACAGAACGCTACCTAATACGAATGTCGATGTCAGCAATTTTGCAAGAGGATGCAGTGCTGCCACCTGTTGACTTAGGAAGTTACTACTGCAGGGAATTGGAGAAGAAGGTTTGAGGAATTGTGCCAAATTCAAAGTTTTCACATAACTTACTTATTTAAGGGGGAAAAAAAATAGGAGGCATTAGTTTTTAACCCACCCTCGTACAATAGACCAAGTTTAACCCTCGTGCCAAATTCTCACCGTAGCATAGTCCAGTCCTGTTCTCACTGAGGTTGGTCACATGGTTCCAGAATACACAGACCTAAGAATAATATTTTAATGCTGTTTTGAAAATAGCATTCATAAAATACTTATATTTTTACAGATTTTGGTTCTAAATAGTTTTCTATATTTGAATTTTACGTTAGGTATAAGTGGAAATGCGGATGTATTTTATTTAAATCTATTAAGCGTCATTAATTCGTAGAAGTAATAATTAATTTCAAGATTTATAAAATACTTTCGCGTATTTAAGAATTACTCTTGCTTCATACATATTTTTGGAAAACTAAATTTCACAGATAGGAATGCATCTTCATGTACTCCTCTAATTGTTTTAGATATCATTCCAAGCGAACAGAAGGATCTATCACTGTTCTTCCTATTGATGAGTGGTTAGTATTATCTATGCAAACACAATGAACAATATCTGCTTCCTATACTCGTTGTATTGGATTGCATGTTCTAAGGCACTTGTGGTTTTCTTAATAAAAATATGCCTCAATTAGCCTGTCGCCAAATCAAGCCTTCGCTTGTACTGCTTTCACTTCATTGAGGCCTGTGAGGGGCTTATATAATAAACTGCAAACTAATTCCTTAAGTAAGATTACTTCTCATTTTGAATTTGTAAAGCGTTTCTGTTGCACAATGATTTGAGACGACATTAAAAATTACAAATAAAATTACTAGATTCTTAGTATTACAAGCCTATCGGGTGTATACAATAGTAATAATTTATCACTAATATACAACTACTGACATTTTTCTTCCATTTACAATTGCTAACCTTTGTGTATTCAGAGTCACAATTGTCTGCCAAGTAAATACTATCTTCAGCGTATTATATAACAATAAAATCAATATTTTTAAGGAAACGTACGTGTAGTCCAAATAAAGAATTATATATTTTTCGTCCGAGGATATGTTATGCTCGGTTGAGAACCACGCATGCAACTCTAACATAGAAAAAAAAAAAAAAAAAAAAAAAAAAAAAAGATGCATGGAGAATGTTTCAAATCAGCACGCCGCTGATCACCGGTAGCTCCCCACTTGTATATTTTTATTGTGTACGTGTTCCATCCTTTCGTAAATTCGTCCCCTGCTTTTCCATTCTTTGCTCTGGCACAATCACCTAACACACCCGCAAACGACCTATTTTCAAGCAATTTTTTTTTTCTACTTTTAGGGAGATCGCCATAAGTCATTCTTTATGAGATTGTCGCTAGTTGGTTTTTGTACTTTTTATAGGTTCTATGTCTTCATCTAGTGAGACATCTAGGTTTAGCAACCCCGCAAATAAGTTGCTCAAATAGCACGTGTTCTTACTTTAATGGAGGGACATATTTCAGTTACCTACATACTTTAGGTTATGTGATGGCCAAGAGACCACGGAATGCATTTTAAATTTCTTCTCACATGCTGATGTTACCGTGGTGTACAAATATTTTAATCACAAAAATATCATAATTTTGGCGTTATAATTGTAAATATAGTCTCGATAAGATTTCAGATTTCAAAACAGGCTTATAACGGAATTTCACCTTTTGGAATTCCGTTTTCGAACAGATTCTTACATTTGCTAATAAACAGTTCCAAACGTGCAGAGATCACTCATTTAAAGCGACCACAAAAAGACTTAATAATTATTTTGCATAACTAGTTAATATTCATGTATAAACTGCGATGCAGCTGTTGTTTACACAAGCACACATTCACTGTTACACTAGGTACGGTCAGGCATTGATAAACTTAATAACAAAGAAAAAGGCTGGCTCAGTAGCTCAGTCAGTGCTAGGGGTCCCGGGTTCTATTCCTGGCGGTTGGGGTGAGAATTTTTCTCCGACCAAGATAATTCCTCATCTTCCCCAAAGTCTGGAAGTATGAAGGAGAGTGCGAATGTGTGGGTGATCTAATGATTAAAACCCAAGGAATACGAGTTTGCCCGCCTCGGTAGCGTAGCATGTCTGCCTCATGTTCAAGAGGTCCCAAGTTCGAATCTCGGTCAGGGTGAGTCATCTGGATAAGGTTTTTTCCAGGGTTTTCCCTAATCCTGAAAGACGAATGTCGGGTAACTCTAAGCTCCATGGATTTCGGACGCATTGAGCATCATTTCACTGATATGACCACTACCGTTTAAGGTGGGGTATAAAAACAGTAATTTCTCTCTTTGCATATAAATGTAATTATTCGGACAAACTAAGAGTCTTTTGTATGGTCATCACATATAAATGTTGTCGTTATAGATAGGCTTTGTCTAGTAGTTTCTTTGGGATCATTCTGTATTTGCGGCAGCACAAATCCACTTTGGCCATATTAGAATGACTTCGATGTACTTCTGCACATATATACATATATGAGAAACTTCGTTATAGATGTCATTTACACATACATATGTACTCGTATATATGTATGTACTTAAGTATGTAGAGTGTATACTTTTAGCACCTAAAAATTAGACTACATCTTTTAAAGTAATGGAATTTCCTTGACAGAACCACTCAAATACAGTTGGCTCTTGTAGCCATGGTCTCTAGAACCTACATCTCTAGCGTTCCGCCGTGTAGAGGGTCGCAGGTTCGAGTCCCGCCTTGGGCATGGGTGTTTATGTGTATAGTGGATATGTGTGAGACTAGAGAAAAAAGATAAGAAAATAAACGGAAATAATGAAAAATGGTTAACTGAGAAATAAAGAAAATGAAAAAAAAAAAAATACAGATAAGCTCAAGACCATTGCATGCGCTAAATCTTAATTCCAAATGCTATTATATGAATCGGTTCCAAAATATAATAACCAAGTAATGCCGGTCTGTTGACAAACCCTGTCCTTTGCAATCATTAGGAATATTTTTTCAGTATGTGAAATTATTTTCTGTGATCCATTTAAATTAAGGAATAAGTAGGTTCTGTAAAACTGGAGAACGCATAAAACGAATGTCATATTCTAATTTTTATTATTCAGTTGACCTCACATGAGTATAAAATGTTTCAGTTGAAGAAAGTGGAAACTTAAGTTAAACTCTCCCTCGCTTTCTTTCTCTCTCTCACACCAAATGTAGGCGTTGAATTTAGCAAGTGTATGGACAGTTTTTTACTTTTCCGTTATTTTCCTTTTACATATTTATGTATATATACACTCATGCTGGAGACGGGACTCGAACTAAGCAATTCTTTGCATTACGAAACACCAAGGTTTATTTTTCTCCATGTTCCTGTTGTTGTGATTGCGCTTTTGTTTTTACTGATAGATGCACTCAAAGACGCGCAAATTTACAAATGCTCAAACATGCATGCCCGAGCGGGATGCTAAAATAATGCTTGGGGGACTTTCTCTGAATATATACGTGACTACATAGGATGTTGGTACCATTTGTATGGTTTAATACTGAAATAATTTTATGCATCTCTGCGAAAACTAAACCATTTACATTCATAATCACGACCCAAATTCTTCAAATCGTATTCGTATTTCAAATTACCTTTATGCTTAAAGGGGTACCATAATGGGCATATTTGTAATTTATTGGCTCAAAGCAAAATTACGCATATTAATGACAGGATATATACTTTGTCATCACAGTGAGATATGACTCAGCAGCCTCAGGACCTTCATCCTCCAAGTACCAGAAAACTGTGAGAACCGTGATGTCACAGAACACTTGCCTTGTTTCCTTTATGTCCATGGCAATGTGTTAGAGCAACACTGTAATTATTTTATGGAGTCGTCTGTCCCTCTATAGAGGCTTATTTCTTTTATTAGTAAGGAAACTGCGCCATGTGTTCCATTCCCAAAATGGGCAGTCCCCTGCATCTCATCTCTGATGTTAGTGTAATTTACTTCTCACAATTAAGGTTACAGGTTTCCCTTTGTCTAGTTTAGTTTTTGTGTGTTGCCTAATATTATTGTTTATTATCCAAAAGAAGTAACCCTATTTTATCAGTAAGGTGTTTTAGGGTTCTAGTTACTAAAACACAATATAATTGTAACATTTTAAAAATTTGGCCAATAAAGTACTCAAAGGCTGAAGTGGAACATTTTTAAGGACTACATTAAACAACGGTGTATGAAGATCTGTATTACAAAATGAAAGATGTTGAATAAGATTACCTATATCTCTTTTTGGAATGGAGGTCGCAACTAAATACTAAGGGTTCAACACTTTCATCAACACTTTCACATTTACTGAGGTATCCATCAGGAGAGACTATATAGAATCTTCGAAAGTAAGTTTTAAATTTCCCACGTCTTGTAACAAACTGGGTCAATATAAAATTAGGTGAAAAGTACTTAAAGTTTACACGATCATTAGCAGTAGGAAAAATAAATTTCGAGTGATTTTTTTTTTTCATTTATCGCTATTTATCCAAGTGCTGTTACACATTTCAAACATTCTTTTTCAATGATTTTTTAACAGATATGATTGTGTACTCTTTAAACCTGAATTCCTTTTGGGATAATGCGTAATGATTAGCAGTTTCATCTGCCCTCTCATTTCTATGTATACCGGTATAGCCTCTAACCCATGTGACACACACGTGATTGGTTTTTGTTATAATATCGTTCCTTATTTTGGTAGCAAGTGACTATGTAGTATATTTGTCTCTGACAACACTGGCAGATGCCTGGGAATCACTGTGTTTACATGCACTATAGTTATTACTTTAGCACCACTCCACTGCTCGATTCAGTACAAAAAGTTTGGCCTGGAATATAGGGCAATTAGGTGCAAGTGAATATCCTTTATAAAGCAACTCCACATTCTTTATATCGAACACCACAAGAGCATATCCCACACGAGCTGGATTCTCTGGATGATCAGAATATCGTGAGCCATCTGTGTAGATGTTGTAGCCATGTGTTTGTTTGCAGTTATTCTCGCTGACAATGTTGTGAAATACAGCAGGATGCCAGCTTCCAAGTAATGAGATCTCCGATGAAAGTCGAATTCAGGAACTTGTAGGGAACCTTGATAACCTTTCTTTATGTTATATATATATATATATATATATATATATATATATATATATATTTGCACTGAAGATTGTAGATAAATATAAAGGTTCAAGAAGTGCAGCATCTGTGGAAATCGTTCTATATCCCTTAATGATTCTGACTACAAATCCTCTTTGTATCTGGTTGAGTTGTTGCCTAATATTGAATAATATTCTGCCTCTGCAACCGTCAAATATATAGGTATTCAACCCTTAGAGCAAGAAATTAAGGATATTAGGTGATAGCTGTTGTATTTGTAAAAGTTATTACTTTCATTATGTTTATTACTTTCTCTATTACCTGTGATAAGTCTACTCTCCCCCAAAAGTTCAGTATCGAGATTTTATCGAAAATAGACGCTTTGAGGCAGAATAAAAGCCATTCACACTAAAAGGTCCTTGGTTTGTGTGTCTAAATAAGAACAGCGTAATTCAACATGTTCATATAGCTAAAACTTTTATATTTAAGTTCATAATGTGGCGCTGGGACGGGTGTTCTCCAAGTCCTCCGGTTTCCCCGTCAGCATTCAACCAATTGCTCCATCATCTTCTTTCCTATCATTCATCTTCGCCCTCAAATATACCATCCACGTCCCTCACCTTCACACTAGGCATTCTGCTGGTCAGCTATCTTGGTTCTCTGTCATATCCAAATCTTCGGTTCCTCAGGCCTGACCTTAAAAGGGATAGAGGAACAAGAATCCCCTAACATCACGATACTGGTACTGCTAGGGCAGTTAAACAAGAAGTTCATAATATTCCAAGGATACAACAAGAAGGTTTCCCTCTTCCCCAATTACTATTTGTATGACATATGTTTAGATTTTTTGAGTTCCTCAAACATATCTGCAGAGACAAACATGTGTACCTTACTTAAAAAGTTCACTTCATCCGGAGGACATTTTCTATTATCTTGTATAATGGAAGTTACTACACCAAAAGTAGAGCTCTTCGCCTACTTTTGATATAATAACCCATGGCGCGACAGCCCTTAGAGAGCCAAGGCCTACCACCCCGACTGCTGACCTCACGGCCACTTACGCACGGCAGAGGTGGGCGATCATCCAACCGATACGGGGAGGAGATGTGGTCAGCATCTCGGCATCCCCCAGACGGAATTGTTGGTTTCCGTGACCAAGGCCGCTTACCTAGCGTAAGCTGCTCACGTTCCTCACGATGCTGAGTGGGCACCGGTCGTATACCCGGGACCTAAAATCACCACCACATGGGTGGGATCGAACCCAGGGCTCTTTACGTAGAAGCAGTATGTAATTTTAATGAAATTATTTATCCAAATATCAAGTAAATGTGAATATTATTTCAAGTAGCTTTAAGTATATACAGAAATATTTGTATTAGCTTTTAAATTAAATAAACTATAGTGGGTGGAGGTAGACATGTGACTGTAGCTCCAGAGATTATTGTTATTATTATTATTATTATTATTATTATTATTATTATTATTATTATTATTATTATTATTATTATTATTATTATTATTATTATTATTATTATTATTATTATTATTATTATTATTATTATTATTATTATTATTATTATTATTATTATTATTATTATTATTATTATTATTATTATTATTATTATTATTATTATTATTATTATTATTATTATTATTATTATTATTATTATTATTATTATTATTATTATTATTATTATTATTATTATTATTATTATTATTATTATTATTATTATTATTATTATTATTATTATTATTATTATTATTATTATTATTATTATTATTATTATTATTATTATTATTATTATTATTGGTGTGCTGC
Source organism: Mantis religiosa (assembly GCA_030765055.1). Lineage (NCBI taxonomy): Eukaryota > Metazoa > Arthropoda > Insecta > Mantodea > Mantidae > Mantis > Mantis religiosa. Next base: position 85,633,035 of record CM060955.1, on the reverse strand, counting down.
AATTTTTGGAGATGGTAGTTTTTAACATGGTTAACATTATGTAGTATAATTACAATAACTGTATCTTTTGTACGAATTTAAAGAATTTTTGTTTAGAATATGTAGGACTATAATTTTACTTTTAGGGTGTTGGCTGGACTAGGAGAATCAGTTGATACGCGCTGCACCCTGTCTCGTTACTCACGATAGTGTAGAAGTTACGACGGTACTCGCAACTCAGCTTAAAGTTATGTGGCCGTTGTATGGAGAGAATAATACGTGGAGGTTTGTTATTATGTTGATAGCCTACAGAACTTTAATGAATTATGGTTTTCGTAACGGAGTTACATGTGAACTGTCAGTTTAAGATTATACGGCAATTTTCTAGTGTTGCCATTCTTAACAACTCCACACTTGTTAGATTGATAGAAGGTTTTTAAACAAACTTGTTCGAGTTAGACAAAACGAAATACCGGTATTTACAGCAAGACAGTATTGAAAGATAAGAGTCGGACTAAAAAATTCAATGCCATAGCCGGGATTTGAACCACGGATCTTCTGGTTGCCGTCCAGCCGCTTTAACCATTGAGATACTACGGCCAACGTGCCGACTTGACATAAATGAAGTCCGTGGCTCAAATTCATGCTATGACATTGAATTTTTCAGTCCAACTCTATCTTTCCATACTTTAACCTACACACGGCCAGTGTGAAAGAGCAATTAATTTCCATTAATTGACCTGATAGTGGTTAACTATAAAGCCCGGGCCTTAAAGTAATTATGTAAAATACCCTTATCTATTGGTTTAAGATCAATTAAGTATATTGATTTAGGTTGAAGAGAATATTTTGGAGCACAAAATTTATATTATGTTTTTGCTTTACCTTCTCTTCGCATTCTTTATTTAATTGATGAAAATTCTAATCCCACTTTAACATTAAAAACACCAAATTTTCTTACATGTTGTAATTCGCCATTAAGGTACTTTTCTCATGTGTTTATGAGAACTCCTAAGTGGTTTACCGGGAAAAACACGAGTCAGTTGGAGAATTTAGTGTCATGTCGGCACGTTGGACCTCGGAGCTCAAGGGTTAGAGTGCCTGGACGGCAACCAGAAGATCAGTGGTTCAAATCCCAGCTATGGCATTGAATTTTTCAGTCCAACTCTATCTTTCCATACTTCAGCCTACTCACGGCCAGTATGAAAGAACAATTAATTTCCAGCAAGACAGTAGTTGGTTCTAGCACCGCCTTCGGTCATGGCTGTTTGTGCTTTAGTAAAAGTTCCCTTAGAAAGGAGGTTCTAGAAATACGCCGAGTTGAACATCTGAGCTCCACTTTTAAGGGAGTTGTTAAGATTGGGTTAGACTGGGCGAGTCAGTGGTCCACAAAACACTAACTGGAAGATGAACCTAGATGGCGACTGAGAAATGTTAATGGACACGTTCACTACCCTGGAAAGCTGGAAGAGGCGTGCTGGAATCTCTCGGACCGATCGAGCTGCTCCGAGTATTCCTCTATGCGTTGACTCGCATAAATAGCAAATCAATGTCCGTCCTTCTGTAAGCCCTAAATGTTGTCTGAAGCAGAAACTAATTGAGAGCTCAAATAAGTGTATCGTCGGGAAGGCAGAAGCCAAACTAACTTCCAGATAATGAAAGCAAGAGATGTGATGGGTATACTCGTATTCGTATTTGGAAGTGAGTGTGAATGGGAGGTTTTAAGCCCTATGTAGGGTTAATTTTAAGAAGTTACGTGCATCTTTCAGGAAAGCAATTTGCTCCAGAGGTGTAAAATTTGGTGTCTACTGACAGTTTATATTGCATAAGTATGATATGTAGTTTAAATAAAAAAATCAAAATGAATGTACTTCCGTTTACTATTAAAAATTCTATCATCCACTACTTTAATGCTAAGGTTACAACATAGAGACAGTGTCTCCACAAGTAACCCAGAAATGAGAGGTGAAAATTCAATCATTCAAAGACAGGTGGCTCTTGAGAAAATGTTTTCGTTTTGACGAGCATTTCCAATTGCATTTCCAGCAGTTCTTTTTTCATCAGCTATTTGCTCATTTTGCTAACCAATGACTCCGTATAATCCTGTTCAGTGACTGTGTAGGTCTTTCATTTATTGGAATTATTACCTCCGAGCAATTATGCAGAGCTCCATCCGATTCATAGAATCCTCCCGGAGGTAGTGTGCGAATCACCGACCTCCCGCAATATCGATAATGTGGTTTTTGATGGAGGCGAGGTCGGGGCTGTTTTATGACGTGTGAATCACTCACTCTGCCGCATGTGTGGAGGATGTGATGCTATCTAACACATTGTAATAAAGACCGCTTGTTGATCGTGCGTGTGGAATGAGGTGGTGAGCGCATGAACACCTAGTATGTTGCAGTAAATGAATGGCTCTGATGCCATTGCTCTGAACTCCCGCTGTTGAAGAGCGCAGGAAGTTCAGATCCGCTTACGTTCCTATCTTTCGTTAGCGATCGTATAATTATGCTTCCTGGTTCATTCATTGCACCCTTCAAAAGGTATTTTGTTTATTTATGCTAAATTCAGACTAGGTTTCGGAAATTATCAAAGATTGTCAAAGAATTGCTCCATATAGGGGAGACATTTACGTTCTTTAGAGAATCAGCCATATGGAATTATTAGAAACATTATAGATCAGGATGAATTAGTCTGCATAGAAATAATTGCACAAGAAATGTACATGTGTAGTGTTTAACGCTCGCTTTTACTATATACGGCACCGCAGGCGATGACACTGATGATACATGAGATGAAGATGGAGCACCGGTGGAATGAGATGGCGGGGGAAACCGGAGGTCCCGGAGAAAACCCGCCCCAACGCCGTGTTGTCCATCACAGATTCACTTTGCGGTCGCCTGGGATCCAACACGGGCCGCCTTGGTGAGAGCCAAGTGGTCTAACCACTGAGCCACGGCGTGGCCTAATAATTGCACAAAGATGCATTACTATCGTACGAGGTGCTTTAACCGTAATATGCGAAGCTCGCATTGGTGTGGTCTCGGGTTCGATCCCTGGTGACCACCACTGTGGCCATAGGTTTTCCATGGTATTCCCTGGTCGTTTGGGTGAATGCTGGAGTAGTGGTCGGTTGACGGTGGACAGAGGATGCAGAGCCTTGCAATATGGAACTTCTTCTCATTTTCACCGTGTCCAGCTTTCCCGGATGTTTACTGAAGGGGACTCCTGAGCCACTCTCCGGCGGCTTGAGCAGGTCATCGTCCAGCACCTCATAACCAGATAGTTAAGCCATTCAGTATTAGAGAACCTGCACGACTCTGTCGCTTACGTTATTCATTTCGCAGCCCATGGCTCCCGATTGCTTATACCACCCGTTCCACCAGGTGTCAGCAGAAAGTATCTAATTGCAGATCGTGGTGCTATGTGGGTGTGCCATTCATTATCAAATTTATCTCCCACCTCTGTAGACACTTGAATCACGAATTAATTTCATGTAATTTTTTTTAGTAAATTTGTGTCTAATAGCCTTGATGATTATGGCATAGGTGACTGAAGCTTCCCCGAGTGTATCACTGTGATTGGGCACAGCTGCAATATTGCTACTATAAACTGTAAGAAATAAATCGTAAAGTAATTCGGCATCCTTCGTTGAAATATGTGAGATATACTTTCATAATACCATAGCTTTCTTCCCTGCGTACTTACGTGCTGAACCCATAATAAACAAGAGAACTACTTAATGCCATCTCCAATATCGATATTTGACGAATCTACTGCCTACTGCTGCAGTTGTTCTCAGGGTATGTGTGAGAGGTTGTGAAGGTAGAAAACAGGAGTTAAGTTGGCTATTAAATTTAATGTAGACTATCAAATGAGCTGTTTAAAGCGAATTATGGACTGTTTGAGGATATAGAATTAACTGTTTCTGGAACTTATACCAGAAACTGTAACTGCTGTAATGCTAGAATTCTAGCTTTTCAGACATTTATGATGTCAGTCGGTGGAATACCTGGCTACTTTGCGAGATGTATGTGTAACCTGAGCTCAGTGTTTAGGAGGATTACTGTTATTTAAGTTAATTGATGGAAATTATTCATTTCTTCACACTAGCCGTATACAAGCTATGGAATTGGGTTGTTAGGGTCGATATGAAAAATGTAATGCCACGGGCGGGATTTGAACCACGGATCTACTGGTTTCTGTCCAGTCGCTCTTACCCATTGAGCTACCATAGCCAATTTGCCGCCATGACATTAAATTCTCCAACTGACTCATATATTTCTCCGGTAAACTGCCAGTAGATCCGTGGTTCAAATCCTAGCCGTGACATTGAATTTTTTATTTCGACTCTGTCAGTCCAATTCGTTAGCCTGTATACAGCTAGTGTGAAGAAATGAATAATTTCCATCAATTAACTTAAATAATAAGAGTTAAATGATGAAGCTTGGGACTTAGGTACTTACAATAGTAAGTCGCGTGGTTTTGTTTACATCTACTTTGTTCTCCCGCTATAGCTATAACAGTATAGAAATATGTCTCTCTCTCTCTCTCTCTCTCTCTCTCTCTCTCTCTCTCTCTCTCTCTCTCTCTCTCTCTCTTTCTCTGTGTGTGTGTCTTAGAACACTATATTACAAAAACAAAAAGCTGGTTGAATATCGAACACAAATGGTACATCTCGATTGCCAGAGCCCCTAGTGGTTTATCGCGGAAATATATGAGTCAATTGGAGAATATAATGTCATTACGACAAATTGGCCATGGTAGCTCAACGGGTAAGAGCGACTGGACGGAAATCAGTAGATCAGAGGTTCAAATCCCGACCGTGGCATTAATTTTTCATGTCGACTCTATCAATGGACTACTGTTAGTCAAGAACACTAAAACACATCTATAAAGAACGAAAAATAAAACAAAACTTTAGAAATATAGGCTGTTTTATCAACATAAATATCACCTATAGTATGGCTATCCCATCGAAGTGACTACATTATTGGTCAAGTTTAACATTTACTGGATAACTCACCAAATTCTATAATATAATACCTTTTACTTATTTAATTTTCTGAATCAACCTATGTGCATTTCTTATGTTAGTGACTTCAGGTAGCAGGTTCAGGTGACTTAACTACACTGACTTACGAAACTTAAGTTAGTTTGTAATTAAAGTAAATCATGCTGCGCGCGCATATTGAAGGAACTCTGTAAAACGCGGAAAGTTTGTTATTTAGACGAGACGTGGGTTAACGAGGGACACACGACAAACAAAGTATGGACTGACACCACAGTGAAATTAAAAAAAAAAAAAAAATGCATTTCGATCTGGTTTAAGTGCAGAACTTAGAAATTCTACGGGGAGGGGTAAGCGTCTAATTGCCTTAGTTTCACTGTCTTAACCAATAGCGGCTTATAGTTTTGCACATAGGAAGTGATGATGCCTTTGTCCAGGGTGGCGAGGTTGTGTTCGTCTCCAAAACAATGGGAGATTATCATGAAGAAATGTATGGCGACGTTTCCAAATCCTGGTTTGAAAGGATTCTCCACAATTTACAAGCGAATAGCGTTTTTTTTTTTTTTTTTTTTTTTTTTTGTTGTAATTTTCGTCCTCCAACGTTAAGTCATATCGGACGATGAATGGGATGGGTGAAATGATGCTCAAATGAGCACAGGGTCCATAGAGCTTAGGTGAATAGCGTTATTGTGATGGACAATGCCCCTACCACAGTGTGAGGTTAGAACACATACCAAACAAGTGACATCATAACATGGCTACAGAGTAGAAATATAATTTTTCAGGTATATTTTCCACGAGGGTCATGTTAAGACGGAATTGCTGGCAATGGTCAAGTCTCGTGCTAAAGAGTACGAAAAATACGTAAATAGTAGTTAATTTTCATGGATATTAATAGTGTACTGCGTGATACTTAGCTCGAGAAATGTGCCTTCAGTGTCGAAAATTTATATTAATGTTATACTTAACGAAGCGATTAAGCGGTTGGCTTGAATAAATACGTATTTTTTTGTGTTGAAAATGCATATTCATATTAATATTATATTTTGATACAAGATATCGGCCTGATCCATCTATATTCTCTTGGATCCAAAGTTCCTCTGCTGCTACAAGTGGCTGTGTCCAGGCAACCACTTGTAAGTTTTTATTGGGAGGGGGGAGGACTGCTTAAGTCCTGCATATTAGGAGAGTAAAAACGAAATGCCGAGGAGATATAGTATTAAAATGCTGTTTGCATTGTAATTCAAGTAGGTACTTACATTCTTGATGGATAGAGTCAACATGAAAAATTCAATGCCATGGCCGGGATTTGAACCACGGATCTACTGGTTTCCGTCCAGTCGCTCTTAACCTTTGAGCTACCATGGCCAACGTGCCTTCCTGACATTAAATTCTCCAGTTGACTCGTATATTTCCCCGGTAGACCACTAGGGGCTCTCGCATCCGAGATACACCGTTCGTGGCGACTTACTATTGTAAGTACTTAAGTCCCAGGCTTCATCATTTAACTCTTATTATTTTAGTTAATTGATGGAAATTAATCATTTCTCCACACTAGCCGTATATAGGCTAAGATATTTGATGGATAGAGTCAACATGAAAAATTCAATGCCATGGCCGGGATTTGAACCACGGATCTACTGGTTTCAGTCCAGTCGCTCTTAACCTTTGAAACCAGTAGATCCGTGGTTCAAATCCCGGCCATGGCATTGAATTTTTCATGTTGACTCTATCCATCAAATATCTTAGCCTATATACGGCTAGTGTGGAGAAATGATTAGTTTCCATCAATTAACTTACATTCTTGTTTTAAGAGTGCTATTTCACAGTGGTTAAATCGGATGATATACATTACCAGTGGCAGTAAGAAAGCAATCAACTACTTTCCTTTGTACATTAGAATGTTTTATGTTAATTAGCCATAACCACAATAACATGGTAAATGCAACATAATTATGTTTTTAACATTAATGAGGTCTGACTTTCTTCTACACTAAATAACAACTAAAGGTGCCTTAATTTATTTGGTTAAATAATAATTACATATAATTCAATAGGGTTGCAGAAAACTCTTCTTCTTCTTCGCTGTTTCAGCCCGTTCCGGCTCCAAATGGTTAATATTATCGTTTCTTGGGTCTTCCTGGTTTTCTTCTACCTTATGACTTATAGTTTATAGCTGTTTTGTTCTTCTATTGTTTGGCAGTCTAAGTGCAACTTCCAATTTTCTTTATGTTTCTCAACTATATTATTTAGTTCCTATCTTTTAATTTTTTACGAATACTTGCATTGGTCTTTCAGTCTAATTTTGCACAAACAATCTCATTTCCGCTTCTTGTATTTTTTGCAGGTATTGGTTTGTATTAGTCCATGTTTCAGATCCATACGTGGCTGTATCAGCATGCACATGCAGAAAACTTCAAAGCTATTTAGAACACTTATGCCCGATTGCACCAACTGATGTTAAGAGTTAGCACGGCTGTTAGTCTATTTAACAATATTTATAACAGAAATGCATTTCACAAACAATAGTTCGCTTAACACTCATGTTAATTCTTTTCTTAAACTAATAATGTAGAATGGTCAAGATGGCAGGCGTGAACGCAGCTGTTGATGTCGATTTGCTATATTTTGACCATCTAAATGGCATTCGTAATAGAGGACAAATGATTTTGAGAATATATCAGAAGATTTTCTACGGGGGTATAGACTGGGGAAACAATTGTTATAGAGGTTACTGAGGAAGTACGAGAGAGGTTAGAACATGCATTGAATAGCAATATGTCGATCTCCCCTTTGCTTCAAGTATTAATAGCTTCGTGATTTTGTAATTTACTGGATTCTGTGGATGATACACTGTCCACTTCCCTTATTGAAACGTTCAAGTCTCTCGTCACGTCTGTCCTTCGCACTTTGTTTTAAATTTACTAATACTGACGAAGTTGCTTTGTACTTCTGGTTGTGTCATTTGCATTTGAATTAAACTTATTTCCAATCTTTTCCCACGACACATCTTTCTCTTTCACATTTACCGCATCCATCCTCTTACTTCCCACGATATTCTTATAGACAGTTATTAATTCGATTAACACATCTTTCTCGATTGATGAGAAATGTTCAGATTCAGAATTCAGAATATTTTCTCTTCACTTTATGTTTACTTTTTCGGATTTGCTTCATGCCAAGATATAGGAAGGTGATAAAGAAATGAACAGTATTTATTAGAGAAACCCGAAACCATTAAGAAGCGCGGGGGGGGGGGGGGGAGTTGAAGAAAGGAAACGAGTGCACTTACTCTATGGTAAGTATATCTAATGTAATTGTCGTCGTCGTATCTAAAGCTATCCATATAATATAGTGTGATCCATATAAACCTGAACCGTTTCAATAGGCCTTAACTTTTGAACCAAAAATACGACGCTCGTGCAAATGTTGGAGAATATAATACACAATTGAGAGATTACATTACACTGTTTATATCTCAGAGAAAATGTTGGAAGTATCCTCCACCAGTATCCATAAATGTTTGCACTCGTCTCACCATATTCTCTGGAGTTTTACGGAGAGTATCCTCACTAATGTTACTTATTTCGGTTTGAATGGATTCCTTGAGAACATGAACTGTCCGTGGCCCATTCTTGTACACTGTACTTTTAGATACGCCCACAAGAAAAATCCTGTGAGGTTAGGTCAGGGGATCTGGGGAGCCACAGATCTTTTGAGATTATTCGATTATCAAAGAAACTGGTTACAAGTTCCATAGTGTCACTAGATGTATGGCACGTTGCTCCATTTTGTTGGAAATAATCTTCTCTCAATTCGATGTAATCTCCGTAAAGCTTCAGAGAATATGGTGAGACGAGTGCAAACATGTATAGATACTGGTGAAGGACTCTTCCAACATTTTCTCTGAGATGTAAATAGTGTAATGTAATCTCCCAATTGTGTATTATACTCTCCCAAAGTTGTACGTGTGTCGTATTATTGGTTCAAAGTTTATGGCTTATTGAAGTGGTTCGGATTTATATGGATCGCACTATATTATGGTCTGTGACCTTCAGGTCTAATCTAATTTTAGTAAACCACGACTGTACACATTTCTGAGTTTGAGCCAACCAGAGAGATCGATGCTTTTTTGCTGCCAATGATGGCAGGATGATGAGAAAATGGCACACTAATGAGAGCAGCTAAAACTTTTAGCATCATAGCAACTAGTGAACATCCATAAATAAACATAAAGTAAAATAAAAACACAACGTTTACCTGGGCTACGAAACCAGTAAAGTTAATCAGACGTGAAGGCCTGAATAGGGCTATTCAAGCCATCTCAGAGCTACACATCGAAAGAATATCCTCAGCATGAGAGCCGCGAACGAAATCACTCAGCTTCTCCCGGTGCCCCCTAGAAAACTAAACTACTTAACTCAGTGGCACAGAAGGGCGCAAATTCCTGCGCCCGTCCGTCGCAATCCCAGCTCAGCCTACAACGGGCGTCATGAGTAGGAGAGCAGTAGCAGAGGATAGGAAGTGGGTGGTGCCCCGAATCTCTCTCGGCTGGAGGATGCAGTCTTTCTTTTCCTTATTTTTAACGCATTTTATTATTTCCGTTTGTTTAAGTTTGTTTTCTGAATTTTACACATATACACTATACACATAAACACCCATGACCAAGGCGGGACCCAAACCTGCGGACATGGGGTAATAAGTACAGAACCAGGAACAGGTGGAGGTGGGCCGTAGCCTGCTATGAGAGTGCGGAAGGTGATAAGAAATAAAGATGTACGTGAGAACAGAAAGGTGATGGAACAGCTGTTGGAATGAATGGCAGGAGAAACCAAGGATTGGGGAGAAAAGCCTCCAAATGGCCATTTCTTCGGCGACAACTCTCATGTATACTCGCCTCGGATCAACCCCAAGCCCCCTTGGTGATGGCTTAGGCTAAGTGTTAAGCATAGTAAAAATTCGGAGATTTAGGGCGTATTTACATGTTAAGAAGCAAATCCCTTTAATGTTCTAATTTTTTTCATGTGAGCACTTCCTCTAATTCATATTAATAGCTGTTTTTAATATTTTCATGAATGAAGACTACTATATTAGAAATTACATTTGCCACTTTTTATTTCTAAAAGCAGAAATTAAATCCTTCGCTTCACAAAATCCGAAAATGAAATTTAACACAACGAAGCTGAAACCTGAATGTTCCCAAGTTCATATGTGCCGTTTTGTTTGCCATTCTGTAGTGAATAGGAAAGCTCGGACGAAGGTGAGAAGCCTTTCTCAGGAAACCGTGAACAACAACCCTGTAATAAAAGTGAAAGCTAGCGTACCTGCCATGTAGCCTGCGAAATCTATTGAGCATCTTCACTGTCAGTTGTGTTTTCTACTGTTACGACTCGTATTAGTTACGGTAAATTTGAAAGGGTTACGAGAAGCCTACATTCTGAAGCCTTTAGAACACTCCCGTCGTGGAAATACAGCTTTTGAACGTTCTTCTGCGCACAGCAAGGTAACATAAAACGGATTTTTGGGATAGTAATATCTGACATGGAGAGTCTTTATACCTAATTCTCTCCTCGTCGGTCAATTTGTCAATTGCTGTTTCAATGATGATCACAAGTATATTTGGAAATGTATAATTTGCCAACCTTTGAGTGGCTTGAGTTTGCTGTTAGTTTTTTAAATCTAAAGTTTGTCTTATAGCTTAATCTTAAAATGATTTAGGAGAGTGATACATACTCACCATTAGGAAATAGTTTGTATTACTTTGTCTACTGCTTTCTTTAATAAAAGTAACCTTTGATTCAAATATGAACCAATAATAGGACACACATTCAACGTTGGGAGAATATAATATATAATTGGGAGATTGCATTACACCATTTACATCCCAGAGAAAATGCTAGAAGTGTCCTCCACCAGCATCTATACATGTTTGCACTCGTCCCACCATATTCTCTGAAGTTTTACGGAAAGCATCCTCGTCAATGTTACTTACTCGTATTTCGGTTCGAATGGATTCCTTGAGAACATCAATTGTCCGTGGACTATTCTTGTACACCTTTTTTTTTTAGATATACCTACAAGAAAAAATCCGGTGAGGTTTGGTTAGGAGATCTGGTGGGCCACAAAACTTTCGAGATTATTATTAAAGAAACTGGTTACAAGTTCCATGGTGTCATAAGATGTATGGCACGTTGCTCCATCTTGCTGGAAATAACCCCTCAATTCGATATCATCCAGCTTCTCCACAAATGTCTTGAAGATACCCATATAAACTTCAGTGTCTACAGTCGTATCAAAGAAAATGGGACCAACGATACATAGATGCTGGTGGAGGACACTTCCAACATTTACTCTGAGATGTAAATAGTGTAATGTAATCTCCCAATTATGTATTATATTCTCCCAAAGTTGCAGGTGTGTCCTATCATTGGTTCAAAAATTGCGGCCTATTTATAAGGTTTAGGTTTATATTGATCGCACTATATTAAAGATGCATACATGACGAATAAAGCGCATATATCTTTTAAATTTTCAGGTAATATCAGGTAAATACTTCTTTATTCAGAAGAAAGCTTTAAGAATCTTGAATAACTGGTAATTTAAACGACATTTGAAAACGTAATTCAGAAAACATTAGATATTTAGAAAACACAAAATGTGTTTTATATACTTGTTTGTACCCTATGCCATTTCCCAGAAAACATTAGATATTTAGAAAACACAAAATGTGTTTTATATACTTGTTTGTACCCTATGCCATTTCCGAGATATTCTTTGTTAATAATTGAAATGCTCATTCATACTTTGTCATTATTTTAAAATTATTTTGATGCTCAACTGTTTCTCGCAGTTTCAGATATTTATATTATTATTGTTTGCCCCTCTCAGTTGCTTGTAAATAGCATGGAATTCTAAGGATCGTATATAGCGGCTAGTGCTATTAATTTTCTATACATTGTGAGATTTATGCTGTAACTATTTATGCAAAAATTTGTCTGAGTTAAAACAAAGTAAATAGAAAAAACAAACTTTTTTAGAAATGTTTTGTAACATTATATTTTAAATATTCTTTTATTGTGTTCATTTTAAAGCTTTATATATTAGTACCCTGATTATTGTACAACATATTTATATAACTATGATTTTAATTCAAGTATAATTTATTTATTCTTGCTATAAGCAATATTTAAGACAAAATAAATTAAATTAAACCTATCCTAGTCTTTTGTGCTGCTTTAATCATGTATAATCCTCCCTCATATACTCGTTGCTAAAAGGATTTAACAAATATTTAGGTATGACGTTCTTTTATTGTTTTCTGTAATTCGCGGCATAAATGTTGCGTTTGCTGAATCACTAAATATACCATAATGGGTCATTTACCTTTCAACAGATGTAGAGTACAAATAGAAAGCCGTTCTTAGAAGGAGAAGCCCTTAGAGTCGAAGTATACTGTACGGGTAAATTGAGTCCAAAATTAGTTGTTTACCTTTCTCTGGGTGGTAAATTGAGTCCCAAAGTTATTAATTTATGAGTCCACTACATTCACTATACCGGTCGTACTCAGCCCGCGGTGATGCCAGAATGTACCATAGACCAATACATCATAATGCAACAGAAATTGCAAATAAGGTGTTCATAGCAATTAAGCAGAACCAGCTATGGCATTAAATTTTTCAGTCTGGCTGTACTCATTCAAACCTTAGCCTACACACGGCTAGCGTAAAAGAAGTGATTATTTCCATCAATTTACCTAAAGTAAAATCATAGTGGTTTAACTATGAATCCTGGGACTTAAGTACTTACAGTAAGTCGCCAAAAAAGGTACGTGTCTCATAGCATATGACAACCCCTAGTGGTCTACCGGGAAACATAAGAGTCAGTTGGAGAATTAAACGTCATGTCCGCATTTTGGCCGTAGTAGCTCAGTTGTTTAGACCAACCGAACTGAGAGCGGCAGATCCGTAGCTCAAATCTCGGCTATGACATTGAAGTTTTCAGTCTGGCTCTATTCATTCAAAACCTTAGCCTACACACGACTAGTGTGGAAGAAATGATTATTCCCATCAATTATATTTTCTTATTCTATTCTGTAACTCGCGGTGAAAATGCTGCGTTTGCTGAATCACTAAATATAACATAAATAGTCAGTTACCTTCCAACAGCACGTAGAGTACAAACAGAAAGCCATTCTTAGAAGGAGAAGCCCTTAAAGTCGAAGTGTAAGTACTGGTAAATGGAGTCCAAAATTAGTTGTTCACCATTCTCTGGGTGGTAAATTGAGTACCAAAGTTATTAATTTATGAGTCCACTACATTGAGTATACCGGTAGCGTGCTGTGACGCCAGAATGTACCATAGACCAATATACATATTATAATGCGATTGAAATTGCAACTAAGGTGCTCATAGCATTAAAGCAGAACCAGCTCCAATCACATGATTTACTCCACATCTAGAGGACACTCTTAAGATAAATATGAATCTATTCCCACTGGAAGGAAGAGGGAAAGGGACGAACTTTACTCTTCAGCTATTGGAGACGAGGTCAATTCCAGTTGAGATTGAGCAAGTCTGACCAAAGTGAGACAGTAAATTTTGTCACCTAACATTTTGGGTCCAGATACTTACTACAGTTTAGGTAGGATTCAATTATATTAGAAATATTTAAGTGGAACTCAAATTACCAAATCCGCAAATAATCAGTAGTCCCATTTTTGCTACCTATGTAACTGGTTAGATGCAATTTTTAGATAATTTTCTGAATCACCAAAATCATCCAGTGAGATTAGAAATTAAGGAAAGTGGCTTTTAGATATAAACATTTGGAGAAAATGCATTTCCGATTCATTAGTAAGCAGTAAAAAAGTAAGTAATCTGTTTTCTTGGATAATATAAAAACTAAAATGCAAGTATATTATGTAATTTAATGCGCTACCATATTAACATAGAAGGAAAGAAATCATACGTGACATGTTTAGAGGCAACATTTCTTTTTTTCAAACAGAAATGTTGCTGGTACTTTACTTTGCACAAAGCTGTGGTGTTTCCTTACGAGGGAATGACGTAGAAATATAGTTTTAAGGTTCCCTGAAGCCAAACATATATTTTTATTAAAAGTTCAGTGTGTATATGTACTTCTGTAAAGGGCACAGTTTAAAACTAAAAGTTCAGTTAATAAAAAATTTGGTATTTGGACATTTAAGTCCAAAGTGTCCAAGTTTTTTCCAAGGAAGCTGCAGCATTTAGCACACGCTAAATTATTTGCTTGAATAATATTTCAATATTTTTAAATTTCTCAGAAATGGCTAGTGCTTTTCATTAATATCACATTTTAAAGATAAATTTTATGAAGGTAACTTATGAAATCTTCTAGTTAAGGAATGATTTTGTTTAATTTGTAACTAAGCCACAAAAGATAGAAAATAAGATCTCGTTAAATCATACAATGTATGGTAATGTTGTTAACAACTTCTGGTATGGATATTCAAATACTTCTACTTTTTTATATAAGTACTAAGTCGTTATTCTTTTTATCTCGTGGTCATACAACGCGTATGGAATCTGGAAGCCATCACATAGCGATCCGCTTATTAAAAATCTTTCAGTAGCTTTAGTTCACCTTATACTCATAACCAAATGTGTACATTTGTTATGACGTTTATCTAGACTGTCAGTAGTGACAGAAGAATAAATTTCGTAAGAGTTATTCTTAAAGAGTGAACAGAAAAAGCTGAATGAATGCCAATATCAGATTTTGTTTATTAATCAGCTTATTTTGTAAAACAGTTTCGGCCTGTCAAATTGGTTGGTAATAGGTAAAAGAATGCGTTTTCAATCAATCAATCAATCAATCTGAAGGATGGATCTCTGTGTGTCTCATATTTAAATTCTTAAATTTATGTGGAATGTCCCTCCGATTCGCTTCAGACGAGAAGGGAGTAGTTAAAGGAGACTAAATTTAGCGTGAAATTGAGACATTAGCCGTAACAATGCAATGCAGTCAGTATAAAAGAGAGAGAGAGAGAGAGAGAGAGAGAGAGAGAGAGAGAGAGAGAGAGAGAGAGAGAGAGAGAGAGAGAGAGAGAGTGAGAGAGTTTGTGTGGGTAATTCTGCATCAACTTGTGCGTGGCGAAGTTAAACAGTCTGGCACTTGGGTGGGAGAACGGCCACTTGGAAATCAACATATGGCCAGAGTATGGGTCAGCTGCAGGGCCTTTCTTCTTTATTGCTTGGGGGGTGTAATGCTACTTTACAGTCACTCCCCAATGCTCCAACTCTCTGGAGTTGATAAATTGTAGGTTTGGTTCTATATGAGACATGTGCCATATCTGGAGAAACCGGTGAACTTAAAACTGCAATTTATTACTTTTGGATTGCTGTCTAATTTGTGTAGTTACAGCGGGCTTTGCTCCTGTTCTTTCTTGCACACGAGGAATTTTGCCGACTTATTTTGGTTAGCCTGGTCGATAGCGAACATAGACGGACCAACGTTTACCATAAAATAACGCAGTATGGTATACTGAGAGCTATTATTGTGCTTCACAGGACGTTATCTTTGTTAATACAAACATCTCAGATAATACACTAATTATTTTCGGAAGAGTGAGGGGGGTACTGGCACGCTTCTCGAACAACTGCCAAGCACCAATGAACGTACTACTTCAGCCAATTGAATGCGCAGAAATCACAAATGACAGATATCCACGCGGAGTAATCATTTCGTTATCAGAGATGTTTATATTAACACAGATAATGCCAGGGTAACCATTCGAGCAGCACAATAATACCTACGTACGAATATGTTGCGAAATAAACGCGGTAAGCGTTTGTAGAACCAGTGACAGAAACTGTGAACTATTCAAAAGCAACGTCAACATCGAGTCATTGGCTCCGTAAACTGAAGATCACGAATCCTAGTGTTGACCAAATCAACAACAAAAAGCGCTTATGGCTGCTTACTTAAATCGTAAGTAAATGTTAACAAATAAACGAAATTAAAGATGACCCGACTTAAATAGCAAAAATTAACTCCATAATATGTGTTGTGTGCCTGCAGTAATAAATATACATATATACTAACAGTTGGAGTATAAGTATATTTTATTAACGTATGCGGTAAAAATACAACAGAAAGTCCAGGAATTAGAACTTCCCATGCAGGATAATACGAGTGATAAAATTGCTGAAAAATCACCACCGTCGAAAAATGCTTTATTGACACGGATACATTGTATTTATGATTTATTTTGGTATGTATTGAAGGACAAATCAAAAGCTATGCTCGACTGTTTTGTTAATATATTCCAGGTCATTTGGTAACATATTCTGTCATTTAACTTGGATACAGATTAAACAAGATTTCACATTTACGTGATTTTTTCTATAGGCTAACGTTTATTTTTATATAATTTACACATAAAATTCTTATGAAAGGTAAGACAAATATCACAAAATCGTTGTAGTAGCAAGGTGGATATAAGAAAGTCAAATGAGAAGCGGACTGCTAAATAGTGATCTTTTTCTTTCCTTTCTTTCCTTTAACTGCTATGGTCATATGGCGGCCGTTCTCCTTTGGAGCATACTGAAGGTGGCACAGAAGATAATAGAGAAAGATACTTGCAAACATGCAGTTCGTGTGTGAAAATTTGCGCAGAAGGCATCAATAAAAATCACAACTATCAGAACAAAATCAAGAAACTTTCTTCAGCTCGCTTCTACCTGTCTAACAACGTTAACTTCTTTGTCATACTGCCGTCTTCCTTAGGTAAGGTTGTAAATTGTTTACTGGGACCACTGCGGGATATTTAAATCACTGCTTTTGTGCCTCCTTGCTTAGAAGGGGCAGTAAACTTTCAAGAATGACTGGAACAAAAACGTTAGCCTGAATGCGTGTTTGTCCTTGTACCTCTTAACCTTGTATCTCTGTTACAGTTTATGGCTCTAGGGGTAGGTGAAGGACAGGCAAGAAGTTCTGGGTCAACGACATTCCGTAATAACCCTCATACCGCCCCCAACAAGAGGGACAAGGGGAAATCGCCTTGAGCGTCAAGCGTCAATATCCGTGGAAACCTTTCTAAGGCGGGCGATCTTTGAAACCAAATTCTTTCCTTGCACAGGTGCCGCGAAACGGTTCACACATCGGCTCCCAGTCTGAATTTTCCAAGAAAAGAGCCCCCTTTCATATCGGAAAGAAAAAAAGAAAGTTGTTTTAAAACACCCTATGTCATAAATCATTCTTATGATCTCATATTACTTGTTCCGCCGACTATCTAATGAAGTGCACTATTTCATTCCACAATTTAATATTGACAACTCAAAGAAAATACGTGCGTTATCTGAATCCGAACAAAGTTCAACATGTGTAGCTCACATCTGAAGGTCCCAGGTACGATTCCCGGACACCCCAATCTGACCAGGGATTTCCGTGTTTCATCCTGGTTGTTTAACTTGAGAAACAACTCGTTCATGGCATCTTCTTTTCCTACTTTCATTAGAAAATACACCCACCCCTGGGCACTGCAGATGGGCAGGGAATGGTTCTGATTAGTGAAAAATTACCCCGCCCAAGCTGTTAGTCGAACCCGCATCTCTGGTATGAGAATTCAGAACACTGAGTACTTGACTAGGAGGAAGTCATCAAGTTCATCAAGTGTACCCTCACAGGTTATACTCGTACAAAGTACTGAGACATCGTATAGGGCGAAATACATAGATATATTGTTGCTAACAATGTCCAGGAGGCTAAAGGACGTAGGCAACTACGATGCCGAAGTCTAACAGTCCATTGCTGGAGCTACCCGAGGAGGACAAACCCTCCCCCTAGTGTTCATAGAGAGAATTCCTTTTAAGCAATCATCCGGGACATTTAATCTAGTACCACAGTACACAGGAAACCTTGAAGCCAACCTAGAATATGAGGAGGAAACGCAACGAAAATGAAAAGTTGTAAAGGAAGTCGGTTTAGATGTGGAACTACCTCAAAATTTACCTATTGAGCAGGCAAAAGAACAAAAACCCCAAGGTTGGCAGTTGATATGAATCGAATGGAGGACCTTTCGAATGAGAGCCTCGACGTTACCGCTGAGCCATTTTACTCGGTTTGCTCACAATTTAGATGGCTCTGGCAATCCTGTTGAGTCATTCATTACTGGTTATTACAACGTTAAAGTCCTATCTGCTAATCGGATAATCATTTAAGTTCGTGTAGTAACCTAGACGGATGGCTTAGGCGGTTTCCCTGAGGCCCGCATTCGGGAGGTCCGGGTTTGATTCCCGTGACCAGCCTACCTGACCCATGGTTCTCTTTCGGGAGTTTCGCGTAAGGCGAACGTATGAGAGATTAATTAAATTACCGAAATTTCCTGTCTCTCCATTTCATCTCCATTGGCATTTCACATAAACTGTCATCTGGTGGTCTGTTTCAGGGTAAGTATCGGTGGTTTTCACGGCGCTACATGGCAGGATGATATGTTCCTAGTAAACATTCCTTCCTCCGGACCGACCTTTGGGATGCCGGTTGTACCGGTTTGCTGAGGGAGTTTCCAACTGGCAAATAGTAGAGACGCTGCTGGCTGCACGGTCCGCCTACCTACTATTTTAGAATTTAAAAAAAAAAAATTATTCTAGATTTTAAGCTCCATAATACGGGGGCTGTTCAATAAAGAATGATCTAAATTTTTTTACGGTCATAATTTTTCGCACTAAACTTCAAAATTATTATTTTTTGTTAGCTTAATGTGAAACAAACACGCCATAGTAGTTTCATTGTTGGTACTACTGGTTCCTGCCTGTGAGAACCAGGCAAGTTTAGACATGTTCAGTATCGCCTACCGCTGCAATGGAGGTAACACACGAGGAACAATATGTGGCTTTGAAATTCTTCTTTCGTCTCAACAAATCTGCAGTTGAGGCCTATACAATTTTACAGGAGACCTATGGAGAGTCTGTTCTTCCCGAACAGCAAAGCTCGAAGGTGGTTTAAGATGTTTGAGGAGGGGAGACAATCAATTTCAAACGGAGGTAGACCCGGTGCTCCAGTTACTGCTCTTGCGGAAGAAAACAATGCTGCTGCCATTGTGAGAGGGGATCAACGAATTACCTTAAGATCACTTCCTGAAATACTGAACATTTCATTGGGTGCCACCCACATGTTGGTGACAGAAACATTACACATGAGACGTGTTTGTGCTCGATGTGTTCCAAGGATGTTGATTCCCGAACAAGAGGACATTTGCATGCAGGTCTGCATGCAGTTAATGTTGATGTTAAAGGAAGATCCGGAGTTTCTTTCAAACTGCTGATGAAACTTGGCTACATCATTTTGATCCTGAGAGCAAACAACAAAGCTCAGTGTGGAAACTTCCTTCATCACCAACCCCCAAAATAGCAAACGTGGTTGCTTCTTCTGAGAAAGATATGGTCATCTCATTCTTTGATATTCATGGAATGGTTTATCAGCTTATTGTACCTGCACACATACGAAAACATTACAAGTCCATATCAGGCGCAAAAGACCACATTTCCGTGAAGCAGGCTGGATACTGCACCAAGGTAATGCGCTGCCCCGTATTGCCAATGCTGTTGCTGAATGTCTTGCAAAAATCCACGTGAAGTGCATCCCCCACCCTCCCTATAGTCCGGATTTAGCCCCATGTGACCTTTTCTATTCCCTATCTTGAAGAAACGCCTTCGTGGTAGGCATTACCCATCATGAGAAGCAGTGGTGAAGGCTGCGGAGGCGATTTTGAAGGATCCCTCAAATATGGTTTCCAGCATGTCTTTGAAGACTGGCAGAAACGCTGGGATAAGTGCATCGCATTCAGGGGAGACTATTTTGAGAAGGACCATCAAAATTATGAGGAAGAGTAAAGGTACGTTCTCAAAAAAAAAAAAAAAAAAAAGTGATCATTCTTTATTGAACAGATCTCGTATAAATATAGGTATTTATAATATAAATATTCAAAATATCTTTTATATTGTGACTTTGTGGGTTCGTGAAATGAAAAGTCCAATTGCACCACTCAAAAATGTTCTTTATTTCCACCGACTTACAGTTAAACACTTGCCAATTACACAGAATTACGTAATGCACACAATTACGATTCACCAGTTCGTCCGTTACAATTTCACTTGCACTCGTAATTACGTACAATACTCCGATGAACGTACACAGTCTTCTCGTCGTACACTAGCACTGCACTCTTACACTGCTCGCCAATAAATCTGACTCACTCCTCTTGCCCGACGTGTTGCTTATATAGGGTCAGCTGGCCGATCTGGAAGGTTCTCGATTAGATGAAATATCCCGTAAGTTCGAGAACACAGGTGGAACAGAAAGAGACGGCGCAGTGATGCTTTTTGTGCCAGCCAGCCCTCCTTAACGCTATAAGACAAACGAGGGGGCGTGGCGAACCCTGACCGTCTCCCGCTTGCCCGCTCTATAGGGTGTTCCGATGTTCGGGTGACAATATTTATAGCCTCTAGGTATTTTTAAAGTATTGACCTACATATGTTAATTTATTTCCACCAAATTTCCCTATAGTTCCCCATTAAATCCAAAACGAGACGCTTTTAAACACTGATTGTCGATTCGGTGTCCTATATACCTCTTGTACATACAACGAATGTACAACGAAGATATGTCAACGAGTGTTTAATTTGATTACTGTAAATCAGAGGCAAAATAGATTTCCCTTAGATCAATTTGTTGAAGTTATACAAGTATTAAAATAAATTAAGTTTCGTTTAATATGGTCATACATAAGGAACAGTCCAAAGTGATTATCAGTTCTCTCTGAATTCTTAGTTTCCTTCCGTACTTAGAATAAAATATGTAATGAAACTATTTCTGAAAATGTTTATCTGTATTAGCAATAAGTAGACACAATAATAATTTTTCGTAAGAATACATTGTAGAATTACGGACAGAGAAAGTCATGATTTTTTCTTAATATACAGTATAACAACTTCATGTGCAGTAGAGTTAGGTGGTAGAGTGTACTGTTCACCAACGCAAAGAAAAACGCCCGCCTCGGTGGCGTAGATGGTAGCATGTCTGCCTCCCGTTCAAGAGTTCCCGAGTTCAAATCTCGGTCAGGGTGAGTTACCTGGATAAGATTTTTCCGGGGTTTCCCCTTATCCTGAAAGACGAATGTTGGGTAACTCTGCTCTATGGACCCAGGGCTCACATTTCATTCATCGTCCGATATGACTTAACGTTGGAGGACGTAAATTACAAAAAAAAAAAAAAAAAAAAAAAAAAAAGGAAAAAATGACCTGAGATGAATGTGCCACCCTTACACAGTGGGACAAGGACAGTGAATGTGTGTAACAGAGAACACGGAAGAACCGTTAAAAAACCGTGCGCCCTTTATCACTCACAACACTAAAACCGAGAAGATTTACTCCCAAACAATAAAGACGTCAGAATGCTTTTAAATGACCTGTAGCTGAACTGACCGCAGTGTCAAAAACATGTCGATTAAGGGTATTCGAACCTTCTCCGAACACCCTGCGTCGCATTCCCCCGGGACTTTCTTAGCTATGATAAGCAGTAGGTACTGTTTTATTTGTAACTTCATGTTGTTTCAAGTCCCCACGTTCCTTCATGAGAAGATAATAATCCAAATTAGAGTAATTTTCAAGACAAGTATGATTTTTAAGTGAGGAGAACTGAGAATCTTTGTAATTTTCATTCCTTCATTTGAATAGGACAAGAGAAGACGGGATTCTTGGCGCTGCATGGCAGGATGTTATGTTCCTATAAACACTTCCACTTCCGGTGGACGATCTCGGTCTTCTGGGCCATTTCAGAACCACTCCCTGACTGGCCTGCCTAGAAGTTTCTAACTGGTTAATAGTAGGGACATGTCTTCTACACTGTTGGAACTTCTTGATCGACCACTCTAAGCCCTCCTCGTCTCAAATAAATAGATCAAGACCGGTCACAGTGCTAAATGTTCTCTGTAAGAATCTATCTATCCCATCCTTTTTCTTGGGGTTTTTTGTGAAGGGAAGCGATCTAAATATGTACATATAGATAAGAGTTACTTACTTTCTCCTTCAAGATATTCAACTGCATCTCTCTATAAAGTTTTAATTGGAATTGTGCAATGACTTCCATCAGTAACAAGAAGCATACTTAATGCTCTCATAATGAAAAAACTGTTGAGCTATTTAATCCATTTCCATTACTTCTGCACCACTGTTAGAGTGCGGAGAAATGAAGTACATAGCAGAAAGGGAAGTACCAAGCGTTTAAGCCTATCTTGGAGGCTGTCCTGGTGAGGTGGCGTAGGGAACAACAGAAACCAATAACGACTATGGCTAAGAGAGGAAAGGGCTGCAAAACTGGACATCTCCATCCAACCACAACAGCTGTCAGTTAAGTTTTTACAAAAGAGCAATTTCTACAGCCGCCATTGGCAGCTGTGTCCACCTTTGAGAAGACATAGGACTGCATTTGTTGTGTTATATCACTGCATGCTAATTATATAGACTACTTAACAATTATATGATTTTGTGGTCCGCTTATCAACTATCCTACTATACCTTGATAAAATATTTGTTCTGTTGCTTCACCAGAAGCTATTTTTGCCGTCTCTTTGACTTCTCTACAGCAGCATTACAACTGAAAGCAGACCCTGTTATTTTTGTTAAGCATAGTATTTTCTCTTTTGTGCTTTTTAGTTATATTTACCACTGATTTTAATTTATTGGAAGCTTTAAAACAATTGCTTAAAACATGGATGTCCATTATTATCTATTCTCTTAAAATAATTGCATCCTTCATAAAGTAGGCTAGATTAATTTTTTCTTATTGAGACCTTATTAAGTTCACTACTTAAACCCGTTAAAGGGTTCAATCCGCTTTTGGCTTTGTGTTACTTTTAGTTTTCATTATGTACCTACATTAGAATTCACATTCTACTTACCTATTTATATTTTGAAAATTCAGTTCTTATTTTATTTTCTATACATTATCTACAAAAGTTATTATTTCATACTATCAAGATTTTACTGGAAAAATCAGTTTTGAGCTTGCTTAATCTGAAAACAATACTTTCTTAGCATAGTTCCACGTACGTGCCTTGCCATCCGGGACTCTCAGTTTGTTTATAAATAGTGCAATTCAACCAGATTTCAAATGGATATGTTACCGGAACTAGAAGCTTTATGATTCGATGAATAAAGCATTTTTAAATAAGATGTACACATGTAATTTGTATGTGAGGCTATTTATGAATAGCATTCATTAAACATCAATTTAAAACGTATTAAATAAGTTACTTGAATTCTGCAGCTTACATTTTTGTTTAATTTTCTGCCTTTAAGTTAAGTCAAATCGGACGATGAATGAAATGGATGAAATTGTGCTCATATGAGCCCAGGTCCAAATTCATCTTGCAGTATAAAGGAAAACCCCGGGAAAAAACGGTATCCAGATAACTCACTCTGGAGAGATTCGAAGTTGAACGCTCCTGAACCTGCTACCACATAGGCTACGGAGGCGGATTGTTCCAAGAATTTATATAACTTCATACTATGGAATTAACAACCAACCTATAATGATTCACTATTTCTTAGCTTCCATTATCCCCTTTGTATCTAGTAGGAAATACGTAGCCCGCCTTGGTAGCGTGGTGGTAGCATGTCTGCCTCACGTTCAAGAGGCCCCGAGTTCGAATCTCGGTCAGGGTGAGTTACCTGGATAAGGCTTTTCCAGGGTTCTCCCTTATCCTGTAAGATAAATGTCGGGTAACTCTAAGCTCCATGGACCCCGGACTCATTTGAGCATCATTTCATCCATTTCATTCATCGTCCGATATGACTTAACGTTGGAGGACGTAAATTACAAAAAAAAAAAAAAAAAAAAAAAAAAAATAAAATAAAAGGTGCTTATGTAATGAAAATATTTCTGCAATTTTTGTTTTAAGTTTACGTCCTCCAACGTTAAGTCATATCGGAAGATGAATGAAATGGGTGCACTGATGCTCAAATGAGCCCAAGGTCCATAGGGCTTAGAGTTACCCGACATTTGTCCTTCGGAATGAGGGAAAATCCCGGAAAAACCTTATCCAGGTAACTCACCCTAACCTAGATTCGAACTCGGGACCTCTTGAACGTGAGGCAGACTCGCTACCATCGGGCAAATGTTTGTTGATAAACGTGATCTAAATAAAACATCTCATCTTCATAAACATATTTTATATAGGAGATATAACAATAAGGGTTAGCGAGTAGAGAGAACCATGTAAATCTAACGCAT
Source organism: Mantis religiosa (assembly GCA_030765055.1). NCBI lineage: Eukaryota > Metazoa > Arthropoda > Insecta > Mantodea > Mantidae > Mantis > Mantis religiosa. The sequence continues at coordinate 85,608,776 of CM060955.1, read as the reverse complement.
TGCACCCTTTATTTCTTTAACCGAGAATGAATGAAATAGATTAAGTGGTTAATAACACTTTTTCTAAGAATAAGCAGAAACAGACCGTGATTTAAACACGGGACTTCCTTAGTGCGAGATGGACACTCCATGCTAAGAATGGTAGGTGGATAACCAATGCTTTTGTTTTTCATGACTAATGCAAATTTTTCTCTCAGCCTCCCATGTTTACAACAAAAGGCATATTAATTGTGACATTTTCAAGTGAATTATTATAGTGAGTAATGGAAACAATGTAACAAGCAATAATTGATATAATGTTGTGCGATAGCTTCTTGTCATTCTTTTTTATATTTATTAAATTAAATTCTATAATTTTGATTTTGTTTTTCTGATTTATGTTCTAATTTCTTAACTATAAACTAAACATAGTTACGGTATTATTTCTTCCTGTACTATTTTTCATAATCTGCGTTCATAGACTATATTAATAAAATATATGTTTTTCATGAAAATGTCGTAAAATGTAGCATTTTAATCGAAATTGATATCTATAGACATTTCTGAGAAAATATAAAGGAACTTTTTTGCACATAAAGGATAGTTAGCATGAGAGCATTTTCTTGGAAAACTTTGTATCAGTTCTTTAGGAATATGCTGGAATTAAACACCAAATTTAGTATTTAACTAATATTTTGTGTTTATAAATCTAGTTTATAATTTAAAAGTCTAAATTTCAGATCAAAGTATTAAATGGGTAAAAACAACAAACTTCACCTCAAAGGTGTATACGTAGTCCTCTAACAGCTTACCCTATTGTTTAAAGGACGGTGGATGGAGCCAACCATAGCTGCGTTCATAAAGCTGTTAACTTCTGCAGAGGCAATTGAAAATGAAATCGCTCAGTCGGGCATTTCACTTCAACTAGAGGTGACAGCTGTTATTCGACCTTAATTCAACTGCACAATGCTACCAGTCCTTTCGCGGAAAAAGATATTTAGGGCCAAAGGTGAACAAGAAAGCAAACGGCAGGGGTCACAGGAAATGCCCGCATGTGTGTGGTAGGAAGTTGAGGACCTACCAGGGCGCCATCATGGACGTCATCCTTATGATACGGAGAGGGTGATCCGGAAAGATCCAGCTAATGAAGCTGTCGATGCCGTGTCACGATAAAGGTACAACATCCGTTGTTGTTCTGTTTTCTGCTGAGCCATCGTCGTGGGGTTATGAACACTGTGAAGAAAATCCTTGTAAAACTTCAATTACTACAACCTGTGAAAATAGAGTTTTCTAAATACAGAAATGATATAGTAGCATATGCATACTTGCTGTTTTGGTCACAACAGATGCAAAGACGGTTCTACATTGTTGTCTTCCTGGTGCCTTACATAACTTAAACCTGGGTATTGTAAGGTCACTCTTGGCTTTTTTATTGGGAAGGACACTAATTAAAAAAGTTGACCGTCAAAGAACGTCTTTAAGTCTACCATTGTTTAATTTAATATGGAATAAGGTAGTAGAAAGTGTTAATACAAAAATTAATATAAATATATACTATATGTACAACAAGATGCAGTCTGTTGGCAGAAAATGAGGACGACTTGCAGAGATTACTAAATAAATTCCATACCAAAAGTTTTAATATGAAAATATCAGCTACCAAACCTAGCTCCACGATAATAAGTAAATTCCCTTTGAGATGCAAGTTAGAACTCTAAGAAAGCGGGTCTAGCAGGTCATTAATTTTTAAAGCATCTATGTAGCAACTGAAAAATTTTATTACAAAGAGAATTGTACACACTATTAAATAAAAAATATGAGAGGACCTTATGGGATTTACTAAAGGAAAATGATGGATAGTTGCATTTTTAAGCTGAGAGAGATTGCAGAAAAATCACATGCTAAGGCCCAGAAAAATTATTTGAAATTTAAGGGCTTAGAAAAGGCCTATGACTCTGTCCCTATTTACAAGTTTTTGGTGTTGATATTGAGTTACCAATAATTTAACTTTTCCTTGGTTGTACCAGCAGTATCAGCTTCTGCTAAATTGAAAAGAATATCACTTACACCATTTAGGATGAATAAAGTGCTAAGTCAGTATGTCTTCTACAGTATTTAAAAATATATATTCAATGAAACTTAGAACAATGGTATTGATATTTCGGAGGCATAGGTATACCACTCCAGTGTAACACATTCATTACTAATTGTTATCATGTGATGATACTCAGATAGTAGGGATGTGAAACCAGTATATGATGAGAAAGCTGTACGTCTTTGAACAAAAGATTACAAGTAAGTGTGGAACAAATCTGATTCCTAGTAGTAGGAGGAAGTGGACGAAACATCTACCTATTTCAAGGAACTATTAGGACTGTTAAAAGTTTCAAGTGTTTAGGATCATGTATTGCTGAATCAGGGAGCTGTAAAGCTGAAGTAGACAGTAGAATAGTACTAGCACGAAGAGCCGCATGAATGTTAATTGGAGTATTGTGGAGTCGGATTATGTAAATCATAAGAATAAGAATATACTGAAAGAAATTTTTGGAAAGTATTCCGAAGCACGGAAATGGTCAGAATTAGATGCAGTATCAGAATATCCAGATTATAAACAGGTAGAAAAAGAGATGAGATAGATGATGGATATAAAGACACAGCATGGAAAGAATTGAAAGACTAGTTGTTCGATTGTGTGGACATGCTTGAAGAATAGAGGCTGATAGGTGAACTAGACCATTCAAAAATGAGAATCCTATGGGTGGCAGCTCAATTACATCCTGGAGAAGACAGATTCATAATTGATAACGATTGGTGCCTGGAGGAGATTGAGTGGCTTGCTGGGGAAGAATGACATTGGGGAATACAGGATAACTTCTGAAAATTGTAAAAACCCTCGAAAGTAATAAAAAGGTAGACAAGCTAGAAAGCATTGCAAAATGAAGTTGCAAGACAGTTGAATAATATGTTCAGGAAATAAAATGTTAGACTTTATAAAATAGTAATAAAAACAGTAATGACTCGTGCTATAGGTAAAAAGAAATCCTAAGTGTTGAAGTCACATGAATTTTTCTAATCTTGAACAATTTATTCTTACAAATGCTTTTGATCCAACTTCGTTTAATAAGATAAAAATTGGCAGAGATTAAATTATTGTTAATTTTTTGTAGTCGCAAGGAAAATGTGGTATTTAGTAGGCTTTAAGCGATAGCCACCTATTTTAAAGCTGTTTGCTATGTGATGGCTTTTTCATTCAGTTCTCAGGAAATAAAGATGAGTAACTGATTCCCATTTTTTTAAAAATATAAGTACTTGATAATCCAAACAAATTATAAAAGATATCTCGAAATAGTTCACTACAAAAACAACTGTACTTGTAATAAAGTATGTTTTAAAGAGTTTGATTTTTCTTGTACAATAATATGATTTACCAGTAATGCAGAAGTGATTCAGAATAAAGAGGACTTCTGAGAATGTTCTCAGAAAGTTCAAGATATATTTCTTATTTGGCATGAAAATATCTTTAGAAAATGAACATTTAATCAAAACCATCAAGAGCCAGTTTTGAGAAAATAAAATGTTTTGAAATATTTCCAATATGACAAATATGGGTTTTGACAATTTTCTTGAACATTTTCGTATTGCATTTTATAAGGATGCAGAACTTAGGTATATAACTGACTTTCGTTTTTGAGTTAGTGTGGTTCGCATAGAGACCCAGGCTTGATTCTATGCATTCAGGAATCTCATAAACAGCATTTGCAGGAAGTATCGAATTTTTAGATGTGTGTAATACCATAATTGCCCTACTTACTATATGTAGAACAGAAGGTAAACAAAATAATAATAAAATAACATATCTTGAGGCATGTGGGATGAAATTTCTAAGAAAACCCCTTCATAAGCAAGAATAGATAAAATTAAAAACTAATAAAATGAGATATTTTGACATTAAAACATTAAATGAATGCAACCTCTACGTATGTCGAATGACACCAAATAGTAGGATAACTCATACAATGAAGAAATCACTTGCCGGAAAACTAAGAAAACTTAAGGTCTCTTTGTTTCTAGAATGAACAGGCTTTAAGGGTAGCACATAACCATGCAGAGAAGAAGAAAAGTGAGAATAGGAAGATCTTCACTCAAATATGACAGTTTTTTTCATTATAAAAATGTATTGTGGTTAGTTTATAATAGAAATATTGCTATAAAGAAATGTTACCTAAAACATTCTACCTATGAGTATGATAAAATACTAATTTGGAGCATTTAGTCTTCTAGAATTATATTTCTTATGTCAACTGTTTATCCTACAGCACTAATTAGGCATATTTCATCAGTTCAATAGCCTTCTTGATAATGGAATTTCGAGAAAAGGTATTCTGGAGAGATAAAAACCATAAAATAATCTTACAGCAGAACAGGCAAAACATTTATGCCTTTTAGGACTTGATGTAGTTATGAAAAGAAATATAAGAGATGAAGATCCTTGGAACTGTTAATAGGAGCATCAGAATCAAAATACCTAGCGAGGAAATACTAATAGTTTAAATCACCCCTGTGTAGTTCTGTGGAAATTTGCACATTTGGCTGTCACACTAGAAAGTGAAATTCAGGCTCCATTATAGATACAATTTACTGTTTCGGTATTCGAAGAGTCCCATACCCAAGAAACTTTACTGGACTATGTAGATCCAAAGGTAGCTAAATCACGTAGAGTGATTATCCGTTTTAAACTAAATGTGGTCAAGGGCTGGCCTCTTAACTCAGTAGAGCACCTGCCTGCCGTGCTAGGGGTCCCAGGTTCGATTACCGGCTGGGGTAGAGTTTTCTCTCCGACCAAGATAATTCCTCATCTTCCCTAGTCTGGAAGTATGAATGAGAGAGCGAATGTGTGAGTGATCTAATAATTAAAACCCAATGAATACGAGTTAATATCTTCGATATCTTCCAAAGGAGAACGCCACCGATATGGCCATTACAGTTAAAGTCGGGGTATAAATGAAAAAAAAAAAAAAAAGTGGCTGGCCCCATAGCTCAGTCGGTAGAGCACCTGCCTGCCGTGCTAGGGGCCCCGAGCTCGATTCCCGGCGGTTGGAGTGGGAATTTTTCTCCGTCCAAGATAATTCCTCATCTTCCCCAGAGTCTGGAAGTATGAATGACAGTGCGAATGTGTGCGTGATGTAATGATTAAAATCAACCGAACAGTTAACACCTTCGATATGTACCAAAGGAGAACGGCCGCCGATATGACCATTGTAGTTAAAGGCGCGGTATAAATGGAAAAAAAAGTGGTCAACAATTCTTACAAAAGGAACACTTCATGCCAGCAAAAACTTTAATCATGTTCGTAATAGACAGACATAGCAGATATATCTATTACAGTTATTATTTCACAATAACTGTGAAAGGAAAATAGAGATAAAGAGAAAGAAGATCGTTTTATAACAACTTTTAGTTAATATACGTGCATCTGACAGCTTTGTTACCTACAGAGCTTCAATGTAATTAAAATTTAAGAGCTTAATGCATTTGATTTGTGCTATTTAATATGTGCAATCACATACATCAAATACGATGGAAAAGCACAGTTTTATTACCAGTTTTCAAAACATCATATTGCGTATACCTTGCACAGAGAGAAATGGGAGAGGAGAGACTGAGAGTGGGAGAATGAGAGAGCTAGGATAAGCAGAAGCGCTAGAGGGAGAGAAAGAGAAAAAGAAAGGGGTGGAGAGAAGAATGTCTTCTGTTAGCAATAACTTAAATGAAGTTGCTGCTGCTTCTGCTAATGTTGCATTCAGGTGATTATTTATTTAAAGTATTAGGTTGTTAAAAATTGAATTGTATAAAGATTGCACTAATGCCCAGGTAGCAACATTGTTGACAATAAAAATATATTCTGTAGTTATAGATCAAGATTTGCGAGTTTAACTTAATACATTCTTCAGTTGATGTGTATTATGTTTCTGTTGAGAGAGCTCTCCCCCGCCATCTTCTCCTCCACTGCCTCCTGTCTATCTGCCCATGAAGCTGTAACACTGAAATGATAGATTACTTTGCTTGCTGTTAGCGAGGGAAGGGGGTGTGCGTCCTTGCTTGGCCAGCACGCTACACAACAAACGGGCCGAACCGAGCGTCACTCCGCTACCCTCTGCTTCCATTTTGGTTTCCTTCTTAAGTTGCTTGGTACGGTAATGGTTCTAGGTCGAGGGGTAGTGCACCCTCCGGCAGTCACCCCAGGGTAAGGCGGGAGGACTACGCCACCCTCTTGATGAGTTCTACGTGAAACTCTTAAAATGGCAGCAAAACTTTTCTAAAATTAACTAATCGCTGAGAACTGAGAAACCTTCTAGTCGAAAATAAAGTTGAATCCGATATATGTTCTCATCTTCAAGGAAATCGAATAACGGAACAAACACGTCCTCGAGATAGTTTGAGTCTCTATACATATTTGAATGTTTCTGTAATATGTTAATGTAAATCATTGGCAGGATATCAGCTCGATGTATTATTTTACAAAATGTGGTTAAAGTCTCTTGATGCACCGCACGTGGAAAAAGGAATCTAGTGACAACCATAGCGTCCTATGTTGCGGAAGAAATCTGACTCGACATGACAAACAAGAAAGATTTCTGAAGTTTTTATACTAATTCAAAGAAAGTATATTACACCATAGAATGAGGATTATAATAAATTATACAAATAGATTATATAATGAATTGTAAGTGTTATATCTTGTAATAAATTGTAAATAGATTATAGGTATAATAGATTATACAAATAGACTATCAAAATAGCTCCTTTGGATTTAGGTGATTGTGTGCATAAAATATATATTATCTTATATTTTCATGATTTTCTGAGTCTATTTTTCAACAAATTATTCCTCTAAAAGCTTTTTATTCATTCATCAACTTCAAATGAACTTCAACTCTTCCAGAAATTATTTTATTGTATATTCCCGTGAAGTTAAAAGTGCTTGATGGGAAAATAGTTGGCCAAAGCAAGAGTCCAATCTTTTAAGAGTGGATATTTATGGGGATGAGTTTGAAATTCCGTTCTCAGAGCATGACCTGAAGGGGAGAGATGTTTATTTTTCATTTGTACAAAAGTACACCTAGTGTTAGAAAGTTCAAACAGTAATAAAAAAATACATCAAAAAATGAATAAATGCGGTGAAAAAGGTTAGGTTTTGTGTTAATTTAGTACTTTGATGGTATCTGATGCTTTCTATAGCAAAATTATGTCCTTTACAAATTACACAAAAATGATTCATAACGAAGAGGACTATACGGGCTGTTACAATTAAATACATTTTATAGATGCAAATATCTGTAAGTATAATATTTTAATCGAAATCGTTACAGCCATTTTCAGAAAAAAAACTTAAAAAAAACTTCCTATGTAATGCTAGTTTTTTGGGAGGTTTTCTTGAAAATCTTCATGTCACATCTTTGAAACATACTCTATTCATTTAAATTAATTGTTCTTTCACACTAGCTGTGTGTAATACGCACTATGAAAGGGAGATCGAGACTGAAAAATTCAATGCCAAAGCCGGGATTTGAACCACGGATAATGCCTCTCTACACACGGCTAGTGTGAAAGAACAATTAATTTACATTAATTGTACCTAATAGTGGTCCGAACTATAAAGCCGGGGCCTTAAATTACTTACAGCATAGTAAGTCGTCATTAAGGTGGCTGTCTCATGTGTTCATGACAATTCCTAGTGGTTTATAGGAAAAAACACGAGTCATTTGGAGAATTTAATGTCATGTTGGCACGTTGGCCATAGTAGCTCAATGGTTTAGATTGGCTGGACGGAGACCATAAGATCCGTGGTTCAAATTTAGTACTTTGGCATTGAATTTTTCAGTCTGGATACTCTATTTAAATACCAAGTTTGGTATTTACCTATGGGACTTCCCGTGTTTTACTTACAAAGAAATGTTAAAAGAGTACCTACGATTTACGAGTAGATAAGCGTTTATGTCTGCCTGAAACAGCATAATATTTAAATAAGAATAATTTGTAGATCCTATATAAAAATGAGCGTATAGGTAAAGAAGTGAGTGAGTGTGTAGTGTTTTAGGGCCCGTCGACAACAAGGTCATTTGGGCCCGTATAGGTAAAGAAGGATCAGGATTACTACGGAGGGGATTCGGCACTGCGACCAGTCTATGCCAAATGTGGCATCCCAGGGAGGAAGGATGTGGTGACAGCAGACAGAGGGCGGCCGTCCCAAGGAGCCACTACGGTGTAGAGAGCAGGGTCCATACATATTACTAAGATGGAAACCTCCCCCGGTAGGCAACTATCATACGTACAGGAGGAAGCGGTAAAGCTGTTGTCCTTAGAAGAGGTATTTGAAGAGCTTTAAATGGAATAATTCCTAAAGAGGGTCATGAAGTGGTTCACTCAGAGAATATCATTCTGCCATGCAGTGTCGAGAACATCCGCCGACAGTTCTACCCTGAAAGAAACCACCAGGTGAGAGATGACGTGAAATGATAATGGAGATGAAATGAAGGGACAAAAAAATTAGATAACCTATCCAGCATTCGCTTGGCGACCCAGGAAAACCACCGTTAAAAACCTATAGGGTTGGCCACGGGAATCGAACCCGAGCCTTCCGAATACGGATCACAGACGAAACCGCCTGAGCCATCCCATTCGATTGGATAAAGAAACTTTTGTTAATTTATGTTGTTAGGTGCAGAAGATATTTTCTTCTTTTAGTCCTGACAGTGAATTTCATTTCTTTACTACATAGCTGTAGTGTGAGATTTCTCGAAAACCGATTGCCGCTGATACCAGCACCACCATTAATAAAAATGGGGGATTATACCAAAATTATTATTAATATGTTTGTAAAATAACTTGCATTTATACAAAAATTACAGGTATATTATTTGTTGCAATGAACCTACCAGATCTAGAACATCAAGCTCCTGCTTTATTGTAGGCAACATTTAATTGGATTGTACTTATAAATATATAAAAAAGAGCATAATTTAAGATTCAATATTCAGAACAGATAGTAAATCTCTCAAAGAAGTACAGATAACATTTTATAAACTCCAAGCGGTATGTACACTAAAATTAAATCAAATTAAACTGCGCAGTTTAAATGAAGGGGGATGCACATTATTTGATTAAAAAATTAAGAAACGAATAAAAGGTTTACTCATTCTCGTTTCTTTCTTCGTCAAAACTGTTGCCAATTGGTAGTGGAAACGAAACCGCTTGCTACGTAATTTCTAAATTTCAAAGCTTAGTCACTTAAAACCTTTGAAGAGCTCAATTGTAATTTGAAGGATCATCGCTAAAACATTGCAGCCATCTTTTTATTTTTTAAATTAATTTCGTTACTGTTTCTAAGTCCTTGTCTCTGGAACTTCTGGTTTATTTTATTAAATCTTATAATGTCGTTTTGTCCATCCGTTTTCATTTTCTCTCCCCTCCGTTTCAGTGATTCCTCTTTTTCACCAAGTTTTTCTCTTCATTGCAGCACTTGAAGTTTCATCATTTGCTTTTCCACCATCAATTTTATTTTAGTTCACTCTCCTTCCGATCTGCTTCTCTCTTTTTGTTTACTTCACTTTTTGGGCACACATACACACACTGTTTCTTTTACTATCAAAGCTTCTCTTCATTCTTTCTCTCGTTCTATCCCACCTACTTCCATTTGCCTCCCCTTCCTTCTCTTTTCACAATTTGGCATTTCCACAATCTATAATCCATCAATGTCAACGGTTGGCTTGTTTCCTCTCTCGGCCTAAGAAGGCTTGTCTCCTCTGTGAGGCAACATCGGCAATGCTTTACCTTCCTCGACCTCCACGGGCTGCTGCAATCCTTGAGTGAAACCTCGGTGACATTCCATGAACCACTCTCTCTGACAGTGAGTTCTATTGGGTTGTTAGAAAACCTGTTAACACTCGCATTATGTTTTATATCCGACATTATTTATGAATTAATTATTGTACATCTTAGCTATGTAAAACCTGGAGTTATACATAACATATAAAGAGGTAAAAAATGTGTGTGTGTGTGTGTGTGTGTGTGTGTGTGTGTGTGTGTGTGTGTGTGTGTGTGTGTGTATGTGTAGGGTAATCTGAAATCTAATTTCATATGATTTTATTTATTATTTTAAATTACTAAAATGAATCTTTAATCTCTGTACTGTAGCATGAAAATATTAAATTTAATAAAAAAAAGTGCTTGTGAAGAAGCTCTTGATTTCCCTTTCCCTAGAATGGTAAATGGTTGTTGTTACTTCATACAAAACTTACTTAAAATAAAAGAAACGCTGCCGGAACTACATTTCAAACTATATATGAACAGAAGACAGAAAAACAAATTGAATCTATCTATAACGCTACACACCAGTGCCAAAATATTTTAATAACTCCATGTGTTTCCTCTGTGTTTATGTGAAATAAGAGTAGTTAGCAATGCATGGAGTTAGCATGCAAATAGTGGAAATTTCTAACATTTGAAATCAGGAACCAATACTTTAGCAACTTAAACGATTCTTTCCGACTGGTCTCAGACTACGTGTGTTCCAAAACAGTTGAACGGTGGTATGGATAGCTATTTTACTCACCAGTTTTACCTTATTTCGTTATGTTATTAAAAATCATGGGACCAGAGAGATGATACAAAAGTTTAAAATTTTACTTACTCTAATTATAATTATTTAAAAAACTGCTCTTGCATTCAGATAGTTGATTTTTCTACCCCAGAAGGTTACAGTAGGCGTTATGCACCATTTTCGTACCTAACTTGAAGGATTGTAAGTCTAAGTACCTATATATTTAATACCCTTTTGTGTCTCAGGGTATTTCTCATACATCATCATTAATACCGGGGGTATGATAGGGATCCTTGTCCGCCTTTTTAACATACGTGATAGCGTGTCACCTCGCGATCACGAACTCCCGACCTCAAATCTCGCTTAGGGCGAGTTATCTGGATTTTTTCGGGGTTTCCCCTTAACCTTAGAGGCTAATTTTGGGGTTACTCTAAGCTCAGTGGACCATGGGCTCATTGGAGAATTATTTCACCAATTTCATTCAGCGTCGGACATGACTTCACGTTGGAGGACGTAAATTAAGAAAAAGAAGAAAGGAAAGGTATTCTTGGAATTAATAGTCAGATTTGTTTTGTAATTATGTATATAGGGTGGTCTCTATAAAACTGCTGTAACAGGAAGAACTCGCTAAATTTATTGTTCCTTAATTCGGAAAGCTATTCTGGAAGAATTGTGTTTGATTCAGATTAAACTAAAAGCTGCGAACCTTTACAGACATGGCACAATTCCTACTTTAGCGAAGTTCTCCCACATGTAACCTAAAATCTGGAGTGACTTGTTCAAAACTCTAAAAAAATTTCCTCTTACGGTATGAATGGTCATAGGCTAGTGTGTATATGTTATTATTTCCCCCAGAGGAAGAATTCCGGTAGAGTAAGATACAAAATTTTAGACGCCACATGGTTAGAAAAGCTCAAATAATACCGATCTCTTACTTTAGAATAAGAAAATCAGTTTCCATTATTTAGCAAATATAAGGGAAATGTTTTGCGTACATCAGGACACATTTTGTTGTTTGCTTTGTCGAAGCACTATTTCGTTATTTTTAATTGTAGCTAACTTCTGTTTCTAATACAAGTAACAATAACGATTGCATACACAAAGTTACATAAAAGAAAGCAGGACGAATGCTCATTTTGTTGTATTTGCATTCAGTTAATTTAATATTAACTCTTCCATCTTTATATTTTGCTGACAACGTCTGTCAAGTTAATTAAATATGATGGTTAATGATATTTTAATAAGATGTCAAGATTATACAATTTATTTGCAAGAGTCGCTTAAGAGATACACCAGGAAACAATGGTAATTTGGACTAAAAATACTTCTAGAGAAAGATATTAATTTAAAAAGTAAGTCACTTGCTAAATCAAAATTTATTTGATTTCTCTACATAACCATCTGTCCTGCGCCTTGGCATAGTGGGCAAAGGGATAATGCTTTGGCTCCCTGCCACGGAAAGTGCCCCGGGATCGATCCCACCCCTGGGGTGCGGATTTTAAATCCCGAGTATAGGAACGGTGCCCACTCAGAATCGTGAGGAATTTGAGGAGCAGCCCTGATCACGAAAACCATCATTCCGGCTGGGGATGCCGAGATGCTCACCGCACCTCTTACGCGTATTGGTTGGATGATCGTCCACCTCTACCTTGTGGGCGTGAGGCCGGCAGTCGGGTTAGCAGGTCCTGGTCCTACATGGGCTTTCGCACCCTGGGTTGCTTTGGTTACATAATCACCTTCGTTATATAAGTACTTTTCATATCTGCCCACGAGCTCTAGATATCCCTTGGGGCTGGTCCATTAACCTAAGAGGTCTGGGCTCAAATTTACCAAGCAAAGAGCGAGAAATATTTGGGAAATTAATTTTTAATCCATATAGAATTACATAAATTTATTGTTCACTTATGTACGTAACTCCGAGTAGAGTTTCGTCATGAACGCCTATGCGTTTGTTCATGCACATTGGATATTTCGCACCTCATCCTCAAATTTCTCTATCACCTTGCACTTCCTGCAGCGGATGAAAACTTCTGCCTGTTTCAACTGTATTTAAAAATCCATTAGCTCTCACCTCATAATCGATGGAAATTAGATTCATAAAATTAATTTTGAACAATCACAGAATGCACCACTTATTTTAAGTAGTAGTCACCCAATATTGAGAAAACATCGAGAAAAGCAATCGAAACCGGTACCAAAATTGCACTGAGTGTACTGTGCAACGGGAATGCGCAAAAGGATTTTACTTCGTGAATTACCCTTTTAGTAGTAAATGCAACTGTTCGTTGTTTTGCTATCTCTACCAGAAATTTCAGATGTATATGTGGGAGTATTTCTCTCGAGAGGTAGGCTAGAAATAGTATGTGGTGAAGGATTTCCGCTCTTTGCAATAATCGTCCCAAGGGCGTCACCTGCAACTTGCAGTTCCGCCTCTTCCTTCGAGACGTTGTTTATACAGGCTAATCGTTCCGTCATCTTGTAGACATTAAGAATTAATTTTTCTTCCATGCTCCCCCTGTTGAACGTCTGCTGAAGAAGCTATGACAGCAGTTGGTGTATTAAATTGTAAATGTAAATGAGCAGCAACTGGCGCCATACGCTCCATCCTTTCAAAAATCTTGTACAAGAATAAACACAGTTCTTCTCTTTTACTCTTTGTACTAGAACCTACAGAAAGTGAAGGAAGTATATTCCTCCCTAAATTTTTATACCAAAGATTCACTGGAAATATTGTTTTGGAAATCGGTGAATATGCCGTAGATAAATAAAGTCAGAAATAAAATGAAAGGTAGCAGATAATGGTAAGTCAATTAAATGTCAACATGACATTTAACTTCACTGTCCTCTAAGGACGAAGCAAAAATTACATAAAATTAAATAAAACCAAATAAATAAATCCTACATTTCAAACTCCTCTTTACGTGGAAATTTTTTTATAAATTTATATATTGTCTCGAATGCATTGTTGGGACGAGGCAGCGCGGCGAGGTATTCAGAGAAGGCAGTGCAGTGCGGAGATAAAAGCTTGCCGAAACAGTGGCGGGAACGAGACGGATTTCTCGAGAGTTCGTCAGTGTTCTAACGTCGTCTTGATTCTTTGAGAACATTCCGGATAGTGAGTAATTTATAAAAAGGGAGCCACTGCCTGCCACGGACAATCATTCGGTAATTGGACGCGTGCGCGTGAACAGCTGTGTTTGTGGTCGATGAACTTGTAAGTTGTATTGTGCATGTGACGTAATTCAGCGATTGCAAAGGTTGAAAATGTGTGTTTCTGCGGAAATAAATAGCAATTTTGGTGTTTGTAACCTGGACTTTTAATTCTGAGATCCCACAAAGTCACAATATTCTCAAATGTGGTCTACGATTTTGTTTAAAATAGTTAATGTTATTTTGATTTTTTGTTGGGAAATAGTCTGTTGAAATATCTTTATTTGTAATGGGTTTAGTTTAGCTTGTTCATCCCTCCGACCCCCCCCCCCCCATACATACACACATGCACACAAAGATCTAATTAAATCACAGAGTTTATGCATACAAAACTATTTGCATCGCTAAACATTTTTGAAATATTAATTATTGAGGTGAATCTTAAGGTAATTTTGGTGGTTATGCAAGGAGTATAGAATTTTACACACATCACATAGTGATGTACTGATCTTATACCTACATCCTATTGTGCTTCTCTTATACCTTCAGCGAACGTGTAAATTTGTAATGAGAGTATATCCTGATTAACAAAAAGCAGGCAGAAGGACGTGCTTTTGAAGGAACTATTTATGTGAGAGTGACTTGAAAAAGTAATGTAATGGCAAACAATATTTTGTTTCTATGGCTACATTTGCATAATCACAGAAATATTCACGATACTTTTTAATATTTTGCAGTGGTAAGCTTGTGTCTCACAAACACAAAGACTTTAAATTTAATCTCTGTCACCTTTTTTCTCTCTCTAAAGTTACTTTGTTTCAAAACTGAATGTTATAGCAAAATGCAAAATGCCAGTATTTCACAATTATTCTCCTAATACTTTGAAGCATGAATAAAGATACACAACACTGTTAAATGAACTTTTATGTGGTTTTGGATAAGTGAAACATAACTTTGAAAGCAAGTAATCATTGAAATATTTTGTGTTGAAGCTTCTGATCACTTAAGATTGCTTAGTTCATTGGTCTTTCTGGTATATGATCCCAAGTAAAATTTCGGATAAACTGGATGAGACATGAGCTGTGATTGACACTTCATGTGAAAATGCTGTGAAAATCAATTTCAATAAATTAGTTTATAAAACCCTTGGTTAAATCTGAACTTAATATTTTAAAATTACATATTTTCTTTCAACTTCAATTACACTATCCTTTATAGAAGACAACATGAAATAACACGGACCATTCTTTTATGAAGGCAAACAAGAACACTGCAAAATAATTTAATGCATTTGATACACGAAATTAACCACAACTTGAACATTTTTCAATTATACCTTTATTTGGAAATATATGTTTGAGTTAATGGCATAATAATTACGGTAGAATGCCTTTTATTTTATAAAATTCATAATTTTTATAACTCCAAATTTTCTACACACGTGAAAATTTTTCATAGTACTTTGGAACAAAAATAGAGTCCACAAATTATTCGATAGTTAAAGCACGTGTTCCCTTAAAACGAAAGAAACTGGCCACAAAATGGTTTAAATGTGCACTACATTTCCATCTGTCTCAAGAATTTAAAAGAAACTAAATGAAAAACGATATGTTTTTGAAAGATATTTTAAGGCTATTCGAATATACAAAAAGTGAGGTAAGATTTTACCATAAAAATAAGAGAGTGAAACGATAAAATCAAAAGGATGTGCTCCTGGAATGTAGTATTTTTTTCCCTCAATTTGTGGCACTTATCCGTCATAAAATATGACAATTTCAAACACACGGTGCGCAAACACACAAATATATTAATGTGAAATTATAGATCTGTACTATATTTATTAATGAGCCACCTTCTCTCTCACCTTGCCATTGCAAGTAATGGACACCGCCCTCAGGGTGCCTCCACCTGAGAAATGGGTCCGGTCACAGCGTGGTGAGGCGAGGTTACCCCGAAGGCCGTAGTTGCCATATGGGGAGTGTTGGTTTAGATACTTATTCATTGAAGAAGTGCTTTTTTAAATGCATATATCTGCAGGTGACGTCAGGACTTGGAAAAGATTGAAGGGACGTATTAATATAGGGGTTGTTATATTTTACAGATACGGTACAAATCAAGATTATTTGCAGAGCATATTCCAGTGTATAAATTTGGTTATCACTCAAAAATTTCAAAGGAACACATCCATTAAGATTGGAATTGATTACTGATAACACGAAAGTAGAGTAATTTATCATATGTAATATAGGTAAGTGTAAATATATAAAACTGAAAGAAATTCACGTTATCTACGTTAAAAAGAACTCTTAACAGAAGACCTGAAAAGACTCTGAAGTCAAACTGAACTAATAGAATTTGTTAATGTGTCAGAAACATGGACGTTTATAACATACCTGCTTTCAGAATACAGTAAAAGGTAATGAATACTTAAATAACTATAAATTGCTAACCACAGTTAAAACAAAATACTGAGTTTGACCAAAACTAGAAAGCAATATGGAAACTAAATAACTGGTAGTAACAGAAACGATATCAGTATGCAGATGACCAATAGTAGTGAACTTCAGGAACAAATGAAAGGAGTTAACATAGATTTCGAAATGATAAATGTCCAAAGTTGAAGAGAAGAACTTTCTCGTAATATGAAAGAAAATCTGCCTCATTTTAGTTTTGGTATATAAATAAAGTGTTGGTCCTGAGTGTCAAGCTTCTGATGTTAAAGTTACAAAATCATTCAATAAATATCAATTCAAGCAAAGTATTCATGCATTATTACTGTGTATACCACATTATAATAAGTAGGGAAAATATTTTATTTCGTCTAAAAATTCTATATTAAGGTTTCTGAGGAAGATACCGTTTTGAGATTAACTATTGAAACATGAACGATTCCTTAAAAAAAGTATGAATTTGTGCATGCTGTGTACATTCGTTTATGTACAACACAGATAACTCAAAAAGTCCATTAAATATAAAATTTATTATTTGAAGGAATTTCCAAGGGTAAATCCGGAAACATTTCAATAAAATTCCCATTTTCATTTGTACGAAAGCTTCAGGTCTAGTTAAACCACAATTTTCATTGAATACTTTTTGTTGGATTAGTCATTTCCAAGATATTCTTTGTCATTGTGAATTGTCAAACGTTATACTTTTTTTTAAATGGTAAATCATTATTTTTTTTCCTCGTAGTCTTTCAGAAGCCATAACATTTCAAAGTTTATCACATAGCGACATACATTAAAAATTTGTCTGTCTTTTTAGCATGTTGTGTTCTTTTTATATTTGCAATGAATTTATTTGTAAATGTGCAAGCAAAGCTTATCTTACTAACTAAATATGGAAGGAATAATAAGATTTAATGAGAACATTTAATAGAAGAATGAGCTAACATCGGAATAGAATGCATGAACTTTCAAATCTGCTAGACAGCTATAAAATAAGTAGCTCATCTTGCTTTTTACACTTCCAGATTAGTAGATTTATAAAAATGTGTTAATACGACAGCTTTGAGCAATACAACAGGAACAGCAATGAGTGTAGGAAATAATAAAGCCTATTTTTCTCGGAAGACGATAGTTGAGCAATGAATATAGAATACGGCCGAAATGGGAAAGTTCTAACTTATAGTAGGTACTGTTACCTATGCCTTTAATATTAATGCAACTTTTCGGTAGTAATTTTAATTAATTTCTGGATCATTTTCATTTCTACACAATTCTAAGTTCCACAGATATGCAGAACTTGCAAGTAGATGACAGCGTAAGGTACGATATAAATGTTGTAGACCAATTTCCTGGTTTTCAAGTATGTATCCTGCAGAAGAGACGTCAGCAAAATAGATGAAGTGTCCCGCTCCCCCCAAAAAGGAGGATCTGGCGTCCGTTTGATGTTGCCCTAGCGACTAATTGGAACATCTTTGGGTGTTCACATATGTGCACAGCAAACCTGAAAAATGGGAAGGGTGCCTGACCCTCTTCCTGAGGAAAGGAACTCTAGTTCTGTTTTCCCAAGTACAGACTATCTCAAAATAACTGGCCTCGTTTACTATTCTGCTCATAATTAATTAATTTGAAATAATATATGAAGTACATCATGATGTCTCACAAAGCTGCGTCATGCTTGGTTCACAAAATTATCAACATCATAATCATTCAAGTTTTGGACCCTAGGATCAGTTCCGTCTCCATCAGTTCCGTCTCAGTCTTCCTATGTTTCCTTTACCAGTTGGAACATAGTCGGTCTCTATTCTAGGTAATCTGTCCTTGTTCACCGTCTTCAATATGTCCTCCAGTTTTCTTTATTTTGTGCAATCCTTTCTTTGAAGTTAAATATGTTCAATACCTTTATCGCGGTATAATAACAGTGCTTTAAAAGCATGCCACCAGAAACGGGTTTTCTTTTAATTCATTACAGGTACGGATAGTACTATACTAAATAAGCATTAAATTTATTCAGATCTTCAATTGCAACGTTGGTGAGTACTCCACATTTCATACCTGATACGCTTGTCGGTTGTTAATGACTTTGCATATTTGTCATAAAGAAATAATAAATAAGAAAATCTACCCAAAATGAGTTTTACTTAGCAATAAGCACATAATAGTTAATATTAAATCATTAGATACCTAACATATAAACTACGTACAGAAATGCAAGTTTCGGATAACATAGAAAAGTCCACCTCAAGATCCACTTTTTATTTTCTTAAAAAAACTGCTAAAAACATAACGACATTATGCAGCCCGTATACGAGAATATTGGAAAAATCTGATGTATTGCAATCTGCGTACTCTTGTACAAAATGTGATTACAAATTCTTGTTCTATCCATTCATGTTAATAAAGATAGTAAATGACGTAGCTATGTGATAGCTTTGAAATTATGTTCTATGTGCATAACCAGGAGAAAACGAATGACTATCATATTTGAGGAATATTCTAGTACTTGAAAAGTCCAAATAATATATCAGAAATGGTCAACCCTGGAAAAAAAATATCTGACGTGGCTTTCCCATGATTTTCTCTGCTGTTTTATAATTTAATTCTGAAAATACTTATTCTTCTATATACTTCATGATAATTTAAATACAAGTTTGCAGAGACTTTCTTAATGCTACTTCTCTTGTAGGTGCAAGCGGAATATAGGTATAGAGCAGGCCTTAAGCGATAGTCAGAACTTTTGAAGGAGGTTAGTATCCGATGGCTTTGAGTTTTCGTACTGTTTCTATGGCCAAGAAATGAAAACGACTCCTCATTTGAGAAAATTGTATAACTTAAAAATTCAAATAACAATAAATATATCTCCGAAATGGTTGAATCCCCCCAAAATAATCGTATATTACGTATAAATTGTACATTTTAATATCGACATTTGTTGTGTATTAAGTCTTATGATTCACGAGTTATACAAATGTTATCCAGAATGAAGAGGACATTTCCAGATAATTCAAATATATATCCCATTTCTCATAAAGATGTCTGAAAAATAATATGTTTTAATCCAAATTACTAGGGTCATGTTTGAGAAAATTGTGGAAAATTGGTCCCTCTAAACGTTAGACTAAGGTGGGGGAAATTTCTTGAGAATCTTCGCACCTTTTGAAGACATTGAGCATAAATAAGTTTCTGAGTTGTGCTTTTTCATTTGGATTTGGGGAACTTCAAGGCCAACATTTCCATTGAAAAATCAATTTTAAAGTTTTAAATGCGTTGCAATACTTTCTCTGCCGAGCGGGATGGCTCAGGCGGTTTCGTCTGTGACCCGCATTCGGGAGGCCCGGGCTCAATTCTCGTGGACGACTTACCTGACCCAGGGTTTTTTGGGGGTTTCCCGGACCGCTAGGCGAATGCTGTGTAGGTTAATTACATTCCCCGAATTTCCTGTCCCTCCATTCCATCACCATTATCATTTCATATCGTCTTTCATCTGGTGGTCTCTTTCAGGGTAGAAGTGTCGGCGGGAGTCTAGGCGGTGCATGATAGGGTGATAAGCCCTGAGGAAAACTACTTCCTCCTCCGGTAGGTAGATTGCCGGCCTCAGCTGCTCTGCTGGGGCCATTTTGGGACCGCCAGCCAGGGACCTTTGGGGTTTGGATCACCTGTCTTGGGACCATTAGGGCTTGGATGTTGGGCTGGTTGTCGACCCACTGCAGGGGAGCGGGTTCGTTGTCCTGGCCTGTCGGGGGAGGTCTCTATCCAAGTAAACTGTAGGGACCCTGCTCTCTATACTGTCGTGGCTCGTTGGGTGGGCCGCCCTCTGTCTCCTTCGCCTCATCCTTCTCCCGACGTTGTCCCTATTTGGGGGCATAGGAACAAAGGGCCCAACATGGTGGCCTACGTACCGAATCCCCTCCGTAATGAAATTCCAATCCCAATACTTTCTCTACTTAGTTAAAAAAATGTGGGAAATAGAAAGTATATATATTACAAATTACACATATTTTATGTAGTAAGATGTTTTCTATATCTTAGGGTTTTCCATTCTTGCAGAATGACGAGGGCATCACAGGGCGTTCCTAGAATATCTCTATGTACATTTTATCTGTAATTAAAATATTTTAAACATATGCATATGCAAATATATTAAAATTCTTGAGAGATCTTTTCTCAACATTTTCAGAAAATTGGTACATGGAAGCATGGTTTAGGATGAGGATACACAATTTGTTTGAAAATCTTTGTGCCCCTCCCTCATAAAAAAATGTAACGTTCAGCAGATGACCGAACTTTCGTTTTTGCTTACGCTGTTCAGAGATAGACGCGTACATGCGCTCACACATACAAACACATCCGGAAGCAGGGACACGAACACTGCCCTCTTCTTATTTCTTTTGTATCTAGGAATTCTCCAAATATCTATTTCTCTTGAAATATAATTATCAACTTTTTGTATAGAACACGTTAAATAGTGTAAATAGCTAATAAGAAAGTAAAAAGGTTCAGCGGTAATAGTAAATAAATCGCACTGCACTTTCCAAGACTTTATTATATGAACGTGTTTTATCGGGGAATAAAATAAGAGTATGAACATTTAAGTCTAGGGGAAGATACTTGCAAGCTATAAATGCTTAGTACAATTTTTAGAGCAACATCGAGAGACTTTTGAAGGAGGAAAAAAATAGAGGAAAATTGGAACAAATTTATCCTGAGAGCTACAAATACGTTGAGAATTATAAAAAATAATGAACATCACAAACTTGACATCCTTCCAACACAAGAGCTTATAAAATATCTCTCAAAGTTATTCTTCAGAAAAATGAAACAACGTTATGGGCACTCAGGCATATAATTTAAACAAATATCCGCTTACAGCTGAAAAGAAAATTAGCTCACATGTATTCAAGTGATACACATAACTTGTATAAACCGTTATTTTCTTTATTATGTAAATTCCATGCCTTGTTTCGTTAAGTGCAGTAAGGTAGTTATTTAGCAGTTCTAAATAATTTATATTTCAACATATTAAAGGAGCCAGTATGCAAATCTCATATGTCATGTATTTAATTTAGTACTTCATTTCTGGCCATTATAGTATTACTGTTGATGTGCCAAAAATACACAATTAAAAGCAAATATTTAAATATGTAACAGCTCGTATATGTGTACATATAACCGAGCTCAGTTTATACATACACCTGTTGCTTTGACCACATCTGGATGTTAGATAAATTATTTCTCTAGATATGTGTAATCTCGTTTGAAGTAAGACTGTTTCTCGGTGAACTATCACCGAGAATGTAAGTTCTAAACGTATTGATCCACCCATCCATCCTTCTGTCCAGACTGCCTCCCTCTCCCTATAACATGTTTACTTCTCCTCGCGATGGTTTTTCCTCCCTTTATCCGGTGAGGGGCTGTTTTTGGGCCGGGTGGAGGGAGGAAGGGAAGAAACAGGGAGGAGTCATTAATCACTATGGTCTGGGCCTCGCCTGTCAATCATAGCTTTTATAAAGCCTTGAGCTCCGACCGGTCGCCAACCCGGTCTTATATAATGATACTTCATTCCTAGCCATCATTTCCCGTTATTATAATTATAAGACCATCGCGTTTTCGCACAAATTGACCACTCCAAAATAAAATTATACTTATATAGCACAACTGTTTCCCTCTACAGCTGAAGAAACAGAAGAAGATGGCTGCGCGGTTAAATGTAAAGCTGGCATTCTGGACATCCCGTGTTCGAAACCCGAAGACCGCTCACTCTGCCCTTGGGTTTCGTGATTTTCCTTAGTCGGTGCAGTCTGCGTTTTAACAGAAGATACGTGAAGATCATCAAGCATGAGACGCGAAGAAGGGAAGGTCGTTGCTATAGAATCGTAAACAAAGTTTGCCAGATTGCTTACACTGGTGAATCACGTACTCTTCAGGTCAGTTATCGCTAGTTGTATGCGGAAAGCAGATTTTGCTTGAGTACTCAGTTGCGCTGTGTATTGTTAGCCTACTTCGTTGAAACACAATTAAAATACGTTTTTATGGAAGCAAGACGTAGTGGTGATAGGATTAGAGGTGGACCGAAGATTCATGGCCCAAAACAGAGATCAGCTTACGGTTAGGGTGTTACATTGCATAGTCAAAGTAGAGAAGTTGTCTCTTCTCTTACAGAATTCTTCCAAAAGAAGATAAGGGTTTGCTTCCTATGAATGAAGAGCTTATTCCGTTTATCCAAAAGTGACAGCCCCATGTCAGTAGATATGCTTGCACGTAAAAGAATTCCTGTGGGTCAAAATTCCGGCATATCGGTGGCGTTGATATGAACATGTCAATTGACAAAGTCATTAATAATAGTATATTACGATACTAATGTGGCAAACACTTAATATGGAACGAGGAAAGGCTTCAAATAAACGAGGCGCTTGCACCGAGTTTTTTCAATTCTCGAGATTCCGTTATGTGCTTACTACAGTGTATTGCACATTATTTTCGGCACTGTGTGTATTTATATCAATCTGAATTTTAGTAATTAAGGTATTAGCTGAAATATTAATAAATATAATTGAAGATAAGTGTTAGACTTTAGAACGTGCATCGCCTATATGTGTTTCTATGGAGAAATACTTACCGCACTGTGCGGGAATGTCAACTTACGATGCATAGCAACAATAACGGTAAGTATGGATTATTAGTTACATAGTGCAAAAATTATTTAAAAGAACTCACATGTGAAGGCTCTACAGCGCAGTGAATGTGTGAACAACTTATTTCTTTTTTAAAGTAGGCCAATACAGACTAACTGTGCATATTTTTGTTGAGGTGAGATAACTAGAACCCTTATTTATGTTTCGAGTGTTGAGAGGATAAAGACAGGGGATCTGCTGGACAACATTGCAGCACCTTCGTAGAGAAACAGATGACCTTCACGTATCTTCTTTTATAAATCAGACTGTAGGAAATGCTGGGGTGTTTTCTCCTCTACATCGTTTTCCTTTACCTCATTCCCTTTCATTCTATTTCCCTCCAATAGTTCACGTGTTCATGAGGCACAGATTCTTGCTGCAAGGACGCCAGAAAGCTGTCTGGCTCGTTCGTCTTCCTCTCTGTGCGGCTCCAGTAGTAGGACGGGAACCTTTAAAAGCTTCTGCGGTTCTCTGTGGTCTGTTTATAGCATCCCATGGTTCCTTTACTTCATCTCCTCCTTCTGGAGAGATAAGTAAACGAGGTTATGCCTTCTTTGATATACGGATTCTATACTCTATATAGATTCAAAACCATAATTTGGTTCATTCTTGCAGACAAATGTATTCCATGTATATTCCATAGAAGCGAACGCACCTAACTGACTTGTAACATTTTGAAATTATCTTACGAACAAGGGAGGCTAACACAATACCGAAACTTAATCCATCTTGTTAGCACACATTAGAAACTGAGGTTATATTGCTACGTTGTTACAGGCACAGCCTTCTGGTCTGTAATTACGTGGACATCATAAGCTCCTCATAGCGTGAAATAACACGACACCGTGCTTGCTTAACAATGTCATTTTCGTAATTATAACGTAGAAACCAATTGACTGAAATAGAGGTATCAACAAAATATAGGTAGGTATTATTTTAATTGTAAGCAATGCTTATATTTAATTCAGATATTCGGCATATTTGCAGTATATGCAGTATCTTACAATTGTTAAATACTCTGCGCATAGGTATATATCCTCCCAAAGCAACAGCATTATCTGATGGAGACTTCGTAAGAGAAGTGTTAGGGCCAGATGTCATACACTCCAAAAATTATTTGGCATTATCCTTCAGAAATCTATTGAAACATGGTAGAGAAAATTAGGAGAACTGATTTGATGAAAAGAGGCGATACTGTAGATAAATAGCATTTTCAGATGATCAAATGACCATGATTTTATTGATTTAACGTTTATGATGAGAAAATCGAAAACAATATTCAAAAGTTCAATTTAGCAATAAGCTGAGAAAACCAGCTATATGGAATTGGCGCTGATAAGAAAAACGATTCATTTTGGAAGACAAGTACCTATAAAATTGAATAAAATGTGTATTAAATACATATGTTTAGGAATAAAAATTACTAATGTTGGTTGTATTGCAACTAAAACTGCAGAACAGTTAAGGAAAATCAATTAGAAGAAGAATAAATGGAATCTTAGTCTGTGAACACTTTTTAAAAGAATAAAGATAAAAATAGTATAAATAAAAATTAGTCCAAACCGTATACATACTAAATTCATACTAAATATTTGAATTATCTGATCTGCCTGCGCAAGTGACATATATGTTACCTACTTTTGATCACAATACTATGATATCCCAAAGTTTATGCAATTGAAACCCATGCAAGAGAGAATTAGAAAGAGATTTAAAGAACAACATTTCCCTGATAATAAATCTGTCATCATTTAAAGCGTTAGCAAACTAGAAGCTAGCATTCAAGTTAGGCTGGGATTGCCTAGTAAACGTTGAACAGCAGGCAAACAAACAAGTTGGTATCCGGATATAAGAGATTCTTAGGCAATCAAAGAGCAGATACATCTGCTCAATTATTTAGTGGATCATAACCCATTTGTGGTATATCTTAAAATTCTATTCGGAATACTACTGCTGGATAGATTAATCACAATTAAGGGAAATGGCTCAAACGGAGGAATGCAAGCATATTCAATTCAATTCAATTCAAATTTATTCACCCTTTAAAATCAAATCTGTACATAGTGCCTTGATATAGGATACGCCAGTAAATTTACACTTAATATTACAAAGTTAAACATCAAATATACCTAACCTACATTCAATTATAATGTAATACAAATTGGATATAATTATAAATGAGAGAAATGAACAACCTAAGTAAATTCATGTTTTATGATTATCTGGATTTCTTAAATTGCAGATATTCCTTTACTGTGTAAAATCAGTGCTCCTGCAAGAAAACCCTTGTTCTAGTTTCAAACACGTTGTAGTTATCTATCCTTTTGATGTCATTAGGAAGGGAATTATAAACTGTTGTACGGGCATGCAGTACTCCATTCTTGAACATTGTATTTCTGATTGAGGTTGCGTGTATATCCTTAATATGCGTGTAATGCATATGAACACTTCCATTGTTTTGATAGTTAAATCTATTTCCTTTTACACATATAGCCAAAGGAAGTATGCAAATATTTTTGAACAGTGGCTTACATGAACATAGCATTCTTAGTTGCCTATAATTCGAATGGCTTGTTCTTGTTTAATAAATATATCTTTGGCTTCTGGAAAACTTCCCGAAACATTATTGCATATCCAATTATAGAATGTATATGTACCTAATAGGACATTAAAAGTACACGAAGGCTGACTTAATATTTTCTATTTTAAGTAATTCTGTATCCACAAGCCTAAAAAGTTTGTTTCACTTTTGTATGAAATTAATTAATTTATTTAATCTTACTTCAGGAATACTTTCATTGTTTCTTCTGTCAGTAATACTACATCATCATAATACATTAAGGAAAGACCTGTATTCAAAGGGAATCTTTTAACTGGGATAGATACCTATGTGGTATATAGAACAAGGAAGACAACATGAACTAAGTTGGACTGCTCTTTTTAAGGTTATAAAAAGGAGAGATCTCAGTGGTTTCGCTGTTCCAACTAGAAATTTATGTAAAGCAAACCAAATTAAGCCAAAATTTTATTTTAATATCTCGCTATAAAAGCAGGCATTTTCTAATCATTGCATAATTTAATTAAATTTATGCAATATAAATAACAGTCATGAAGTGGATATATTGTTTAATCAACTATTGTTCGTCCCGTAATAATTCTATGAACCACTTAAAGAATATTTGTATATTTGGCTACGATGGTAATTTGTGTATAGTACGAGAGATAAACAGTTTTTATTGGTATAAAATCATTCAAAATATGCTTTTTGTAGAGCACTTTTATAAGATTAAGGTTAGGTGATATGGCACTAGAGGTTACCTCGTCACATTAATTTGAATATTACCTATTCATATTAGTGCTAAGCAGTGCTCGAATCTCTTAAGTGTGAAAGATAGCAGGTGCCTTACTCCATATGCAACCAGCAAGACAAGTAGAGCACGTAATTTAAAATCTCAGTTTGTGGAACCTTGGCAGTTCATGTCCTATACTAGTTTTTTCTCAGTGAGATAATGCGATACTTAAGAACATTGCAGCATCAAAACTTAAAACCCAAGCAATACCTTCATTAGAGTATTATAGTTGCTTGTAGTACAGCTGTAAGTAGCCCCAGTATGTGTTATTATCGACGCTTGTTACGGAGAAGCTTATTCTTTCTGGGAAGGGGAAAAAAGTTTACATTATCTTGACTTTCTCTAACCATTACTTAACAAGCTGTTTTAGGAAATCTTATTTTTCTCTCCGTTTCGTATTAGTGGAGCTAAATATTTTTGGAGAATGGTTTTAGTATATGCTTAGGGCAACGAAAATAGGGGAATACAGTAGATATAAGTGACAACTAAAGTTTTAATACAAGGTTGCTACATAATATTTTTAAATTTTATTCTTATTTTATAATCAGGATATAGAACAAAGAGGGAAAAGAATCACAAAAGTATTTAAAAATTTAAAGTAACAACATGACAATATTTTCTTCATGAAAATGTCACAAACTTATGGTATTTTAATTTAAATGTTTAGAGCGATATTTTTAAAGAAAATTTTCCCTTAGTAGGTTAATTTGAAGAAGGGGATTTCCTTTAACTGAACTTAAGTATCCAGTTTGCACTATCACCTAAGAAATACCCACAGATGCACAGACACATACACACACACGCACACATGAAGAAGTATTAATAGGAGTTTAGTCCATATATATATCGACGAATTTCATATTTGATGGAAACTATTAATATAATTAAAAAAATCGTCCTAAACTGATCTGAGCTTCTTTTCTGCACACCTAGGAATTACTGGACTACACATAAGATTCGATAGTAGCAGATTCAGCAGAAACACACGTTTCGAAGTCCCTTGAATACAAAAGGCGATTTTAAAGGACGGTCCCTTTGTGTGTGTGTATGTGTGTGTGTGTGTGTGTGTGTGTGTGTGTGTGTGTGTGTGTGTGTGTGTGTGTGTTCACATACCTTTGTTTGATAACATTATAACTAAAACTGAAAAGTCTATTAAATACCAAATTTGGAATTTAAGTTTAGCATAATAATGTTAAAAAGCATTTCTACAGAAGATATCAACCTTTATATGGAAAATTTTTCAAAAATATTGATTTGAACCAAATATTTTCATCAACTACAATACATTTTAGATATTTTCATAGCAAATATGATTGTATTTTGAATTTTCTGGCAGAAGAAGCCTGACAAATCCCTTCATACTGAAGGAATTTTGTACTCCTACTTTACACTGTAGTAAAGTTGGTAAGGTTAAGAGATAGACAAAAATATACTACACAATAGATCTCATTATACCACAAAATTTATTCCAAACAATTTTTCTTCTGTCACGAGTCATTTTCAGGCAGGAATCGTCATTAATGGTGCCACTCGTTCAATATTCATACACCTTGTCTCTCTCGATGCATATAAAGAGCATGGAATGTAAACACCAGCCTCACGTCCATTTCTTAAACATTTGACTATCACCATTCATGTCTTATAACGAAAGGTGCACTTCTGCAAATGTATTTGTATGTATTTCGACTACAATGAAGTGAATGCAAAAATAAACCATTCTAAGAGTAGTATGTGAACGATATGGGATATATAGAGTAAAGTGAATTGCAGTACATGTTTTGAAAACTTACAAATAATTAAGTGCATATTATGATTTGGTCAACAGTTATTTAATGCACTAGTTACAGCGCACGCTGATGGACGATAGCACGGCACAAAGCGTTAACTTCCGTTATGGGCATGGTTGTACGTGGAAATGAACATCGACAATATAAATGAACAATGAATGGGAAAAAGCTTAGACGTTTTAAAACTTTATGGAAAACAAACATATGGCGCTGGCGTATAACATCTAATACAATTCAAAAAGTATTTCAAAGCAATACAATTAATTAGTACCAAGACGCTGGTTTGTATCAGAAATGGTATTATTTTCATTTATACCTCAAAGATACGTTATTCATCGTTACTTCCGCACAAAAGAGAAAAATTAAAATACAACAAAACGCTTAAAGCTTCTCTATTCACTCACCTATAATTGCTTTTCCAAAAGTATACCTTGCTAATCCAAGTACCTTTCATTAAACATAATTGTATGCAGACAAAGATATACGATAGTCAGATTTTCAAAAGTTGAGTCGATGTGTCACTGATAACAGAAAAATCGAATAGGACTTTTACTTTGGAAAATTATTAAATAGTTTGAAAATGCACAGCAATAACATAGAAACCTCAGAATAGTTAAAGCCACAAAAATTGTACTTTATGTAAACTGTGTTGTTTATTGGCATCCACATTTCTGGTGTAAATTTTTCTGACTCTTGGCGTTTACCACTTATACAGGGCATTTAAACTCTTTTAAAAGGATTAAAAATGAAGAGCTGGGGATGTAATGGATTCATTGGAATTATTTTAAAGTAGCTTCTGTAACGGATATTTTCGTTAGATACTTTGGGACGACGAGATTTTCTTGAAAACTCTTTTCGCATTCTTGGATGATATTGGACTTTAATATCAAATTTGGCTGTTTCACCGACTTTTAATGCATGGTGTTCACAAGACACAACCACAGACATAACGAAAACACAAACATGTACACGAGCCTTCTTCCAAAAAATGCTTTTTAGAAAGCATGTATTTCCAGAAATATCTCCATATCGATTTTTGATGTACGATAAAATTACTTTTCTATCTGTTATTATTATTATTATTATTATTATTATTATTATTATTATTATTATTATTATTATTATTATTATTATTATTATTATTATTATTATTATTATTATTATTATTATTATTATTATTATTATTATTATTATTATTATTATTATTATTATTATTATTATTATTATTATTATTATTATTATTATTATTATTATTATTATTATTATTATTATTATTATTATTATTATTATTATTATTATTATTATTATTATTATTATTATTATTATTATTATTATTATTATTATTATTATTATTATTATTATTATTATTATTATTATTATTATTATTATTATTATTATTATTATTATTATTATTATTATTATTATTATTATTATTATTATTATTATTTTTATTATTATTATTATTATTATTATTATTATTATTATTATTATTATTATTATTATTATTATTATTATTATTATTATTATTATTATTATTATTATTATTATTATTATTATTATTATTATTATTATTATTATTATTATTATTATTATTATTATTATTATTATTATTATTATCATTATTATTATTATCATTATTATTATTATTATTATTATTATTATTATTATTATTATTATTATTATTATTATTATTATTATTATTATTATTATTATTATTATTATTATTATTATTATTGTTGTTGTTGTTGTTGTTTTTAACTTCAAGCATTTAATCTCCAGAGGTTTATTGCATGCTCCAAATGCATATTGGATATTTCATTGGATTATCCATCGTTTTTTGGGCCTTTTCGATGTTTTCTTTTCGTGTGAGTCTGTCATTTAATGTTTTCTTTGAGTATTGTCCCTCATTCATTCTATCTACTGTTCCACCACTTCTGTCTGTTATGAACTATCTCTTCGTTTATGTTAGAAATATGTAATTTATTTCTTATATTACCTTTCCTTATTGGCTCTGTTTTATTATACGTAGAAATGAATAAATCAATTAAGATTAAGAACCAAAATATACCGTCTTCTATCAAATAACATTTTTGGAGGAAATAAAACAAAATAAATATGCGATTTGAGATTTTCATTAGTAAGGGATTAACAGGCCCAAACTCATGTGAACAAAGATATGCTAACTACCTAAGGAAGTGTATGAACTGAGCAGCTGTCCAAGTGTATTGGCAAGTTGGAGCCGGTAATGCACAGACCTGGGGGAGGCGCCGGTGGGTGAGTGAGTGCCCGCGGAAATACTGATAATGAGGGGATTGCGTGCACCGGAAATACCTTAGGGGGCGGTAACGCTGTGCCACTGCCCCGTAACGCGAATATAGGCTATAATAATTGTATCAAGTAAAACGCAGTATCCTCGGCCATTGACATGAACACGATAAATTAATTATTAGTCCTGACGGTGACTCGGCTTTAAATTAAATTGGAAATGAGCTCTTTGTTATCTTCGTCAATAAGAAGGTGAACCATAATTATAGTGGAGTTTCTTCTTCCCTGTATTTTCCTGTTTCCTACATTCTCTTGACATTACAAAATAAGTTGATTCTCATACTCCTTTAAAGTAGCAGACAGACACTAAAACTCTAGTCACTACAAGTTCAAAATGAACACTAATATAGGAACTATCAGTGATAATAAGCATTGGTCTAGCCTCGTTTCTAACACTGAACAGTGTAGTGATATCAAATGGTTATATGCTATATATCACTTTTATGAAATTGTTATCCTGTTTTAATAAAGAGTAAACCGAAAACTTCCTATTTCAGTTTCTACACTTCAGTTATTATGCTCTTTTCATGGTGTTCTATACTATCGGTTTTTAAGCGTTTTCTTGCAGCACACCGGCGGTGAATGAGACACTCAAGAAAAGGTTTATTTTCTGAGTTACATTGTGTTAGTTGCTGATTTCAGTTTGAGCTGTAGGAACCAGCGTTTATTGACTGTGTATTTCAGAAGTTTATATATTTATTCAATGCATCTGTGCTGAGACACATCATAACCATTATCTATCTTTCTTGTCTTTCAATGACGGATGACAGCTTATTCCTAAACAGCCAAAATTTACCAAACTTGCGTACACAAACGAGAGTCGTTTGATAAGTCTGGTAAAAAAAAATAGTTTTTAGTGCGAAAATCTCACCTTATTTCTCGGCATACCGTATTTTAACCGTAATTCCCCTCCCACTTTCTTTCTCGAAAAAATTTCTTCAAAACACTAGGGAGGGAATTATGCGAGTAGTGCTTCCAGGAATTCAGAAAGGAAATAAAACCATGTAGCATTATGTAAAAGTTATACAGGTATACACTGATTTGTGAATGAAATGGATACATACGGTTTCATAGGGCCTACAATGTATTGTTTCATTGTTTCTTTTCTCCCATCATTCTGTAGTTTAACCTTCGTCACTATCAGCACTTTTGTTCGCGAGAAGCACCGCTGCATCGATTGTTGTCTATTATTTTTAAGTCATTTGAAGGCCGCTCCAATAAGAATGAACCATGAGAGGGAATTATGAGAGTTTAATAAGTACATAATTTTTAGTGATGAAAAATCACAGGGGAGGGAAATATGCTATGGGGGGGCCTCATGCGATAAAATACGGTAGTCTCCATTGTTGGCTATACACTTACTCCAGCGATGTTCCAGCTTTTACAACCCGTCGGAAAATAGTCACACCTTCATTTGATGAAAATTTCTTACCACCAAACCAAATTCCCTAGTTTAGGAACAGGAAAAGGTCACTTGGGGCTATGTCTGGTGAATAAGGTGGACGAGGAAACAATTCAAAGCCCAACTCATGCACTTTTACCATTGTGATTGCTGATATGTATGATGGTGCATTATCCTGGTGAAAGAGTACCTTTTTGCGTTTCAATCTCGGCTCTTTTCAGTCAACTCATGCTGCAAAACCATCCAACATTGAAGCATAATTTTCTGTACACTATTTTGAATAATCAAGCTTATCACCCACAAAGTTGCAACAAAAAATTCCATCCCTTCATGGAAATTTACCAGACTTATAAAACTATCCTCATGTACTTAAATGGATGTAAGAGAGCAGACAGTTTTTATATATTGTTTAAACACAATACTTAAGCATTTATATTACGGAGGTTCCCGATAATTGTCCTATCTCGATGTTCACGATATTTGCATGGTATAGACATCGAACGATACCAAAAAATACGCTCGGTTCTTTCTCGATACTTCGGTGGTGATTCTGAAATGTTTATTTTATCTTAAAATCACAAAGCATTATTGCCACAAGTAAAACTTTGTAAAGCCTGAGAAATTGCTGAAAGGGATACTGTACTGTAACAGTATGCAAGAAAATATTTGTGTGTCAGATTCATTGCCAGTTAACAGCTCCCAAGTAGAAACCGCTGCATATCTCAACGACGATTTGTCACTTCCTATTTACAGAGAACTGGATTAGTGAAAAAAATTAAAATTTGAAAACTAAACAAAATCAGCTGCTAAATATTTGTGTATTCCACTTACAGTAGTTTTCTTGCAAGACAATTTAGCACAGCAACACTCATACAAGACAGAAAAAAATAGACTGGACTCCCCAAAGAATGAGAAATATTATAAAAAAATTTATAAAATTGTAACTGTTTCAAATACGCGTTTGCTGTTAACTCTAATGTAGAGTTTAAAAATATGTACACCGGTTTTAAATTTTGTCTCATTAACTATGTGCATATAATTAATTTCATCAGCATTTAGACAGTTCCTCCAACATACTATTTTGTATTGAAACTGGAAGTAGAAATGACGGTATCAAGTATCGAAATATCGGGTATCGTGGAAAAAATCGTGTATCGTATCGAGTATCAAGTATCGAGAAAAACTGCTATCGACCCATCGACCCCTTAATACCTATGCCTTTGGATTATCAAAGCATTTATTTTTCCAGAGAAAAACTCTTCTGAAATTTAGCTATTCAACTGTTGATAAGAAACTGTTTCTCTGAGTAAGACATACTCTTATTTAAACCACATTTCGTGGAAGTCTCATTAGTTGTGTTTTGGGGAGATGAGCTATCATTTACGTTCCAAAAATATTAAAGGAATAAATAGAAAAATAAATATTAAGCCTATAGAAAATTATATTTACATGGTCAAAGTTTTTCTATTAATAGGAAAGATTTCGATTAATTTTGCTAGTAATGTTAATTTATTTTCGATTGCCCTCGGAACTCAGCAGCTGGGCTTGGCGATACAAGGTTAGTAAAAGATACATAGATCCACAAGTACATAAAGCTCATGACGTCCAACAAACGAAATAGCAAAGGGCCTCTGATGACGTTCAACTGGTAGTCGATTTGTTCAACGTGGATAAAATATGTAAGGGTCGGTGGTGGGAGAGGCGAGGTGCACTGGGCGATATCGCGAGGATCCTAGGGGTGGAAGAGATGGAAGCAGCGCGCAAGCGCACAATTGAAACAATGCAAGTCGAGAGTTTTAATGTCAGCTATTGTTAGGAATCACGTAACGTAAACCGCCGCTTGCTGTTCTTTGATACTGTTCTACATTCCTTGGTAAGAATGTGATTGATTTGAAACGCCTGAAATTATCTGCATCATAATAACAAGAGATTCGATTTTTCATTACCAAAATTTTCATAAGGAAATAGTAACGAAGCCAGAAACTACTAATCAATTTTTATATTTTATTTTCCCTATAACTAACCTAAAACAAGCAGAGGAATCATTACGTTTCAATTATCTCTTATTTACATAAGCTTTTCCATGAATTTCAGTTCCATTATATTTAAATATTATTTATTCAAGATGTTCATTTGCACAACCTTAATTAACTTCGGATATAAACTTCTTTGCACCTAGCTTGATATAGGTATTTTATCAGAAATGCATATTTTAAGACCCCTGGATAAAATAAGGTGTTTTTGCGCGCGCACGCATGTGTATTCGTCTATATGGGACACCACTTAGAGTTTTAATTATGAGATAATTTATTGAAATAATGTTATTTCAAGACGCGGTTTATAGTTAACATTATTGCTACTACAGATTATAGTCTAAGTTCCAACAAAGGGATCATCAAGCATGTTATTTTCAAATATTACATTTCAGGTATTACATAAAGGCTACCAATAACAGGAAGTTACTTAAGATATGAAATTAATGTCTTGCCTCAGGCCTAATGGTGCTTTCATTGACACTTAATTCTTCAGATGATTTCTAGATAATTATTTTTTATATTTGTTGGACACCAAACTGGATCATTATTTTTATTTAGCCATAGATTAGCTGGAAAAAATAATTAGTGGTGGTCTTTTAATTATGAATCCTAAGGAGACATGATTTTATGAGAGAAAATTAATGTTTCTAACATTTGCGTTTGTTAGAATATATTTGAGAACATGATGCCCGAATATTGTGACTTTGTGGGTTCATAGAATTAAAAGTCCAATTTGCAGAAATTCACAATGCTCTTTATTTCCGTAGAAATACACTTTGGTCAACCCCTACAATAGAATTACGTAACATACACAAATACAGCCTGCAAGGTCGTTAAGCACAAAGAGTCCACTTTCAAAACACAGCTGCGGGCACACGATAACAGTTCTGGTTCTCGACTCTCACTCGCCGGCGATTCGCGACTTCTTTTATAGCTCCCATTCATGGTTTCCAGAAGTATGTGGAATGTTCTGTAAGACAGCATCAGACGAAACACGAATCTTCTAGTCATCTAACTTTATCTGCTTCGGCAAGCCTTTCATCTCCGCGCTGTACTATCTGTCCCTTATCTCCGTGCAGCACTATCTGCCCCTTGGTGTCTGTCGTCCGCCAGTCGCGACAATGGGTTCGCGACAGTATTTTGATTATCTTACACCTCTATTTTGTTTTACATCGCCCTCTAATTTTAATTTAAATATTAAAACAGCTTGGTAGCATTACTGTTTTATATCAGGCGCCAGTGTTGTTCTTGTTTGTGTGTGTGTTTATAGTTTTAAATCACCGTTTATTCAACTAAAATTTTAAATTATTTTAAAAATAATTACAAGTGTTCTATAACAAGTGAATATTAGGGACTACGTAATTGTACTGCAAGTAACTGAATAAAAAATAACAAGTGAAGTAAGATCACTTTGCAATAAATAACAATTTTATAGAATATAGCAATATGTTTAAAAATTGTACAAAACACCAATTTAAGGATGTTTGTGCCTGTCCCGTCAACATGCTTTCCTGCAGTATTACCGATTATTTAACCAGTTCTCACCCCATACGTAGTGTCTCAAGTGACACTCCAAGAACGCGTTATTTACAGACTGCCTTAACGTATAACAGCAGTTTGACCCGTACCAAACGATCTGTAGTTTTCCTGCACTATCTAAATCGTGGAGCCAAAGCAAACTCAGTCCGCAAAATTTGTAATCGCGGTTACAACCGAATTAAAATTTAACAGCTGATTTTAAAGTAATAAAACTTATACTTATAGCATATAGTCATACAATTAAAAGAATTGGCGGGAGATTCATTTTAATAAAAATCAATATTAAGGTGTAACTCTTCAATTTATTTAATGAAATAAAATAGTAAAGGTAAAGCTAACGCCCTTTATTTAAATAAACTGTCCAGAAAATATCGCTGATAATGTGACATATGACAACCTTCAGGACACAGCCTTGTAAACCTTCCAAAGTAAGCCAAGGAAAAGCCTATGAAAAATAAAAAGGTTTAAACATGTATTGGCTGCTACAATAACTTCGATATACCTGAATTAATTAAAATGTTTTGTTTATAAAAGTGTACAAATCCTACTTTATTTTGTGCCTTGCGAAAATACATATAACCTATGTTCTGATGGAAGTTAATCATTTCTTCATACTAGCCGTTTATAGGCTAAGTTATTGATAGATTGAGTCAACACGATAAATTCAGTGCCATGGCCGGGATCAGGGATCTCCTGGTTTCCATCCAGTCGCTTTAATCCATTGAGCTACAATGGTAAACGTGCCGTCCTGACATTAAATTCCTCATTTGACTGATATACTTGCGCGGTAGACCACTTTTTTCGATAAAAATATATATCTACGTATATAGATAACATGATAGATGTATATAGATATATATATATTTTTCTTTTCTTTATCTAACCGTTTTTTATCGTTTCCGTTTAATTACCTTACTGTTTTCTGTAGTTTCACACACATACACTATACACATAAACACCCATGCCCAGGGCGGGACTCGAACCCGCGACCCTCTACGCGGTGGAACGCTAGAGACATACGTTCTAACGTCCATGGCTACGAGGGCCGGCATTAGGGGGTCTCGCATCCGAGATACACATTTGTGGCGACTTACTATCGTAAGTACTTGAGTCCCAGGCTTTATCATTTAACTCTTATTATTTTAGTTAATTGATGGAAATTAATCATTTCCTCATATTAGCCATATATAGGCTAAGGTTTTTGAAAGATAGAGTAAACATGAAAAATTCATGCCATGGCATTGAATTTTTCATGTTGACTCTAACATAAGTAGTTGTTCACCGATCCAGTAAAGGCCGCTAGCTTATTTATTTATGACCAAATAGTTCGTCAATAGTATTCAGTTACGACCAAAGTGTAACAAAATAAGAAAAAATTTAGCCCACTACCTCCGTGGTTAAATGGTCAATGAGCTGAACTACTACTCGCAGCTCACGGGTTCATTTCCAGTCTACCTTCCATTGAAGCTGGAAATGGGAATATGAAAATAAATGTGCTGGGAAAAAATTATAAAAAAACGGCAAAATGTTGCTGTAAACTAAGGTTACATTAATGTTCAAAGAGTAATAAAGCCCTCAAATATATCAGTTGAATTCGCGGTATGACTACATGAGTTAAAGGGGCTACAGGAATTACTCCCCTCAGAAAAGAATCGCCAAAGTTTAGCTTTAATTTAGGAATTATAGATATGTTTCTT
The DNA here is from genome assembly GCA_030765055.1 of Mantis religiosa. NCBI lineage: Eukaryota > Metazoa > Arthropoda > Insecta > Mantodea > Mantidae > Mantis > Mantis religiosa. The sequence goes on along the minus strand of CM060955.1, from coordinate 85,571,796 downwards.
TCATTTGTCTTCTATCTCCGCCATACTGTGTCGAAGTTATTGCTAACATATTACTTGTGGTCCACAGTTACAACTACAATAAATAAATAACCCTTAGATAATGCTTATGATTATGGGAAACAATTTCTGTAACTCTATAATAGATATACCTATACAGAAACTACAAATTGTAATTCTGTTTCTTAGCGAAATTTCCCAACAGTTAAAAGAACATACATTTCACCCAACTGTCATCATATCAACATGACAAGCTGTATGAGGAACAGAACAAAATTCAGCAAAACTACAAATTTTGACAAATGCAAACTCTAGGAAACAGGCTTAATGGGTGGTACCTACTTATGATAGAATTCCCAAAGATTTTATCATAACTAGAGAGAAATCGGTCTGAAATTGAAATCAAAGATAGTGTAATCGCTACACTGTAAGAATCTATCATCTTCTTATGAAATCACTCACAGAATCACCATAGCAATCTTGGGCATTTATACAAAATTCTTGCATGTCTTACTTGCTTACGTTAGTTTCATTGCCCGACTCGATAGCGTAGATAGACTGGACTCAATTAAGCATTATTTCACCCATTTAATTTATCGCCGATATTATTTAATGTTGGAGAACGTAAATTAAAATAAAAAAAGCATTCGTTTCATTCCTTGTGTGTTTTCACTTTCATGGTGATTTGCGTTCAAAATATTCATCATTCATTTTTCTTTCATACACTTTCTTGTTTTGTTCCTAATAATTGGCAATCTGGGTTAGCTTGTAATTGCAGGAAACTATGTTCAAAAAGCAATACTTAATAGGAAATATAGCTTTATACTGTACCGTTGGAACTAGATATTCTTATTCACCCTCGAAGTCTTTGTTAGTACCTATATAATGGAAAGTTTTCTATGGTCCAGTTTTGACTAATAGGATTTTTGCTAAACAAACAATAAAACAACTTCTATTGATTCTCAGTTAAATTTCAGAGTTTGTTCACTGACACGTTGAATTTGTTTTGGATGATGACGTCAAGTGGATCTGACATGGGATGACGAGGCAATGAATGCCAGCCTGATGACCCTTGACTGGATGACGTTAAGGCGTGGCGTTCGTCTCTCTGCAAGACTAGAGGTGACATGGCGATCTGTTGGAGACTTTGCTGTATAATGTGATCGAAGAAAGAAGCAGCGAGAAAGAGACAGCCGCTTTCTCGGAGAAAAAGTCAACGAAATAAAAGCAACAGGAATGAGAACAACCATCAAAGGCGCCTAAGATTCGAACCGAAATTTTTAAGGAAAACCAGAAGATGGAGAAAAGCATTTTATGACGTATAATGCTTGTACAAAATAGTTTACTATTATATCCTATAATTGTACATCTGACTTCTGGTAAGCTTATGTTTGGACTTAATTATTTTTGAAGCTGAAAAAATGCTGCATTACCCTTTAGGCATTAAACTAATGTCTATACGTAGGTACTAAATATATTGAAAGTTGTATGTAATTTTTGGAATATAAAACCATTCCCAATTTCCTTGAAGGATCTGCAGCAGTATTAATATTCAATGAATGTTTTGGGGTCTTTTGGAAATAACAAGTAACCCATAATCACCGTGAGGAACAGTGATCTTCAGCGGTAAACGGATTAGAAATTCTCAGATTACCACGAACATGTGCTTCTTCTCAGCTCCACATACTCATTTTCAAGCCTATATAGAAAAAGAAGGAAAAATTCCAGAAAAATACACAAGCGCATGTTCTTCAGTTTCATTGAGATGCGTGGTTGTTCTTTATTGGAATTCTATGCGTCATTCTGGGCGACAAGCAGGTTTTCTCCAGTTGCTTGACTTTGTCTTCATACTACGTAAGTGAACAATGATATTTCATCTTCTTCTGCTTTCCCGCTTAGAATAAACCATTTTTCCAAAAACAAACACCTCTTAACAGAAAATTCTCAAACATTTGTTAATTCCTGTCAGAAGTGCATGACTTTAACAGTATTTCATGAAGATTTAATGTTTTCTTGATAGTATCGTAATCATAGGTATGTCAACGCTCGTAACACCGAAGTCATCGACGTGGATTGTGTACATCACCTTTGATGCCAATCTAGTATTATTGTATTTAATGTGTCTTCTGCCAGCTGCTACAGTGGTAAACTATGGGATTATTTCTTTGGGTACATGCCAAATTATGAATAACCCGAGCCTGATCAAGTTTTACAGAATGTTAACAACCGATGACAGTAAACCTCTTCCATAATGCTCGAATGATACGAAGGAAGCCCACCAATTTTAGAAATACATGCTCTTCCTCCTGCTTCATGCTTTTCCTAGCAAAGGTTCTGCACCATAAGCTGTCGAAATAAACTTTTTAATTGCATCTGAAACAATTTTTACTCCGTCACAGGATAATACTAAGAATCCTTTTCACTTTCTAATTTTCAGAACTTTACACACTTGCTTGTTTGTAAGCAATTTTCTCATTGTAAGTTTTGAGTTCTAGGTAGTGGAAACTTAAGCTGAGTTATTAAGTGGTAAAGTGTAGACAACGCAGGGGAACGAACCCCTCGCGCTCTGTGACGTTACATAGATCTGTTGCGACCTGCAACCCCAGGAATAAGCGTTAACTTGAAGGAATCACTTGAAGAGAGTGGAGGCTGCTGAGATGAAACTTCTGAGAGAGGTGGCAGGTTATAGACTCATAGACAAGAAAAGAAACGAGGATATTAGAAGAGAATTGGAAATTCAGAGTCTAAATGAAACAATCATTTCATACAGGCAAAAATGGCAAGATCATGTGCAGAGAATGACCAAAGACCGTACACCACAAATAGTATAAAAGTATAAACCTGTAGGCAGAAGAAGTGTTGGCAGGCCACGAATGAGATGGTCCAACAATTTCCTTGAAGTCGGAACGGGCCACAAGGCTTATTCCATGATGATGATGATGATGATGATGATGATGATGATGATGATGATGATGATTGAAGGAATCACAGGAGGCCACAGGAGCGTTGGCATATAGGACACAAAGACGCGCGAAAATCTGTAAGTAATGCTGACATTTATTTATCCCAGCACTGGGTAGCCATTAATATTAAAAGTCCGGTGTGGACAATCCTCTTTCGTTCTTCAGAGGTCAGGGCAAAGAACAGTATTTACAATGCGCAAACATTTGCACCCTCTGAAAGAACACCTGGAAGATAAGGACATGGACTTAAGGGACATTTTTTGAAAGGACATGTGGTATCTTGATTTAATAGATCATGCATTGGTATTAACATTCAAACACTATTTATTGATTACTTATCTTCCTATCATTAGTTTATAAAATTATCAGTATTCCCCAATCAATATTTCCAGTGCCATGCATTAGTGTAAACCTCATTGCTGTCAATTTAATATCAGAAGGCAGAGGAGATACTCGCGAACAGATTTATTATACCCAAATCCTCTGGTACTTATACAAGGGCTGTCAATAAAGAATGATCATAATTTTTTATGGACAAATTTTTCGCACAAAAATTCTATCTTATTATATTTTGTTAGCTTAATGTGAAACAAACACGCCGTAGTAGTTTCATTGTTGGTACTCATGGTTCCCGCCTGTGAGAACCAGGCAAGTGCAGAGATGTTCAGTATCGCCTACCGCTGCAATGGAGTTAACACGCGAGGAACAATATGCGGCTTTGAAATTCTGCTTTCGTCTCAACAAATCTTCGGTTGAAGATACAATGCTAAGGAGGCCTATGGAGAGTCTGTTCATCCCTACAGCACAGTTCGAAGGTGGTTTAAAATGTTTAAAGAGGGGAGACAATCAATTTCAAAGAAAGGAGAACCCGGTGCTCCAGTTACTCCTCTTAAGGAAGTAAACATCAACACTGCTGCTGCTATTGTGAGAGAGGATCGGTGAATTAAATAAGCTCATTTTTCTGAAATACTGAGCATTTCATTGGATGCCACCCACACGTTGGTGACAGAAACATTACACATGAGACCTGTTTGTGCACGATGAGTTCCAAGACTGTTGACTCCCGAACAAAAGGATATTTGCATGCAGGTCTGCATACGGTTAAAGTTGTTGTAGAGGAAGATACGGAGTTTCTTTCAAACGTAATCACTGCTGATGAAACATGACTACATCATTTTGATCCTGAGAGGAAAATTCAAAACTCAGTGTGGATATTTGCTTCATCACAAAACAAAAGAGGTTGCTCCTACTTGGAAAGTTATGGTCATCTCATTCTTTGATATTAATGGCATGGTTTATAAGCATGTTGTACCTGCACACACATCAGTAACTGGACAATACTACAGGGATGTCCTGAAAACATTGCAAGTCCATATCAGGCGCAAAGGACTACATTTCCGTGAAGCAGGCTAGATACTGCATGACGACAATGCGCGGTCTCATATTGCCAGTTTTGTTGCTGAATATCTTGCAAAAATCAACGTGAAGTGCATCCCTCACCCTCCCTATTGTCCGGATTTAGCCCCATGTGACTCTTCTCTACTCCTTAACTTGAAGAAACGCCTTCGTGTGAGGCATTATCCATCATCAGAAGCAGTGGTGAAGGCTACGGAGGCGATTTTGAAGGATCCCTCAAAAATAAATTCCAGCATGTCTTTGAAGACTGGCAGAAACGCTGGGACAAGTGCATCGCATTCAGGGGAGACTATTTTGAGAAGGACCATCAAAATTATGATGAATAAAGATACGTTGTCAAAATAAAATGGTGATCATTCTTTATTGAACATCCCTCGTATTAGAACAACAAACGTGATCACCTTCCTTACAATATTAGCGCGCCATTAGGAACGAAGATTTCTCACGGAGGTTCAAACTTGATGTAATTCCATTTCATTGGTATTATTTCCTCAAACTGAAATATACATTCGAGGCTAATGAATATAAATGTAAACACACCTATCTTTCCGAAGGTTAAATTTAAAGGAAGAATTGAACGCTGTAATCCTCGGGTTGCGTACGTAAAATTCCAAGATGATTTTCTGAAAATATGTATCACAAAAACTATTATATACCATCCAAAAATTTGTTAGTCATGACATGGTTAAGTCCTACGTAGGGTATGTACATGCACAACACACCTCGGGCTGTCCCTCAACCTGCCAGCTACCAAGAAAATATGTATCATTATTAACTGCATTCTTTGTTTCTGGGATCACATTTGCATTGAAAATTTTAATATGTATAATTTTTCCTATGATTCGAGATTGTCAAAATATTTCACCTATCTAGACGACTTTGAGCCTTTAAAACATTTCCTTTGTAATTGCAGGTATATAGGATGGGCATTGTAGGAGACACGAAATATTTCTTGTCGAGGAACTGGACTGCAAAAAGGCAATATGTGTTTTGTGTCCTATGGTTCTCTGGAGCAGCTCGGTCCTCTTCTTCATTATAGTTCTTTTTTCTAAGTCGAGAACCCAGTTTATATAAATCGGGAACGGAAGAGCCATGCGTCCAACTTTTAACCCGGTAGACCAAGATTAATGAGCGGTTAAACACATTGAGTCGAACCAGTGGACAGAAACTGAGGACGCCGACATGGCGGTTTTCGATCGCGTCCACACCCCCTCCCCCTAAACCAAGCAAAGGGTTGCTTCATAGTAGCACAAAAGCAAAGGAGATAACCTCCCACCTTCTCCCTGTCTCTCTCTCTCTCCTCACTCCATTCTCTTTAACAATTTACGAAGCAATGCCAGTGGCGTGTCATTTTCTCTTCTCCTATAGTTCGCTAATGCGAAAAATTTGTACGAATGCTCATGCTATTGCATAATTTTGGAGTATAGGTTTACAACATATTTAAAGATGGTACTAATTAACTAACGTTTGTAAGTATTGGCTCCTCCAATTTATACTTTCCGGTATAATGTCCAAAAAAGAAATAGCAAGTTTAATCAAACGTTTGTGTGAAAGAAAATACCCATTCAAGTATCTCTTCCAGCCAGTTAAATTTCTGAAAATTAATTGTTCTTTCACACTGGCCATGTGTAGGCTGAAGTATGGAGAGGTAGAGCAAGACTGAAAAATTCAATGCCATAGTCAGGATTTGAACCATTTATCTTCTGGTGTAAAATACAATGCCATAGCCGGGATTTGAACCACGGATCTTCTGGATTTTCTCATGTGTTTATGAGAACTCCTAAGTGGTTTACGGGAAAACTCGAATCAGTTGGAGAATTTAATGTCATATCGGCACGTTGTCCATAGTATCTCAATGGTTAGAGCGGCTGGACGGAGACCAGAAGATCCGTGGTTCAAATCCCAGCTATGGCATTAAACTTTTCAGTCTGACTCTACTTTCCCATACATAAATGTCAAATACAATAAAGGAACCTAATTGTATCAAAATCTTGTATTATTATTATTATTATTATTATTATTATTATTATTATTATTATTATTATTATTATTATTATTATTATTATTATTATTATTATTATTATTATTATTATTATTATTATTATTATTATTATTATTATTATTATTATTATTATTATTATTATTATTATTATTATTATTATTATTATTATTATTATTATTATTATTATTATTATTATTATTATTATTATTATTATTATTATTATTATTATTATTATTATTATTATTATTATTATTATTATTATTATTATTATTATTATTATTATTATTATTATTATTATTATTATTATTATTATTATTATTATTATTATTATTATTATTATTATTATTATTATTATTATTATTATTATTATTATTATTATTATTATAATTATAATTATTATTATTATTATTATTATTATTATTATTATTATTATTATTATTATTATTATTATTATTATTATTATTATTATTATTATTATTATTATTATTATTATTATTATTATTATTATTATTATTATTATTATTATTATTATTATTATTATTATTATTATTATTATTATTATTATTATTATTATTATTATTATTATTATTATTATTATTATTATTATTATTATTATTATTATTATTATTATTATTATTATTATTATTATTATTATTATTATTATTATTATTATTATTATTATTATTATTATTATTATTATTATTATTATTATTATTATTATTATTATTATTATTATTATTATTATTATTATTATTATTATTATTATTATTATTATTATTATTATTATTATTATTATTATTATTATTATTATTATTATTATTATTATTATTATTATTATTATTATTATTATTATTATTATCGTCATCATCATCACCATCATCATCATGATCATCATTAATGTAGGATTCCCAAACAAACCTTAAAAGAATGGGAAGGGAATAGAAGGGAATAAGAGGAAACTTATTCGAAGACTAAATTCTTATCACTTGAAATTAGTTATTATCGCTTTATATTATTGATGGTGTGATCTTTTTTTAACGATAAGAGGTTTGACTGTTGTATTAATTCCACAGTTGCTTCTAATTGTGTTGCTTGTAAAATAAAAAAGTTAACCACTGGCGCGACAGCCCTAAGAGGGCCAAGGCCTACCAACCAGACTGCCGGCCTCACGCCCACTTACGCACGGCAGAGGTGGACGATTATCAAACCGATGCAGGGAGGAGATGTGGTCAGCATCTCGGCATCCCCGAGCCGGAATGTTTGTTTTCGTGTCCAGGTCCGCTTACCTAGCGTAAGTTCCTCACTTTCCTCAGCATGCTGAGTGGGCACCGATCCTATACCCGGATCCTAAAATCCACACCCCACGGGTGGGATCGAACCCGGGCCGCATTTCGTGGCCAGGGACCAAGGCGTGCTGCCTTAGCCCGCTACGGCACGGCGCAGGACACTTGTAAAATATGAATACTAAAATATTTTCAATGAGAAATTCTTCATTTCCTTCTAAAATTTGTACATGAAAATACATCAGGTCATATAAAAAAGTTCAAAGTGATTGTGAAAATGGGTTTGAATAGACATTTCCAAGAAGAAATGCAATGCATAGTTTAAATAATCCTTACTTTATAGAATAAGTAGTGTAATATGTATAGTTGCTCATTATAAGTGGAAGCTTTGAGTTAAAATAGTATATTGCATACTAAGAACTATAAGTGATACTATCAGATCGAAATGCATATTGCATTCGAGATCTGATAATTGACTTACAATTCGTGGTTAGCCTATTACGTTTCGCAATACTTGAAAAAGCAATATCGTAAAAAAACAATATAACCTAAATCAAAATTGCTACTGTTTCGTTCGGTATTGGATCATTTCTTATTGGTACTGTAAGTATAGATACTGTCACATAAATAATGACATTTTTTTTTAAGAAAAAGAATTATTTGAAATGTATTTTGACAAGCAGTTAACTAATTTTCAAAGTATAGACCATTAGATGCTATAGTCTTGAGCCATCGACCAGGAGGTTTATTATCCCACGATAGTAGCAGTCTCTTGTCTTTGATACGAAGAATTCGGGGACACTGCTTCAATGTTGTCAAAATTTCTTCCATGTAGAAAATGGGCCATGGATCGAAATCTGATGGTGCGAGATCAGGGCTCTGTGCTGGGTGTGGTATCAGTTCGATTCGTCCCAATTCCTGAACTTTTCCATGGTTGTTTTTGCAGTATGGGGGTGTTGCATTATCCTGTTGCAATAGAACTCTATTTCGGTTAACTAATGCTGGGTGTCTCCGTCTCAAATTTCATGAACTCGTTCCAGTTGTTGAGAAGAAAAATCCGCATCAATCGCCCGCCCGTTTGGAACAAACACTCTATGCATCACACCTTCAAAATTCCACAAGGCACACAACATTACTTTGGGACCAAAGTGATTTTTTTTCTTAACGATAACCTGGGGAGGTTGATGGAGACCAAACCACTATTTCGAGTTATCGGTTTCGGTAATACAACCATTTATCATCTCAAGTGATAACGCTCCTGAGGAATCTATCATCCATGAGATACGGATAGGCAGATGACAGATATCTACCCTATGTTCAGCATGTTGAGGTGTCAGTTCGTGAGGTACAGATCTACACTTCAGTATGATTTTCCAAGTGTTTTAATGTGGCGATATATGCCCTTTGAAGTATCAAGTTCTTCTGAAAGCCTACGGAACTCTTTTGCGGATTTTCTCGCAAAACTTGGCGTGTATCCTCAATATTCCATATTTTAGGTCCTCACGAACGTGGTAAATCTTAGTGTTTTCGTCTGCATTGTTGAATCATTGGAACCATCGTTTTACCATACGTTCATTAACGGCACTTCATCCACTTCATATATTCTTTGAACTGCGGGAGCGGCTTTATAATCTTGTTTGCAGTAGTCTTTTAGAAGTACTGTAATTTCAAACGTTATCTCCATTTTTGTGATTGTTTATTAACAACTGAAGACTGATCCGTGCTGGCAATGTACGCAACACTAGCCATGGCATCCTGTAAGTAGCATTACCAAACTAAAGAGTTCCAATAAATTTTCCAAAGCACCAAAATCATACAACCGTCATTACTTATGAGGAAACTTAAATATTATGCTGCAAGGTGATACGTCACTTCCTGGTAGTACCGTAGGTATAGAAAACTAGAACCATAAGTTTTAATGATCTGTTTTATGCTTGTAGCCTTGGTAATTCAAAAGTGCATTGCAAATTTAGCTTACAGAACCAAATACCTACCAGTTCACAGTGATTAAGATACACATCAAATATTGCAAAAAGAGCTATTTATTATTTTGGTAAATTTCTCAAATAGAATACAACAACGGAATAGTTAATTGAGGATATTACGTTACACATATTCTGCCGTAGTCTATTAGAGAGCTATATTGATTTGAATTGATTACACTGGGCAACAAAAAAAATAATAATTTTTAAATGTTTTGAGCACTTCATGAGGCAATTCCTACTAATTTTGGGTTGAGAAAAAACAAATATACTTTTATTAGCTCTAGTTTCTATGATATACACAAGGTGGAAGTATTACATATTAACGGATTGGGAGAAAATGATACATTTTAATTACATACATGCTAACAACAATGAAAGTGCATTTGATGCTTTTAACTGATAATTACATGCTACGAATTCTGCATTGCAAGAAAAATACTTCGCAGATAGTCGTGACTGAAGAGATTTCATGTGGTGACCTATCGACTTCGTCGTCTATTAGCTTGCCTCTTGTGATGGAGTTCCGCAGAATCCCTATAAAAACCAACAGTAATCCGCAAACATTATTTCATTCCAACGACCCTGATATCTTTGTTCCATAACAGAAATGCCATGATGGAATCTCTCTCCATGTTCATCACTAACAGTTCCACAACTAGGAGAGAAAAGTTCTAGGTGGGAGAGGAGAAAATGGATCTTAAGCGACATGTTGCATCCAAGGTTACGGCATTTTTGCAGGAGCACTGTCACCAAATACTTGTAGTTTTCATCTCTGTTGTTGCCTAAAAATCCATGAACAACACCTTTGAAGGCTTCCCAAGGTTCCTTTTCTTTCCCCTCCAAAATTTGGTAAAATGCAGGATCCTTTACAAGTTCGCTTATTTGTGGTCCAACAAAAATGCCGTTCTTAACTTTTGCATCACTTAACTTCCAAAATTTCTCTCTGATTGTGTTTTGTTATTTGATAGGTGTGCCAACTCCAAAAAATTTCCCCCAAATTTAAAATCTTTACTCTAAAAATTAAATGTTACTTTATCTTCAAAACAAGAGCTAATCTATCATTTTTATGGTAATTATTATAGAAATACATGTAAATTCACTATTTTAAAGCCCGAGACATTTTCATTGTTGCCCAGTGTTATTAATGGAGTTTATAATAACATTTCAGGGCTTCATAGGTGTCAATAAATTTATTAACTTGATATGTGTTAAGTCACAAGGCAGCCAACGCTGCTAAAATAAGACATGCATATTATTGAATCCGCTCGCCACTGATGCCGCCCATCTTCCCACCCACAAGCATTTCCAGCGTATCTCCTTTTTCTATTCAACTATTCATTCTTTGTACGACTACTACGCTGGATGATAACATATGAATGTACTCCACTCTCTATCTGTCCATCAATCTAGACGTACGTATGACAATGTTATAGATGATGAATTTGCGTGGCGGTGCATGCTTCCTTTTGGTTTTTAATGCGTTTTTTATCCGTAGCTCACTTTTTAAATGTTGTTTGACTTCTTTTATTCTAGCAGCAGTTAGGAATTAGTGAAGGAGTACGGTCTTAGCAGTTTATGAATTTTAAACGTTGATATCGTCTTGGTGTGTTAAGATATACGTCACGCAACTTGTGTTAATGTTCTAAAGTACTTAAAGTTTTGTTAGTCATGCAGTGCGGTTTCTTGCTCAGTAAACGGGCTTGCTAATCTTTAACGACTAGTTAAAAATGTATGTGACATTATTTGTTTAACTCTCTTTAGTTTTGCTTCTGGTCAGAGATGGAATTAGTATGAGCTGTTAATTGAATGTACTGCTTTTAGAACTTACATATTTATAGATATTTCCAATAACAATTATATTTCCAGTAATCTGCTAATGTAAAAAATAAGAATCAACCTTTAGGCTCCGAGCAAAATATCCATTATAATGTCTCGTGTATGGCTGAGGAATACTTGAAAACATATCAAATTTTGGAACGTTATTATTTAATGCTTAATTCCTGTGACTTGACTCGTTTGCATATTCTAAAGTCCTTAATTCTGTTGGTTTACGAGAACATCATTTTGACGGATTTCACATGATTTTAACTTATGATGTCTGTTTCCTGTTTGCTCATGTCGACCACGTACAGGCGGTCGGACACGGACACTGCTGACTAACGTAATCTGAGTCATCTAGATGTCGAATTGCATTTGCAATGTTTTGTGTAACATAATCATGCTCAGATTCGCTTGGAAAACGTCTATGCAGCTTCCTTTTGGCGTGAGAATGCCGATTTGACAATGGGTCGCCTAATTGAAACTAACAATATTTAAAGACTGCGTATTTTGGCAGTCGTGGATCATTTTAGTGGGTCATTCTAGTCTAGATTATTCTAGAAGTTCACTCTAGTTTGGGTTATTCTGGAGGTTTCGCTGATCTTAGAATCATGCCCGTCAGGCCACCCTCCAGAGGTGCATCCTCTAACCATACGATGCCACGCAACCTCAAGGTAAGCTTTATGGGTCTTTAACATGATAGTGTAAGTATCACCATTCCACCCTTAAGTCTCCTCAAGACTTAGGAGTTGTACTTTAATTCAGTAATTAGGATATAGTAAATTGGCATACTATAGAATTCGGTGCTGTCTCTACTTATCTCTAATCTACCTCCTACCTTGCTCTTCCACTTACTTCTATCATATGGCTCCCCTACCCTTTTAGCTGAGCTCCTACTTACAGAGCAGATTGTAAATATTTTATTTTAATGCCTTTTGATACACAGTTCTATTCATAACAGTATAACTATTCAAGTTTATCAACCAAACTCAGAGAATACTTAAGTAAGGAGTGAAGATCTGTTGTTGTTGTTGTAACTTACGTCCTCCAACGTTAAGTCATATCGGACGGTGAGTGAATTGGGTGACATGATGCTCAAATGAGTCCACGGTCCATGGAGCTTAGAGTTACCCGAAATTCGTCTTGAAGGATAAAGGAAACCCCTGGAAAAAACGTTATCCAGGTAACTCTCCCTGACTGAGTCGAACTCGGGCCCTCTTGAAGGTGAGGCTGACATGCTACCACCATGCTACCTAGGCGGACAAAGTGAAGATCTGAATTATATTATAAAATAATTCTCAAAATGTCATTTTCAGATCTAGATATTACAAATGAAAATCTATTGTTAACTTAATTTTGGCAATAGACTGAATGCACTTCTGTCATCAGTAACTTAATATTTGAAAGAGAATAATAAATGGAATGTAACTAATTTCAGGCTTCAGGCTAAAGTATTATTTCGAAACAATATTTTTTTTCTTTGGGAAAAACTACAGTACCTACTTGAAAAACATCTGAAGTACTGCTATTTTAAAATCTGGGAATACTACTTAGCAAAGCGAATGGGATGGAAAGAATCATCAACACGTTAGGAGACCATAATGTACCAAATCAGCATCGAAATATAAGTATCTGAATAGTTATGTGTGTGTGTGTGTGTGTGTGTGTGTGTGTGTGTGTGTGTGTGTGTGTGTGTGTGTGTGTGTGTGTGGTGGGTGGGTGTGTGTGGGTGTGTGTGTGTGTGTGTGAAATGAAATGTGTAGTGTTTAACGCCCGCTTTTACTACATACGGCACCGCAGGCGGTGACACTGATGATACATGAGATGAAGATGGAGCACCGGTGGAATGAGCTGGCAGGGGAAACTGGAGATCCGGAGAAAACCCACCCCAGCGCCGTGTTGTACATCACAAATCTAACTTTGCGGTCGCCTGGTATCGAACCCGGGCCGCCTTGGTGAGAGCCAAGCGGTCTAACCACTGAACCACGGCGCGGCCTATGTGTGTGTGTGAGTGAGAGAGAGAGAGAGAGAGAGAGAGAGAGAGAGAGAGAGAGAGAGAGAGAGAGAGAGAGAGAGAGAGAGAGAGAGAGAGAGAGAGAGAGCGAGAGAGAGAAAGATTAATTGTCTCTATACTCCAAAGTTTCCTACAAAAGGAACACCTATACAACATTGAGATGAATCGCTTTGGTTTGTTTAGGTAAAGAGGTGCTTATGAGGAAGCATGCTGAAGAAACCTGTAATTAATTTTCCAGTTTAATGAGAAAAATTATTTTAAAACTTTTGATGTCAGTTTTAATAATGGTTGCCAAATAATGTGTATTTCTCACTCCATAAACCTTATTGGACCTTATAGGTGAACGTTTAGTGTTCTGGTTCATTAACCCCATGTTATGGGTTCGATTCTCGCCTGCGGTGTGCTTTCCTTTAACAGAATACTTTCTTATTTTCTGCAGAGATTTTAAGTGTGAATGTGAAAGTGAATGAGTGTAAATGTAAGTGTAAAATGTAAAAAGCAACCATAATAAACCTAGAGATAAGCATGTAGAAACGATAACACCATCAGCTGCTTCTCTAATTAAAGCCTTCGTGATATTAAAAGTAAGAAGGCTTACAAATGAAATAAGTTAAAATACATTTTATGTATTTTGATATCAGAAAGCGTTTCATATTATAATACGGAAAGAAGTTTGAAGACAGTAAGGTGAAATAATGCTCATTTCGGTCAAACTTTCGATAAAGTGTGGTTAACATTCCAGCGTATTTGTGGCATTTTCTTCACTCCCAAAAGCTGATGTAACACTCTCTTTTAAAGAAAATATATACTATTAACATTAGAAGTGTAGTTCATTGGAATGGTTTTCTCTACTTTTCAAATTCCCTTATATTATGAACTTCAATGTAGTTATCCTTCTTTGCTATATTTTAGGCCACAATCCTTTACAAAATTATACTAAAAATGTCTAATCCACTATGCTTCCAGGTATATTTTGAATTATGATGAAATTTATTATTATTATTATTATTATTATTATTATTATTATTATTATTATTATTATTATTATTATTATTATTATTATTATTATTATTATTATTATTATTATTATTATTATTATTATTATTATTATTATTATTATTATTATTATTATTATTATTATTATTATTATTATTATTATTATTATTATTATTATTATTATTATTATTATTATTATTATTATTATTATTATTATTATTATTATTATTATTATTATTATTATTATTATTATTATTATTATTATTATTATTATTATTATTATTATTATTATTATTATTATTATTATTATTATTATTATTATTATTATTATTATTATTATTATTATTATTATTATTATTATTATTATTATTATTATTATTATTATTATTATTATTATTATTATTATTATTATTATTATTATTATTATTATTATTATTATTATTATTATTATTATTATTATTATTATTATTATTATTATTATTATTATTATTATTTTTATTATTATTATTATTATTATTATTATTATTACTATTATTATTATTACTATTATTATTATTACTATTATTATTATTATTATTATTATTATTATTATTATTATTATTATTATTATTATTATTATTATTATTATTATTATTGCCTCAAATAATAAAAGAACTTCATAGAAAAAAATTCAGAACACAAGGCAAAGTTGATGGAAATGTTTATATTGGAAAAGTGAAAAGAACATCGAAATACTGTGCAACTTGCAATAGTATAGAAAATGTTATTTTCACTTCAGTATCCTCCTAAAATGGAAAGGAAGTAAATATATATATATATATATATATATTTAATTTATTTATCATACTAACCTTCCTACTCTATCAATTTATGTAAGTATTTCACTAAATGTAATCCAGGGAGCAATTAGTATTTCCATAAATACAGAATTAAAATTCAAAACAGTACACACTTATATTTAACAGTGAGTAGGCAAGAAATATCCTCCAAATTCATATAAGTCAAAGAGATGAACTCCTGAAGTATTTTTACAGGTTTGCATTCTATTAAGAAGGTATAAAGTGAGAGAAGAAAGCTGGACTCATGTGCTCTCTTTTAAAGTAAAATATTGATATAGTTTCTCCACCAAAATAGGGTTTCAATCCGAAGAATTAACTGTGGAATACTTGGAATGCTTTTTATTAAGTACAAAATAAACATGTTGATATCTCGAAGTTATGTAATATTTTTTTAAAAGAAATATTTAGAGCTATATGATCACTACCAAACAGTAAGGATAAGAGAGCCTTATGCTGTATTTGTTCTTTCTTCCATGAATCTTCTGCTTTGCTCCCCTCCGTCTCTATGAATTACCTACCCACAACAGTATTATATAGATGTACGCCACCATTAACATGCAGTATAAAGGCTTTAGCCTAAGTAAAACAGATACAAGCAAAATCTTATGTGTTGCAGCTACATGACATTCTTATTCACTATTTTGAAAACTATTGTTTAAAATGCAGAATGTTTTATCTTCTTCAGATTAGTAGAAATAAACATTTGCATGGCTTGTCTTTTTTGCATATCTCTGTATAGGTGCAACTGTATTAGTGGAACACAGTAGACTTCCAGCGATGGTCAAATCCTTCAAGAGTTGATTGCTATTTAATGGCTCTGGAATGCCTTACATTTACATGGCCGAGAGAGAGAAAGAGGAAGAGAGAGAGAGAGAGAGAAGAAGAGAGAGAGAAGGAGAGAGAGAGAGAGAAAGGCAGAGAGAAACAGACAGATCAGCAAGGACTTACCGTTTGAGAAAAGAATAATCATTCTAAATTAACAGCAATTGCTGACTTCAAAGAGTGAAAAAGAAAGAAAAGAAAAGAAAAGAGCAAATTTATTTACATACATAAAAGATGTTCTTTAATGAGATCTAAATCTTTTGTGTAATAAGATTTTGTGTAATGAGATAACCGTTCTCAATGGTTTTCCGGTTTATCATAAAAGAAACATAATTTGTGATGTCCTAGTGTTTTACCTCAAAGAATGCAAGTCAGTTAGAGAATTTAATGTTTTTCAGGTATGTTGCCATGGTTGCTCGGTGATTAGAGGAACCAGATGGTGAAGGCAAATCAAGGAAAAGGTGGAAAGAAAATTGTTGTAGATGCCAACCGTCCCAGAATTTTCTAAAGCCTTAGAAAATCATGAACACCATCGTGAATACTCCAAGATGAGAGTGGGAGCTTTATGGAATCTAAACCAGGACTTTTATGGGGTTGTAACTCTCCATTGGGTTAGGAGAAAGTGATGTACTTTTGTTAATTTGTTTAGAAAAGTACCTTATTAAAAGCCATGTCTGTCTGTCTTCCATCCAGTTATTAGCTCTGTTGGAAGTTTCAAAGGTCTGAAACATTAATTCCTAGAAATTCAAGATTTGTCGTGAGAATATCTTAAACGCATTTTAATCAAACTCGTTAGAAAAAAAATCGAAACTTTTTTGTATAACGTATAGTTATGGATTGAAGAATTTTCTTGAAAGATAGCTAATGTATTTAATCCAGTACTGAGCTATTTTTAACGTTTCATTCTTCAGCTCTTTGTGAAGATGCTTTAAAATGTTTTCCATATAATGGGCAGTTTGGGGTGGGCAAGCTTTCTTGAAATCGAATTAATATCACTGGCATTCAGTTCGGAGCTGTGTTTGAAGTTTGAAGCCGCTAGCTCTCTAGAAAGTTAGTTTAAATAAATTACAAACTTTGTGTCCAGTAGATAAACAGGCAAGCAAGAAAGGAGTTAATAAAAATGTTAAATTAATAAAAACTGCCCGAGCGGAGCTTCTGAAAGCCCGGTTCTTCATTAACTGACATTGTTCTAAAGACGAAAAATTCTATAGCATTAAGAATGTGAGTATATTTGAAGTTCGTTGTCAGACAAACTGTTTTACGAGAATGTTACGAATACAAACATTTTTGACATGTAAAGCGTGTCTACATATCTACCGCAAAATGTGAAATTTGTTCTCATAGTAACAGTGCGTAAGTTTGCAGTATAAAATTTCCTATTTTGGTTGTCTTTGCTCATAACTGTGAGTTGGTAAAGCTTTGCGAACGCTCCGAAAGCGCTACCTGTATTTCTAACTTACATAGCCTGGTAATACCGGCGTTATCTGTAATTCAGTGTACAAGACAAACACAAATTTCAGGCAAGCTTCCAGGCATTTTTCATTAGCTCGCTAACAGCTATTGTTCATGTCTTATGTATGGAGATGAATGTTGGAAGAAAGGGCGAGAGGTAAAGCAACTCTGGTAGGGGAAGGAAAGTGTATAATGATAAGGGGATGCAATCAACCACAAAACACATTAATTAACTATTGATCGGTTCGAGAGAAGGGAAGGGGGAAATCGAGAGAGTCTCTTGTTTCATTAGGGCAATGTGAACATTAATTCTGCTTCACCGAGGGCCAGGAATGCTAAGGCGACGACGAGGGTAAGGGTTTGGTCAGATTTCTGCTTCCACATTCATATGCCCAGAGTGACTAAGCTTTAAGCCTAATTACTGAAGCAGCATTATGCAGTAAAGATTTTATCATGAAAATATTCTGTGAATATTTGTGTAAAAGAAATACATATTTTTTTTTTTCATATTAACAGCAGACTCACATTCACGATCGTGCTATATTGTGACACAAAATTTATTAAATATGTACTGTGAAGATTTCAACAGAGACTTAAGATAAAATGAATGCCAAACTACTGCTGATCTTTAGCATTCAAATTATCTTCTCTCCTTAGTTTTACAAAAATTATTCTTACAAAGATTTTTCTTCAATAATTTTCTCGTTTATTAAGATTAAACAAATAACAAAGAATATCTTGGACAAGATAACGTCATGGAAATATTTTAGTATACTTTGTGCTAGTCAAGAAAAATGTTGTCCACCTCGTTCAAATATATAAAGGTTATTTAGAATGAGGAACATTTCAAGGGGTATTTCCATAATATTTAAAATACTCATTTTATTTTTGATGCACACACACACTCCCTCTCTCTCTCTCTCTCTCTCTCTCTCTCTCTCTCTCTCTCTCTCTCTCTCTCTCTCTCTCTCTCTCTCTCTCTCTCCCTCCCTCTCTGTCTCACGCACACATGAGAGGGTGCTTCAAAAGGTTACTGATAAACTTAAGGAACAGAAAGAGTAGACAGAAATTGAGAGTAACTTTCGACTAGAAATCCATGTTCCTAAACACAATACTGAAACAGTACCAATATTATTCTGTTAATGCGTAATACAGTTTATTATGCATAGCATTCAGTGTAATAGGTTACAAAAGATACTGAAACACACGACTACATTGAAGGTAGGCATTGCACTGTCGAATAAAGCTTTGACACACTTGCTCAAATACTCCAGATATGCACAAAAGTTCGCCATATGCCACAATTATTCTGGCTATTAGTGTTTCTGAATTGTACACTGGTGTTTGTTACACCAAAACTTTCATATGCCCCCAAAAGAAATAATAAGGTGGCTTTAAGCCAGCAAGGCTGGATGTAAGTGGATGGAGTGCCAACACATTTGGATGTCAACGAGCGGCGCTTCCAAGATCACAAATATCCTGAACGTTGGATCAGAAGAGGAGGACCACTTGCATGCCCACCCCGATCCACTCAGTAACGTCACTTGTTGATATCTTTTGGAGGCATATCTAAGCTGTAGTGTATCAAACCCAAGTGAACTATCCAGTAGACATAATATTTGTTTCATCTGACAAACTTTTGCACATCACTGGTGTATCTGCACGAGTGCTATTTTCGACGATGCAGTGTTTGCTTTCAAAGCTTGTGGTTTGTTTCAACATCTTTTGTAACCTATTACACTGAACCCTGTGCATAACAAAGTGTACTTCGGCGTAATATAATATTATTAGTACTCACTCTGAATCGTGTTTGGGAACATGGGTTTCTATAGAAAGTTATTCTATTCTGCTTTTCTGTTAAGAACTTTCTGTTCTTAAGTTTTTTAGTAACCTTTTGAAGCACCCTGTACAAAATATATGACATTTAATCAAACTCATTAGTTATTTTTGAGGGAATAAATCATTGGCGAATGGTTTTCAATACAAATACTATTTGAGTTGTGGATTTTCTTAAAAATAATCCTACTGTATCCTTGAAAGACATTTATCTCAAATATTAAGCCCAATCAACTTTTATTTTTGAGTTATAATATTCACAGGGAGATAGAGACATAGAGATGCATGTACACATAGACCTTTCCTAAATTTTTTTTTTATTCAGGAAATCTCAATACTGTGTGTACTTCCAGTGAAACCAAGATGTCTAAAAACATCTTGGTTGTACAGAAATTCTTCTTCTACTTACTATACATAGCTATTAGAAAAGTCCACGAAATAAAGGAAAGGACATTTTCTTTAATTCACAAATTAGTGCAGAAAATTTTCCATATTGAACTACTGAAGTTTAGTAAAACAAGTATTTTCATCGGTTGCAAATAACATATTTAAGGGAGTTTTAAAATATTTGCTTTACGGAGTAGAAGTTTATGGTCCATTTTAAGGATGAATATGATTCAAGGAACTGTTTTAAGCAAGCTCTAGGCTTCACTAGAGCTTCAGCCAATGTGTTACACACTTAGAAATAGTAAGCATGAAAGGGAAATTATTGGATGTATTACGAAATATTCATTTAGTATTAGAAACTAAATATGAAATCTCAGGGGAAAAGTAATCAAATATAAATTTGGCTCATGACATTAAATAAATTCTATATAAATTTTGCTTTGTAAGGCTATAGAATTATTAGAAATAAATTTTTGGAAGGAAATTAAATTAGCAATTGAAGTTTTGAAAGAAAATAAATTTTCGTAGTTTAAATTTTAAAATTTCACTATATAAATGGATCTGAGATTGGGAGGATTATGTTCAACATGTGACAAAGTGACAAGAGGAGGTTTATCATAGGCAATAACTAGGTTTGTACAAATGCAAAAAAAAACTAAACTGAAGAGGAGATATCGAAAAATAGGTGGAATATGTCGTTAGAAAGTGAGTTGAAAAATCCTCAGATGGAAACTAAAAATAAAGGAGTAGTTCATATTTCCAAAAGAAGTTATTTTGACTGTTTCCTCATGGTCTAAATGAGAGATATTGACCAATCACGTTTAAGAGAATTTTATTCATCAACCAATCAGGATCATGATTCATATTAATAGAAATCTCATTAACCCTATCCTCCTGTGGAAAATAGAGGTTTCTGTAACACTGAACAAGATCATCTGTCACTAACATAAATGAATGAGACATCTACATAATAAATAAAATGGAAAAGACTACAAAGTGTGGGTTTTGTGGAAATATGTCACAGCTAACAGGTTAACATTAATTTATCAGTTACTATTTTTCTATAAAAGGTTCGGATATTCTTTGGTACCCTGATCAATTAGAGAATTAGCGTAAGAGAGGGATTAGAGTAACATATACTACCAAACAGTGTGGTATAGGCCCGCCTCGGTAGCGTGGTGGTGGAGTGTCTGCCTCACGTTCAAGAGGTCCCGAGTTCGAATCTCGGTCGGAATGAGTTACCTGGATAAGGTTTTTCCGGGGTTTTCTCTTATCCTGAAAAACGAATGTCAGGTAATTATAAGCTCTATGGATCCTGGGCTCATTTGAGCATCAATTCACCAATTTCATACATCGTCCGATATGACAACATTGGGAGGACGTAAATTACAAAAAAAAAAAAAAAAAAAAAAAAAAAAAAAAAAAAAAAAAAAAAAAAACAGTGTGGTGTAGGTATAGAAGGTACCACGGAGATCCGCATTATGGAAGTCTACGATTCGATTCTGCTTACTTTCTCAGTTTTCCTTGGTTTTTATCGAATGCTAAGTTGGATACTTCAATTTCCGCAACTTTGCGTTTGCTATTTCAATCCAATCTTTTTAGGGATGAAATTTACCGATAGACGAGGAGGTAGAAAATACCATGTCAAGACTTTCTTGCACTGTAATTGCTGTCCTTGGCTTATGGATGGCATTCTGGTCGCCTGTTCTGCTAAGGCGGGCCACCGCCTGCGGGCCTTTCAGTTTATTTTTAAAATAATTATTCGACAGTAATGCTGGAAAAAGCAAATTACCGTGAGTCATTAAAATGCTAACAGGAAGTTTCCCTTGCGGTGACGCTTATGTATAGGCATAACTCGACGCGGTCTTTATTCGCTAAGGATTGCCGATAATCGATCATAGTGAACGTTTCTGTAAAACATTAAAGCACGAAGGTAAAAGTAAGAATTTTATATACACACAGACTTCAATTACCTCAAGACCCTTCTATAACTTCCATCAAAGTTTCTATTTTCCTTTGGCAAAATCGAAGTTTGTCATTTGTCTATAAACTACAATTTTTCAATCCGTAATTTGTTAAATTGAGTAATTGAAACTAAAATTTGACTTAATGGATACAATGGATAGGTCGATTTTAACACAGGGAAGCTATTTATTGCAATTATTTATTTATCTTCCCATAATTTATTTATAAAAGTATTATCCTTAACTTTAATAATTGTGGTACATATCGCATTGTACGGTCACAGTGCAGCAGAAAACATGTCGAGTGAAGCAGTGCCAGAAAGTATGTTGTAGCCAGGTTACTCCCCCTTAAACTGTAGTGAATGATTCTCTCCATTTGGCCCCTAAATGAGTGTGTCGGTCACCCAGTGGGAGCAGGGAATAGGAATTCAATTGATCTTGGTACAGTATTGTGCAGTAATCCATCTTCGTCAGTGCGAACTGTCTGGCCGCACGGAACTGTCCTCTGTGCCATCTCTTATCTTCCCCTGCTGTCTCCCCAGGCGATGTTATGATTCATTGCGATGATTTTCTGCCATTCTCTGGCCATTGTTTTCCCGGCTCAAGGGTTAGCAAGCAAGGTGGGGAAGATAATCCCATTGCTTTAACAACACCACAAGAACCTTACACGAGATACGAATCCAATGGTGTAAAACCCAACTGGCCTTCCTTATCTACTTCGGACAGGGTGAGGTTACAGCCATACTGATAACCTTCCTCATTATTTATACCCAAATAACCGTAGTACACATTTATATTTAGTCGATTCATATTTTGCCGATTTTTCTTTATAATATTTAATGTTGATCACTTGATCATCCTCCCCAAATTATTTTTACAAAGAACACGCATTCCAAAAACGTTTGATTGAATGCATATATGTTTAAGACACACACACACACACACACACACACACACACACACACACACACACACACACACACACACACACACACACACACACATACACATACACACAAACACACACATATATACACACATACACACAAATATATGTAATGTCTTGGATTGATAGGGAAAGGCTTATGGAGGACTGTTCACTCTGTATAAACTTTTCATAACTGGTAAGTCTAAGAGGTTACAATTAGGAATGGGTCGATGCCAGTTTTTCTCGGTACTCGAAATCGATATACGATATTTTCCACAATACTTCGATAATGGAATATATAGAACTGGTAGGGAAAGGCCTATGGAGGACGGTTCACTCTGTATAAATGTTGAATAACTGATAAATTAATACGTTGACACCGCCATTTCTACTTCTAGTCTACTTCTACTTCAAATCTACTTCTTTCTCTGTCACATGTGTGTCCTGGTGTGCTAAATAGTATTTCGAAGAAAACTGTTGCATTTGGAATACACAAGTATTTAGAGGCTAATATTTTTTAAAAGAAACTTTTGGAAATTTTGAATTTGCTTTCCAGTACACCAGAAAGAGCAGGTGACAAATAGTCGTTGAGATTTGTAGTGGTTTCTTCTTGACAGTGAATCTTACACAGGATTCCTGCATAATTTTGCTGTAGAAGTACTACATTCCTGACAATTTCTCGGACTTTGCAATGTTCTGCATGCGGCAATAATATTTTCTGATTTTAAGATAAAATAAAAATTTCAGAATCACCAACAAAGTATCAAAAAGTACCGAGCAAATTTTCTAAAGTATCGTTCGATATCGATCCCATGCAATTATCATGAGTATCGAGGACCCATTCCTAATTACGATATGTTTTCACAAAACGTGTAGATCTCGTAAAACACAATTTTAATCTGTTTTGTGAAAAAAAAGAATCATTACAGGAATATTCCTTTTATTGTTTTCTCCCTTCCAAAGTTTATGTTCCTCAAATGTTTCTCCATTTCAAAGGAATCATATAGCGACAAGTTTTTAAACAATTGACAGTCGTATAAGCCTACTGTATTTTCATATATCCATTTCCATTTCATGCAGTGAAACAATTAATGCAAACGTTTATCTCGATTAGAAAGATTTCCGTATGCACGTGACCGTATTTGCGAACACTACAATCTAAAAACAGAATGTCAAATAAACAATTACCAAACTTAGTATTTTAAGTTCAGAATTTCTAAGAGATACGACAACAAGAATTCCTCACCCCAAGGTATTCTTTACACCGAAAACTTTTCGCAAATTTAGATTTCATAAAAAATGACTAGTGATATGAGCCAAAATTCCGCATACGTATATTAGAGATATGTAACAAAATGTATATAATGAATTTTATAGGAATGGTTTGTGAAGCTCTCTTCTTGCGAAAGTTTTGTGCAATTTTGAATAAGTTATCCATAAGATATAGACAAAATATCTACACAGCAAAAACCGTAGATGCCTTTATAACAGACAATTTATTTTCAACAAATTTCCGCTGTTGTGGTTTTGAATTTTCAAATTTTTTGTTATTTTCAAAGTACTGTCGTTATTCAGTTGTATTTCTCAGTTGTCATGAAAAGATTGTGGAGTTTCAATGCCTACATAATGTAACGAATGTAATCATTGAATCCATTTTCTGTATTCCTCTTCTACTTACAATGACATCTTTAATGAAAATATTTGTGGAAATATTTAATTAACATCAAAGCAGTCAGAAAAATAAGGATTCGTAGAACTAGTTTGTAATAATTATATATAAAATCAACCATAATAGTAAACTAATGTAAATGTAACATATTAGGTTACTAAGAATAATATAATTTTACAGTTTCTATAACTTATCTTCAGTGCATAGAGAAAGTATTGAATTCCAGCCAAAAATTTGATATCGGGACTTCACATACATAACACGTTTTCAGGTATATTGTTTATCTGTAAAATGAAAAATTAGAAAAATAAAAGACTGTAAAAGTAACAAATTTTATGCTTGAATCACAAATTGTTTAAATAACCAGGAGAAAATACTCACACTGAAAATGTATATCCGGCACGTTACTGTTAATTGTTTCTTGTAAAGGCTTACAATTTTAATGTAAATGCCATATAAATTGACAAATTCAATGCAATAGCTAGGATTTGAACCACGGATCTTCCGGTCTCCGTCTGCCTGCTCTTAACCATTGAGCTACTATGGCCAACATGTCAGCATGACATTAAATTCCTTTTAAACCACTAGGAGCTCTCATGAACACTTGAGACAAATACCTCAACGGCAACTTACTGCTTTAGGTACAGTTAAGAGCAGCCGGGCGAAGGCCGTGGTTCAAATCCGCGCTATGGCTTAATTTTTTTCGGTCTAACTACCTTTCCATACCTTGGCTCACACAAGGCTAGTGTGAAAGAACAATTAACCACCATATTAATTAATTATGAATTCTGAAAATTCTGTGGATAAACCATGAAATTCCTACCGACATTATAAAGTGCTAGTATAAATAATTTTATAAGGACATGATAAACTGATAGATCAATAATGTCTTGGGCTCTCCCAGATGTTGGTAGCCACCTAAATAAAATTTTGAAACTTATAATGCGAGCAGTTCCTTAAAATTTAGCCAGTCACATAGTAAAATTCATGATAAGCAACTGCGGGACTGGCAACATTATGGGACATTTTGTGGGAATTAGTAAAGAGGGGAGGGGGAAGATGATGCCAAGAATCTCGCTCTACCTAGGTAGAGTAGTTATGCAGTTTTTACGGCAACAGTTTCAGATCTCGGCGACTAACGGAAATGATTATTTTTAAATGTAAAATCTGAGTAGGTCAGAAGTTAGCAGATGTAATTCGATATTCACCACTCGAGTTATAGATTCATAAACAGTTTAATTCTTCAGCCTCAACAGTCGGCCTCTCATTGAAATAGACAACTAATGGACTCAATAAAATTTATTGCCAACGTTGTTGGTGTTGCTTATTCTCGCACCTTTCTGTCATAGCAGCAAGATAAACATCTCATAGTTCATCGCTGCAGTGGCGACAGCAGATGCTTCCAAGAACGAGACTGGATGACGTCAAAGGTGACACACAAAAGGCAAAGCCCAT
This sequence comes from Mantis religiosa, assembly GCA_030765055.1. Taxonomy (NCBI): domain Eukaryota; kingdom Metazoa; phylum Arthropoda; class Insecta; order Mantodea; family Mantidae; genus Mantis; species Mantis religiosa. The sequence goes on along the minus strand of CM060955.1, from coordinate 85,545,970 downwards.
CAATACATTTTTATTCTGATTAAATTTTGTATAATTTTGTAAAATTGGAGGTGTCTCACAGAAAACTTAAGGGAATTTAACACACATAAGATCGGAGATATATATGAAAATATAACACACTACTTCTTATTTTATCTACAGCCTACCTATAGAACGAAGAGCAACTATTAATATAAGTACTTTGGTAATGTCACCTAACTGTTTGTCTGGTATTGGCCCTAGCCATGCACTGGACAATACCTACATAAATCCAAACAATCACAAAATCTACATTGTAAAATACCAAAATCTTTTCATTCCATTGTCCTCTTCATAAACAACTTCCAATTAGTTCTTACGCTGCATAACCATGTTCACACACTTCTCAGTTGTGACTGATTTTTAAACATATATCTCGCAGTGAGCTCCTTATTTCTATTTAACCATATCAAATCAATCGTTTCCACTAAGGTCTGCACGTGAACATTCTAACAAAAAAATGGATCTGATCTCCCCATTTTGGACTCCTTCTTTTCATTCTTCGATTTCCACATTCCCAAATGACACAATGCAATCCCCTTCCTTCCATTCTTCTAAAAACTGCTGAAATATAACTTTTTCGTTAATTCGGATTTCCATTCATTGTTGAAACTAAGTAACGTTTATCCTCAATTGATTATATTTCGGGACCAAATGGCCAAAATGTCGATGGGCCCTTAAAACTCGCTCGCTCGCTCGCTCACTCAATTTGGTTATATACAATTTTCCGATCCATATCTTCTAGTCTGGCTTATATAATTTTCCAACATCCTTTCATTAATGCATATCTAGGACCACATTTCTCTTAATCCACTTATAGTTAGCCTATATTTAATTTTTCCAAAGACGTATGTTTCCAGTGCTTTTTAAAATTCCAACACGTTTGATAACTCACTGTCAAGTAGGTGATGAATTCTAAGAAAGAATTTTACAAATTACTTTTGTAACTACTAGTCTCCTAATACCTACTACCTCTTCTTCATTACCTTATCCCTAGTAGTACCACTTACAGTAGTGTTAGGGAATTCTTGTTCCTCTATTCCTTAAGGTCGAGCCTCAGGAACCGAACCTTTGGATCCGTTAGAGAACCAGGATGGGTCATCGATGTTTGGTGTGAGGGAGAAGGAAGTGGACGATATATATGAGGGCGAGATGAATGATAAGATAGATGGTGATGATGATGGAGCAATTGGTGGAATGATGGCGGGGAAAACTGGAGGACCCAGAGAAAACCCGCCCCAGCGCTGTGTTAACCACCACAAATCTTCCTTTGCGGTCGTCTAAGATCGAAATTGAGCCGCCTTGGTGAGAGCCAAGCGGTCTAACCACTCAGCCATGGTGCGGCCCTATAGGTACCTATTACATACTACAACATACTTTCTGCATATCTGATGCTCTAGGGACTCCTAATAATGGAAGATCAACTACCGTATTCCACCCAGAAGTTCAAGGTCGCTATTTCAACTAAAATATAGGATCTGCGACCCCCAAAATACAATTAGTTTTGCTCACCCTTACAGTAATAGGAAAGAGGAAGCATTGTGTTCCAAATTTCAAACTGCAGATTTCACGGGCAACACATATTTTTGAACATTCTTTGAATTAAAGAAATTGAAAATATCTGCGTCAGGTGGTGCGTATTTGTGTGTGTATTGGTGCGTGTGAATGTGTGTGTGTGAACAGCATAACTGCATAAATCTAATACGAAGTGTTCGATAAATACAAATATTTCTATTTATCTTTACTGTTTTCTAAAAGTAAAAGTACTTTCTAAAAAGTATGCCAGGTATATTTTGAAGATAATCGTTCCAGCCAAATATATCTTTTACATGGAAAGTTGTTCAATACTTTTATATCTTTAATTTTTCTACAATGGCTCCAAGTACTTTTAATCGGAATATATATATATATATATATATATATATATATATATATATATATGTATATATAATATGTTTACATCATATATAGCCTATACTTTAACCCCAAATTTTTTGTAAATAACATTTTTTTTCCACTCTGAAAGAAACTTGTATTATGGACAAACCATTGTATGTATACCAAAATATACATGTATGGAATTTTAAAGTCAACGTGTTGTGTCGCAATTTGGAACACCAAACTCTTGAATCTACCAACCTTGTATATCAAACTGTGTAATGAAACTATTTCCTCATTAAATTAAGAAATAGAGGAATAAACATTCGTAAGAAAGGGTTGTAAAAGCTAGACAAAATAAAGGATTTTGGGTTGAGAAACTGATGTGAACTAACGTCATATTTAAAAAAAATCCATGTGTGTTCTATCTTTTTTTCTTTTGATGTGTTAGTTAACAGTGCAATTCTCAAACGAAAGGTTCATTTACCTACATATGCTAAACTTACTCTTCAAGTTTTTAGTATTTCGAACGATTTCGCTTATTAAAAGAAAGAAAAAAGCTTCTGATGTTTGAATCTCGGTTAGGGTAATTTGCCTAGATAAGGTTTTTCTGGGGTGTTTCCTTATTCGGGAAAGACGAATATAGGGTAACTTCAAGCCCTCTAGACCTCGTTAAGTTTGAGCATTAGTCCACCCATTTCATTTATTCGTCGTTCGATATGACCTACCACGTTAAAAATTTTAACCTTGATAAATATTTATTTAATTTCTTACCTTTAATATTATATTTTCTACATATCTATGTGCAAAATAAATGATAATATACGAGAAATACTCTTATTTAATATATTTTATCTCTGTGATTCTGATAAAATGATCCATTATGTTTAATTATGTAATATATTATAATAATGACACTATATATATTAGCAAATTAACCTAAAATTAAAGTAAATCTTATCGATCACTTGTGTGTAACATTAATAATTTATTAGACAACAGAATTATTGCTAGATATAATCTCTGTAAAGGTAATACAACCCATTTCTGTGTCTTAGTTATAACTGAGGCGTCTGTACATCTACCGGAATCTCTTTCCGCATCATAAGAGCGGCTCTAACAAAGAACTCTGCTTCTGTGTGTATCTTATCTTCTAAGCAAAGCCACTTAATCTGGATCTCCTTTATAGGAATTGCCGTTTGTTTAGACCAGGCGGCGTCTTTTTGTTAGAGAACAGGTTTGACAGAGCGAAAATAATTTGCCATAGTTCTTTCAGTCTGATTTCTATGTTATGACACATTATTCGCTCATTCCTGATCAATGAATTCAATACTCTGGAAATCTAAATGTTATTAACACTATATATCAGGGTGTTTAAGTCATTCTATAATATAATAAAATGTGATGGTTTACATCACACCATTTTCTAACTATTGCTGTTTTTATGGCGATTCTTGCCTTGCTCTGTCTCCTGTCATTTATTTAATATATAAGTGCATATAAATGCTTGTGACTTTGTTGTTATAATTTTGGGCAACGATACTTTTTTTTATTAAAGCTGTATGACATCAACATGGTTTTGTATTACTATGGTTGTGAATAGGACATGACCTTCCTTTAATGGAATTTTTTTCATTCAATTTTTTTGTTCCTCAGATCTTGGAACGTACATTAGATGTTTTCTGAACAGTAATTTAAATGTATTAGGACGTATTGCAGCACATGAAATATTAAACCAAGAAAATACATTCATAACGAAATTAGTGGTGCTGTGTTGTAACACATTATGAATTTAAAAGGTGCTCAAGAATTTCCTCTATTTACTGCCAAACAATGCCAAAGTCTGTCTTTGAAATTAGGTAATGTTTCCAGCAATACTGTTCGCTTGATCAGCTGCACTTCTTGCCCAATGCTTCGCTTTAACTCTTCAAGATCTCTTGGTCGGTTCATGTAAACCCTCCACTTCAAATATCCCCACAAGAAAATGTCCAATGGGTTCAGTTCAGGATATCTTGGCAGCCATTCAATACTTCCTCTTCTGCCAATCCATCTTCCTGGAAGTTCATGATTTAGGTAATTCACCACCTGCCTTCCATAATGTGCTGGCGAGTAGATAGTGTAAGTTTTCTTTCACTGATAACAAAACATCAGCAGCTTTATCACCATCTATAACTCGTTTTGGCCTTCCAGATTTTGCCTTATTTTTAACACTTGAAGCTTCATAGCACATTTTCAATATTTTGCTTACCTTAGAATTAGTAATCCTTTTCTCTTAATTCATTTCATTAAACAAGACACAAACCTCTTCTTGGGTCGTCCTCCTATCACCATATCCAATCATTAGTATGTCAGTTCGTTGCCTTTCTGTAAGTTGTTGCATGACATTACTTTCAGGAAGATTTTGCAATGAAGAAAGTATTGTTGTCCTTATTAGTTTAGCTTTTGTCTGTATTTATTCAATCCAAAGCCACATATTAAAGTAGCCTACTATATTGTTTAATTCAAAACCTACTCAATTTGAAGTAAGGATGTGTTTTCTTTTGCTCAGTACAGTAAGGTCCAAATAAATTCAATTTGCGGTTTGAAAGGGTAATTGTTTATACGTTCTGAGACCTGAGGACTGGAGGAGTGCAGAAAAAAACAAAAGTTGCCATTAAGAAAAACTCACATTCTTTATTTGTAATTATGTAATGTGAGGGAATGTTGATATCTTACAGCTTTCCTAAAACATATCACTTCATGGAGTTTCAACAGCGGTGCTACAACCATTTTCCATACTGTTTACTCAACCGGTATGAATATATATATATATTAAAATCATCAGTTCTCTAATGTGACAGACCGTATGGGTCCTGAATACCATGCTATAAAATGTATAAATTTGAAAGAACAAATAGTGATTTCCACTTGAACACTACCTAGTTAACAGTAAGAAAAATGAAACAATTAAATAGTTGGGTAACTATTATATAATTTAACGAAATTTAGAATCATTCTATTTCTAAGAATGGTATTTTGTTTTAAAAATGGCAATTAGAACTTTTTTATGTTGATAGATAAGGCAATGTAATAGGAATTTGTAACGAAATTTACGTATTCTAATAGACGATTCTTAATATCTTTGCATTTAAAGTTGCGGGATTTTTTTTTTTTTTTTTTTTTTAGTTTACTTCCTCCAAAGTTATCTCCATTTACAGCAAATATTCGACGTTGCACGAAAATGCATGTTTCGGAGTATCCCAAATTAAATTATTAATCTACCAACGTTCTCTATTAGCAATTTGAAAAATGAGGCATACGCCAAATCAAAACTCTTTTGATTTCTTCGGTATTAAGTGGTCACAAATAGCTTCACAATTTCATTTGATTTCCAGATCATTCGACAAATCTTCGATTAACTTTCACCAACGAAGTACAAATAAATTATTTTCTTAATATACCTATTTATTAACTATCAGTACAAGATAATATGGATTCATGGGCAACAGTTGTAAACAATATTTCCCCATAGAAACGTATATAGACGAATTCCATCTAAAATGTAACATTTAGATACACATAAGTATTTTAGTAAAATCTCAAATAATATAGGCCGCGCAGTGGCTCAATGGTTAGACCGCTTTGCTCTCACCAAGACGGCCCGGGTTTGATCCCAAGCGACAGCAAAGTGAGATTTTTGGTGGACAACACGGCGCTGGGGTGGGTTTTCTCCAGGATCTCCGGATCTCCGGTATCTCCGCCACCTCATTCCACCGGTGATCCATCTTCATCTCATGTATCATCAGTGTCATCGCCTGCGGTGCCTTATGTAGTAAAAGAGGGGGTTAAACACTACACATTTCAAACAATACAATTCGATACAAATACCCGTCATGCAAACAGTAATGGTCGTTATAAGTCCCTCGTTTTTTTCAAATATTTTCCTCAAAACTCACCAAACTTGATCGCGGTATACCACAGAATTTTCAGTGTACTTTTAGCCATTAATTGCTTTAGTTCTAAAACCGGTCTTTGCATCCCTTTGCAGGCACTTAATATAATTGATTCGAATAGCCATAATTGCTAAGATGATACGTTATGGACTGGCTATACATTCAAAGCCAAATGTCAGATGTTCGAGTACCAGTGGCTGCCTTCAAATGAGACTGTGGTTAAGGATGGGAAGGGCTCATGTGAAACAAACGATGCGGGACACCGTTGGTTAGAAGAGGTTACATTTGATAAAATTTGCACAGATTTTGATTTTTGTTCCGAAAGCACCCAATAAATAGTATTTAAATAAATATATTTTTGATGTAAAATAGCCAACATACATAAATTTTAATTGTAAAAGTCAATGTATTGGAATTCAAAAAATATTAAAATATTCTAAAATAGCCTCTTAGTATATGTTTTGGGTATCTTCAAAACTATATAATGAAGGGCTAAGCTCGTGGATTTGTGATCCCGTTGTGATGGAACTTACTTTACCTAATAATTTCGTTATAGAACTGCCAAACTGAATTTAAACTTTATTACAATTTAATTTTAAGGACAGGTATATTTATACCATCCATAGTCTAAATCAATCGTAAGGCAATTTTATCGCAGGCTTCACACAATGGAGCTGAAAAAATTGCTATTTAATTCGACGCAGTTACGCTTACATTGGGGGAAAATTGAGAAGATGGGAAAAGTTAAGTGGTAAAAACATTTTCTGTCGCTATCTATTGGCAGCCTAATGACGTAGGAAAATGTCGTCCAGAAGTTGATTAAAATTCAAGGAAAGATGACGTTTAGATAGACACGCTTGCTTTGCTGCTGAATCTGAGCAAGAATTTTCCAGGAAACGGACCTGGTCCAGTGACCTTCCTTCACAGTAAGGACTGCTTTCACGTGCAGAGTAAAGTTTAAGGGTTAACTTCAAATGGAGGAGGAGTACCAATTACAATGAGGCACGTTCGCGGCTTAATGAACAAAAAGGTGGTATATGAAAAAAAATGTTTTCTACTGTTCCAGAAGGAAGCACATTTTTAAGCATATAAAAAATCTGAGGAGCTGCACTCACGTGAATTTCTTTACTAACTCTTATACAAATTAACCAATCCCTTGTTAGATTTATGCTAATGGACATAAACATTTGAAGAAAGTGCTTAATGCTGTTTTCTCGTAGATACTGCAAAATTAGAGAAATTAAGTAAGCATTAAACAAATATTTTATGAGCTACTCGCTATATATTGGTTTTGAAATTTGGTTCTATTTGGGTCGCTAGTAAAGAGTAAAGACAAAAATATGTTATCGACTTTCTACTTGTGAAAAAAAAATTGTCAAAGAATATTTCGGAAATCCTTCAATGCAGGAAAAAATTCATTTGAAATATATTTTATCGTGATCTTTATCGTGATGATGAGTAAATCTTTTACTGTCTGTTAAGGTCTACTTATTATAGATAGGAAATGCATCCTTAAAAAAGAGAACTTCAGAGAATATTATTATAAGGTTTCAAGATATACACTTCTTTTTCATTAAAGTATCTTAAACATATGATATTTAAATGCTATACCGTTACAGCTAACTTTGAGAAAATAAAAGCTTTCAAATGTTTTTCCGTATATGGAGTATTTTGGCGGAATTATTTTTGGTAAAAATCTTCTTGGAAGACGCTTAACTTAATTACTAAGTATGAAAAATAACCGACGTTTCCCTTCCGGGGTGCTGGAGTTCAAAGACCTCCTACAAGTGCACACACAGACACACACGTTTGTTTCTTTTCTTTTTTATTAAGGACGGCTCAAAGCGTGCATTTCCTGTGAAATCTTGACATTGAATTTTGGGTGGAATACAATATTTCACATGCTTATCATATCTAGTACATAAAGTACCTAAAACTTAATTTGTCAGGAATTTTTGTGTTGCACGGAACATTCACTGAAATTCAATAGAAAAATATTTAAAATATTCACGCGCCAAATAAGTGGACATGTGCGTAGCAGAATCCAAGAACAAAATTAGATGGATGCAGTCTTAAATTTTTAAATTATGCTTGAAACTTGATATTTAATCCCATCATCTTCCAAAGAGAAGCCCGAAGATTTCCCAAGCATTCGCTCATCGCATAACCAGCCTACCTTTACCTTACTTTCTAATAAAAATTAAATTTCATTTTAGCTTCTTTCATAATATATCCATCATAAATGTCCCAGGTTTAATAAGAAAATCTCCATAAAATGAACAAAAGTATTAACTATTATTAAAGAACCGATGAGATGCAAATTAAAACCTGAAAACAAAATTGTAGAACAGTTTATGTATTTAAAATAATTTGGGCATGAATATTACCAGTGAGGGCAATTTGGCCCGAGAAATTAATCATCAAGCTGTAAAAGCAGCAAAAATATGTGGATGTGCAAATGAATTAGAATAGAGAAATAAATACACGAGAAAAGAAACAAAAAGGCAAAATTATAAAGCAGTAGTTGTACTTCAACCAGTGATGACGTATGCCTTCCAAACGTGAAGCAGCGACTACAAGAACACGAAGATTGATGGAAACAACTGAAATGAAAGTGCTAAGGAGAATAGTTGGAAAGACACTGTATGACAAAGTAAGAAATGAAATTATGGAGCTATAAGATTTAGCCTGTGACTGAATGGGTGAAAAGAAGAAAGGAGGAGTGGAATGCATGTTCGTTATGAATGAATTCGTCATTCTGAAGAACGAATGGCGAAAATAGTGAGAGGTAGTAATCCGGAAGGAAGAATAAGTCCAGGACAACAGAAAAATATAGAAAGAGGGTTTGAATATATCACAGAATAGGCAATATGTCTAATGTAAGGAGTAGAAGACATCTTTACTCATTATATCTTACCAAAACGCTTTAAAATGTATCAAAAGAAGCCCCAAAGCTTTTAATTATTCTGCATAACTTTAACTATTTTCTCTTAAGCTAACCCCGAGCTCTGGCCTAACCCTTTTTCTTGCCTAATTTACAAAATTGTCCTCTACTTTGATTTTCATGGTTGCCTCACTCTCAATGTCTTTATAATTTCCCATATTTCACTATTTAGCCTTTATTTGTATTGATTCATTTGGTACGCAAGTTGACTTATGTTTTAAAATGAAGAATGTACCAATATTGGATCTTATAGGTGACACAAGAGAAGGATATTGGCAGGGCGACAGAATGGCGGTAGAGAACAGGTTGGTCTGGACAATGAGATTGTTTAAGCATGTCGATTCATGCCGACATCCATAAAGGGGTGGGCGGCACCGAACATAATTACATTTACAAAGTTCCATCAGTTCCCATCTTTCATCAGCCAATCTCATGCTTGTAGTACCTTACATGCTTCATCGGTTTCAATCTAGATTTGCCTTCGATTTAATCTGCGCACCGCAGCTTTAGCTCACTCTCTTGGAGCACAGTAAGATAAAGGCTACTGTTTATAGATCTAAACTTCCAAAGTTCAGAAACCAACCTAGAGTTATTAATTTATTTGAAAATTGTTCAGCATATTTAAAGCTGTGTGCCTTCATAAATAAAGAGGAAACTTATACCGGCTACTTAGAGAACGAGTGGACTTCATAAACATGTGAGGTCTCACATTAGATTCCCGACAACCGTTCAAAGTAACATTGGTTATTCGTGTTTTCTCCTGGTAAATAGACAAATGATGGGATGGTTTCTCATCTACTACGATATCTCTTGTTCATTTCCCTTTCTTTAAGTTTTCTTCTCATATTTCTCGTGTGCTTCTAGGTTTGTGGCCTATGGCTGATGAGGTAGCTAGCTCAACGACAAAGGTATTCTCCATGAGTACCAAAGGGCTGCTTGGTCTACGTTCTCCAGGCTCTAGGCAGTTCCAGCAATGGAACGGTTCTTCGTGCCGGAACTGTTGGCTCTCTGTTGTGTAACCACTGCCACCTATTTTTGGAATTTAGGTTTCCAATATGATTACTGAAACGCTTTTAATCAATCACGCTTGTAGCGTTCTGGCTTTCTCTCGTTCTGTTATAAAGATACATTTTGTTTAGTTATATAAATATTTTATTAATTAATGTTCGACACTATCTTTATTTTGATAAAGATTCTAAATAAACGACATATAATAAGAAACAGCTTCTTCGTTGCAGTTTTTGAATCCTTAGGGCCTATAACTGGTAAATACTTACAGAAGTATCATTACAGTTTTTCAATTAAAACTATAATGTAATTCAAATATTCTAGAAAATATTGTGAGAATCACACAATATCACTTATACATATTATTAATCTTGTCATTAATCTTATCATTATACATTGGAAAGAAAATCTGAAGCAAATTTCAAGTAAAATCAGTTGAAGCTCTGTTAGAATATATTTTCAAGAATGAAATGTGAGAAAGCGGGATGGCGTAAACTATTAGAACCTAGTGTAACATAAAACTTTTGGGCAGCACTTGTTTCTTTGGAGAAAAGGAGGGCCAAACTGGTATATCTTTTGAAAGATAGGAGCTACAGATATTGAGTTTTTCACACTTTTTCGTATTTTTCTGTGATTTTTCAGCTAAAAATTGTGAATAATATAACTACTAATGTACGTTCCTGACTGAGCATCATCGTGCAACAGTCGACGTTTCCTTTTAAGCTCTGCAAGACAGAATTGGTCTTCTAAACTATTGGTGAAACATTGCTGTATTGATTCCAAAAAGAAACATTTGGTCAGAGATTTAGGAAAAAATGGGCTTTGCTATGATGCCGTATTTATCAGCCGTATGATTGAATACGATTTTAACAATGAATAAAATGATAATTAAATTATGATGAGCAAGTAAGGTGAAAGAATTTAAGATAATGAATAGTACAGATGGATAAGTTCATGAAACGAAGCAAAAGCATTTAAATTCAATTACTAGAATTCGAATAAGTATTTTAACCCAGAGCTATGTAATATAGTTGCTGGTCTAGATGGATGAAAATGTTCCGTCGAAAGGCTGTGGTCACGGGAGGGTCGCTACCTGGGTCATTAGTAGACCGGTCCAAACCTGGCCCAAACCAGTATTTCGGGGAAATGTCCGCGTGGTTGTAGCTCGCTAACTAGAGTTTTTCAGAGAAATCCAGCTGGAGGCGAGGCTATATCTGTTTTGGTAAGGAATATTAGGTTTTAGCGTCGGTCTTCTAGTCTGAGACGTGATACCGTGTAGACGTGTTTTGCCTGCCGGGGACACAAACGTCGGATTGCGCCCAGAAGTACAATCAGTAATGAGAATCTTATTAAGTGAACAAGATCTCCCAGCAGTGAATTAAGCGGCGAAGTATACTTTCAAAACAGTGTTAGTAATTTATTCCATCGCGATAGATTTCAGCAATTCAGTATAGTTTTAACGTGATAGTGGAAATCTAGAGTAATTCGATCTGAACGCGGCGGCAACTCCTGGTGAACTGTAAGCACGAAACGAACTGAATAGTAAAGCGGATACTATGAACTGTGTTGTTTTTATTTCGTCAACCTATCTCACGCATACCCTGTAGATAGCGTGGTCTCAGCTCTAATGACTAGCCAGGGCAAAGAATAGTCAACTCATAGAGCAATCTACTAGGCGACCAGATCACCGGGATCCAGGTTGCTAAGGTCACATCCAGAGTGGCTGATACCCGAGACAGAGTATCAGCAGACGCAGCGGGGGAGGAAAAGGCTACAAACTTGGCGAACCAACGTGGCGCTTCGAGAGACGAAAAGCAACCAGCATCAGGATCGTCGGAAGCTCCAGCAGAAAACCAAAGGTACTGAGTGTAACATTTTAGTGTTGTTGTCGTTGTTGCAATGAACTAATGGAGAGTATTTTAAGAAACGGAAAGGTGAAAGGTCGGTCAAATTCACAAAGCATGGACGTGCAGGGGAGTACTATACAAATTGTTAAAGAGAAAGTAGCAGAAATAGGAGAAAGTGCTCAGAATATACAGAATAGATTAGAAAAGACAATGGAAAGTAATAATGCTCAGGGTCTAGAAAATAACGTAGGAAGGGATACAGAATGTAGTAGTAACAATCAAATTGTACAGGTTAGTGTAGCTAAGGAAACAAATAATAATAGCCAGGGAGTAGATGTAAATGACTCAGATACGAATATGAGTATGGTAGCCATGATGAAAGCGATAATGGAGAAATTAGAAAGTACGAACCAGAAATTAGAAAGTAATAACCAGGAATTATGCCAGAAATTAGAAAGTACCAACCAAGAATTAACTCAGAGGTTAGAAAGTAATAACCTAGAATTAAGTCAGAAATTTGAAAGTACTAACCAGAAACTAGAAAGTAATAGTCAGAAATTAGAGGCAGGACAGCAAGATTTGGTTAGGAAGCTCGAAAGTCAGCAGAAAGCATTAGAAACCTTTCAAGCTGAGGTTAGAAGGGAAATCAATGAAGTTAGAACTGAAGTACGGGGGGAAATAGAAAGTATAAGAATCGAAGTTTGTAATCAAGTAAGTGAGAAGTCAGGCAGAGAATACAAGAAATTACGAGAGGACGTAGCAAAGCAATTTGAAAAAGAGAGGAAAATAGTTAGCAAGGAATTAGACCAAATTAGAGAAACGACTAGCAAAGAATCAGGGGAAAATAGAAGTAGATTAGAACAAGCAGAAAGGGAAATTAGAAGGCAAGGTAGGGGTGTAGACGAAATAAATGAACAAATGAAAGAGGTAGCTACAGAAATTAATGGAATGAAGGAAACATTAGAAAATTTGAGGTTGTGTGTAACTGAACCTAATTCTAATGCTAGTCAGATAAGTGAAAGCTCTGCACGAAACGAAGCGAGACAAAGTGCCTCAGCCGACATTTCGATGCTTAATATGGGTCCAAGTACCTCCAGTTATGAACCCAGAGGTAATAATGTACATGTTGAAAGGAGTGGTGGTCAAATGCAATGGCCAAACCACATCTTAAATGAAATTGTGCCACCTGTGTTTGAACATGAGGATTCTGATAATCCTAAGGATTTTATGAGGAGTCTGCATGAATATTTTTCTGTAAAGTGTATTCCTGAACAGTATTGCATGACAATTGTTAGGAAATGCCTTAAGGGAAATGCAGCTAACTGGTTAGAGGTATCAATGGGAAACGATAATAACTTCAGGACCTTTGAAAGGTTATTTATGAACAGATACTGGGGACATAACAGGCAGTCTAGCATAAGATTAGAACTGAGTAGTGGAAAGTATGACCCAAGAACTGATCAGTCGATGGTTAATTATTTCACGAAACTTGCTAGGAAATCTAAAATGCTGGATCCACCTATGAGTGAGCAAGAATTTATCGCCATTATCACGACACACTTCCTAGAGGCACTCCAGAACTATTTAATTATAGCTAAACCCACAAACGTCGCCACCATGATCGATTTGCTGTTGGCATTGGAGACAAACAAATCAAAGAGTAAAAATGAAAGTTTCGCTAGGCCTGGAGCGAGCAACGAAAGGGAAATGTCAAATAATTTCGGGCAAGGGGCACATATCAATTACAATCAAAACCAGGATGTCCGAGATAGATACCGAGGTCCCGCACCCAGAGGAGGAAATTCGCAGTGGGAGAACCGAGGCCGAAATAATTTTGACCGCAACCAGAGGAACCGCAACGGGCACGACCGAAACAGAAATGTACAAGTAAATTACGTAAACGCGGCGAGACATGAAAGGAACCGAGGAGGAAGGAACGAGAGAAAAAGAAGACATTCAGGAAATGACTACTGGAAAGTTGACAATGTACCAGAAGTTAGGCCGAGGTCACCCAGGCAGGGAGAACGGAGCACGGGAAATGGTTACTGGAGGGTCGACAACATTCCAGAATTTAGGCCAAAGTCGCCGCTGCACGGAGAAAGGAGCAGGAGCGGTAGAAATTCGCCGATAAATGGAGAAAGGGCCGAAGCCCTACAAGTAACCAGGCAAGTGTTCGAAAACCGCGGCCATCCTTCTCAGGAAGCAAAGTTGGAAGGAAAGAATGCAACGAGAACTGGAGCTTACAGCGAGACTCAGGGAAACTATGTACCCAGTCAAACGCGCCTTCAGTGAAGACTGGGAGGAAACTATGTGAACCGTATGCGAAAAATAAGATCGTCAGAGGGCAAATGATGTTACAGAAGGAAACCGATCTGAGGAACAGAAGTGAAGACAGTGACAAAGTGTTCGAACCACCACGAATAGCAGTTGCCATTAACGGAATTCCGGACACTGTAATAATAGACACTGGAGCTAACAGTACAGTGTGCTCGCAAAAGTTTTATGAAGAACTAATCAACCGGGGTTTGAAGATAATGTCTTTACCAGTAAGCGGTATATTTTGTTCACTAGCTGTAGGGAAGAGGAAAGAAAGAGTGAAATTTCAAGTCATGCTTAACGTAGAAATAAATGGTAGAGTTATTGAGGTTTTGTTCCTGGTCGTACCCAGACTCGTTACCGACATAATTATAGGATGTGATTGCCTGTATGAATGGAAAGCGATTGTTAATTTCTAGAATAGATTTTTCAAGTTAGAAACAGGGCAAGAAACAGTAGTGGTGCCATTTGTCGACGATAGCGGTTCAGAGGAAGTTGTACGAGATGAACGTGAAGATGAATCCGGGGAGACGTATTCTTTGTTGAGTACATAAAAATTGGAGCAATGGAGCTTGGCGAAATAAACGTCGAAGAATATGCTGCCGAATCGAGTAACAATGAGATGTATGATGAAGATGTTGGAACGATTAGGGAATATGTGGAAGCTGAACCCCGAGAAAATCCCGCGAGGGATTGGAATTATGAGACTACAAATTTGTACCGCAAGGCGGAAAGCTACGAAAACTTGGAAGATTTGTTCAGAGAAAAAGTCAGTCAGGCTAACTACCTGAATACAGCGCAGAAAGAAGAATTATTTAGAATTTTAGTACGACACCAGGAGGTATTTTCGGATAAACCAGGAAGATGCACGAAATATATTCATTCTTTCGAAATGACGCCCATGGAGCCGTTTACACATAAAGCGAGACCCATACCATCCGCTATTCGGGAAGAAGTCGATAAAGTGATAGAAGACATGCTAGAAGACGGGGTTATCGAAATTTCAGACTCCATATACGTGACCCCCTGTGCATAGTAAGCAAAGCTAGTGGGAAAATTAGAGTAACACTAGACGCAAGAAAGCTAAACAAGCATTGTAAACCAGACAGATTTAGACCCGAGAGCGTGGATGCAACGTTGAGCAAGTTGCACAAAGGAAAATTCTTCTCTACCTTAGATCTGACCGCCTCCTTCTGGCAAATTCCACTTAAGAGAGAATTGAGAAAATTTGCTGCATTTTTACATTCTGGAATTCTTTACCAGTTTACCGTCTGCGCATTTGGAATGAACACAAGCGGAGGCGCATTGTTGAGAGCATTGTATGCTATTTTTGGAGAAGGCCGAAAAGGGGAAATCGAAGAGAAAACGAAGAAGGCACAAATGGAACCCAGATATAGGTGATCTAGTATTAATTAAAGATCACAAGTTGTCCTGCACCTTGAAGAACAGAAACAAGCGCATGGAGTTACTATATAAAGGTCCTGGGGAAATTATTCAAAAATTTGGGGAACATACATTTGAAATAGTAGATGCGGTAAATAGAAAACTCATGGGTAGGTGGCACAAACAACTTCTCCGTCCGTACCGGACATAAACAAATAATCATGCAGAGGCATATAGGATAAGGTATAGATGAAAACGTATACAACTCAATTAATGAAAATGAATTCAGACGAACAAATATATATAATCTTAATGGTATCCAATCACAAAATATCGAAATTGTGGAAAAAAAAAAAAACTTGTGGTGATAAGTACTTTTAAGACTTTAAAGTGAAGTGGAAGTGCAGTGAATCCTATGAAAATAACCAACTCAAAGCAACAAAACTGAGTACCAAAACAATTTACAAATCCAAGAAGGTGCAAGGACTTTTGGCAAATTACACCTTTATATAGAATCAGAAGACAAACAGATTTTGTAAACTAGCTTAAGTTTTACGTAGTTCATAACTAATACGATGTAAACGTTCGTTGTATGACGCAAGAAAATGTAAAACTTTCAGAAGTGGAGTGTATATAGCGTATGGTAAACTAATATGTATTGGATTATTTCAGATGTTTATAATGTGAAGTGTTGAAAACAAAAAGAAATTATGTACTAGTATTATAAATTTTGTCACTATGATTGTATGTAACGCAGCTGAAATGCAAAGAAAATTGTAAAGTGAACCAGAGTTGCCGACGTGTAGAGTTGTTGATAATAATAGTAATGTTATTCGGGCAAGGACGTTCCATTCTTAAATTATGGGATAATTAAATAATGAAACGGGGGCAGTTTGATGCCGTATTTATCAGCCGTATGATTGAATACGATTTTAACAATGAATAAAATGATAATTAAATTATGATGAGCAAGTAAGGTGAAAGAATTTAAGATAATGAATAGTACAGATGGATAAGTTCATGAAACGAAGCAACAGCATTTAAATTCAATTACTAGAATTCGAATAAGTATTTTAACCCAGAGCTATATAATAAAGTTGCTGGTCTATATGGATGAAGATGTTCCGTCGAAAGGCTGTGGTCACGGGTTGGGTCGCTACCTGGGTAATTAGTAGACCGGTCCAAACCTGGCCCAAACCAGTATTTCGGGGAAATGTCCGCGTGGTTGTAGCTCGCTAACTAGAGTTTTTCAGAGAAATCCAGCTGGAGGCGAGGCTATATCTGTTTTGGTAAGGAATATTAGGTTTTAGCTTCGGTCTTCTAGTCTGAGACGTGATACCGTGTAGACGTGTTTTGCCTGCCGGGGACACAAACGTCGGATTGCGCCGAGAAGTACAATCAGTAATGAGAATCTTATTAAGTGAACAAGATCTCCCAGCAGTGAATTAAGTCGCGAAGTATACTTTCAAAACAGTGTTAGTAATTTATTCCATCGCGATAGATTTCAGCAATTCAGTATAGTTTTAACGTGATAGTGGAAATCTAGAGTAATTCGATCTGAACGCGGCGGCAACTCCTGGTGAACTGTAAGCACGAAACGAACTGAATAGTAAAGCGGATACTATGAACTGTGTTGTTTTTATTTCGTCAACCTATCTCACGCATACCCTGTAAATAGCGTGGTCTCAGCTCTAATGACTAGCCAGGGCAAAGAATAGTCAACTCATAGAGCAATCTACTAGGCGACCAGATCACCGGGATCCAGGTTGCTAAGGTCACATCCAGAGCGGCTGATACCCGAGACAGAGTATCAGCAGACGCAGCGGGGGAGGAAAAGGCTACAGCTATATTTTATAACATACTAGGACCCTGCAGTATGCAGTAGAAACTTATAAAAACTGTAAATGTTGCGTATTGTTTGTTCATATTGTAATTTGACAAGAAGTACAAGGATTCTAAGGTGTCCAAAACTTTATTACGTGAATAACAACAAAGGACTTTATTTTAATTTCACATTTAGTACCTATTAAGGAAATTATAAAAAGGCATTTCCAGATTTTAAAAATTAAGAATCATCATTACACCACAGCTCCGATATAAGGGTTGTTACCTTAACTCAAATTCTTCCTATACGGTCCTCCGTCTTAATAGTGACTCGCGGCTTTCTCATACCTGATATACATTATTAATTCTTACTTTGAACTTAATATTTATGCCAGAGATAAAGCAGTTTTAATGTAACATTTCATATGTATAATGAGAGAAATAGAGAGGGGGGTAAAAGTAGCAGAAGGGAGGTATGTGTGACTCAGAGAGAGAAGGGAGAGTAATGAGAGGGGGTGAGGAAAGCAATGAGGGAGTTGGAGAGAGTTAATAATTTCTATATTAAAAGAAAAATAGAAAGCATTTATATTTCTTTGGAAAGTGTATAAAGTTGGAATTAATTATTTATTTGTTTATTCCCTTATTTCCTTTTTTCTTATTTTTTTTTCGTTCAGTCTTTATTTTCCTCCATTCTTTCTGTTTTGTGTATACACCAAGGGTCAAATCCGGGCATGAAGTATGAGGCAACTACAGTTGTTGAACTTGAAATTTTGAACTATAATTTCCTTTCTTAGCTTTCTATGTTGTTTTCGTTAATTTATGCTCTTAAATACACTCACCCCCACATTTATATTTCCAAACTTGGTTAGCAATTATAACATTGTAATCATGGCAAAATTAGCTCTCAGGTAATGGTTTGAATATTTGAAAAGAACAATGAAGAACAATATAAGAGATCTAAGTATTTTATTAGCAATGCCAAGTGCGGATTATCTTTGAATCCATTAGTTTTGTGACACACTAAGAAATAAAGTTTCTGCTATTAACTTGATAAACCATTTGATGTATTTTAATTGCAGTACCTCAAAACACGTGTATTGTAACTGAAATGGATTAAATGGGAAAGCAGGCTTTAAAATCGAATTTAATTCCAACTGATCAACTTCATTACTCTATACATTCAAGTGAAACACATCAAAGTATGATGTTTCAGTGTTAGTTTCCATTTGGGTTTCTATCTTATACGTCGGTATATACATTCAAATGTGTATTTTGGCTGTTTTGAATATTATAAATAAAGACAATTTGAGTATATGTATGTGTACTTACGTTCGTGTGTGCATTGCGTAAGGTAGTTTTAAAATCACTCATCCGATTTTGATAGTTATTTCACTATTGAAATAGTTTACCTTTCTTTGTGCTGGAAATGGGCTATAAAACACTAATTTATAATTTCAATTAATAAATTATTAAAATTCCCAAAAGGTTTTATAAAGGTCATGTACTATAATGCAAGACATTTAAGTTATAAATGAATAGCTTTTTGGCTTCGACCTTTGTTCAGGATGTCAATGGAATAGAATGTAACTAGTCGTTGTTACTCAAAAGAAGCTGACTACCATATAGTAACTAAGAAAACAAGACTCAGCAAAATAAAAAAGAATCGTATCTGCTTATGACGCTAGGTATTCCTGCGATACCAATTCCAAGATACTGTAATGATATTTATATAAGAAAGTTGTACTTTATTTTCAATGTAGGTGCCTACTTAAAATATATGTGGTTCGCTAGAAGGACAAGCTACTAAGACACTACATAAGGAGAGAAAATAACTGACATTAAAAGTCAGTAAACTATATTTTGAATTTAAGAAGTAAGATTATTTTCTTGATGGTTCCAGAGGTTAACTTGATCCCCTGGGGGTGCTTTCAGATTGACCAGCTACACCTCAGTTCCCTTAACACCTATATCAAGAACATCTATGTTATATGAAAACCATAGTACCAAAGAGAACGTAAAATATTTAAAATTTCACCTACTGCAACTATCCAAAGCTTTTCTCAGCCATTCCGATCGATAATCGAAAGGTCTAATGTACCTTATTGGTCCATTTGGTCTACTATTAGCCAGACTTTATTAGGAACATTCTAGATAGTGCAGAATTATAAGCAATAAGGTAGAATTGGTAATAAAATATCGTCTAGTTAATTCTACAATTTCATAAAAATCGTGAGTTACATAAAATTAATTACCATTCGAATTTTAAAGAGCAGTGGGGCAAGAACAGTGTTAAAGCAAATTGAAATAAATATTTACATAGAAGCTAGATTTATTTGTATAAACATTCGTTAGAACTATTATGAAAGAAGCAGAATGGAGAAACTGTGGGACTGTTACACTTAAGATTTTTATCGCTTTAGACTAGTGAATGGTCACAATGTAACAATGCTCATTACGAGCATAAGGAATGTGTTACACTTAGAAAAATGTTGGCTATGCAGCTTTCAGCAAAGAAACAGAATTTGGTGACATCCGCGAAACGTAAACAGCATTTAAAGCCTTTAACTTGAAGGTTGCTTTCAAGACATTTATATTGCTAGGGAAGATTTACAGCACTCAGCGGGCACCGAAGAAGGGTTGCATTCTGTGCCAAGGTCTTACCTACTTTTGACTTTTCACGATGAACAACAGTTCTCTGTCAATTACGGTACACCTGGATTCTTTTGTGTAACCTATCTTTACCTGAAAACGCTCTCTCTGGACAATACGCATAACAGAAATGTCAGATGTTTTGCACGAGTTGGAGAGAAAGTGGAGAATCTGTTGTGCAAGGAATCCTTAAGAACTTAATTTGCCAGATGTAGTAATTTCATAATACAGTTATTTCATAATGAAGCGTTTTGTAGTTCTTTTCCTTTTACCAAAGTTCTTTCCTTTAAATAATACGTATTCACCCAATATTTCTTCTGCCTAAGACTTGGTTTTACTATTTTGAATGAAACATTCCTAATATATACGTATTATCTTCATGTGTTCGGTTTATGTATCTAATTTTTCTACCATTATCCTGGGTATGGAAAGCATGTATTTATATATTTAAGGATTTTCTAGAAATAGGCTTATTTCTGCTGATAATAAGCTATTAAAATTGGCAATTTTCTGTACAAAATTAAATTAATATCTAATTATAATGTTCACCACGATTTGCTTTATCATAAATTTATATAAATATAATGCCTCACTTGTTTAATACAACAGAATTGTGTCATTTCAAGTATGTTCTAACTCAAATAGTTTGGTTAAACCTTCCTTGCAATCTTTAGAATTATTAAATCCCAATTTATCTATAGTTTCATTTACAAGTTTATTATTGAAAGAGTTTATTATTGAGTAGGATACAAGTGACCGAGATGGGATACTTATGATCAGTGAAGGGATGTACGATAAAAGACCCTATTAAAAGTGAAGTAATCAGAGAAGAATTTGGGGTGCAACTGTCAGCAGAGGAAATCAAAAATATAGAAACAAATGAACTGAACACCTTCATCGAATGACAGAACAACATAGGTATCAAAATAAGCTGTAAATTATAGACCTAGAGGACGAAGATTAATAGGATGGCCGCAGAAAAGTTGGCTAATGAGATTGGAACAACTAATCCATGAGGGAATAAAAATACTGAAAAAGGAGTATTTAGATATAGACACTATATGTTGGATTACATGTAGTCCAAAGCTATTTTAAAGCGAAAGCAATACGTATAGGTAGGTATATTACCTTCAAATATTTCTCAAATGGCTGGCCCCGTACCTAAGTCGGTAGAGCACCAGTCTGCGGTGCTAGGGGTCCCAGCTTCGGCTCCCGGCGGTGGGGGTGGGTATTTTTCTCCAACCCAGATAATTCCTTATCTTCCCCCGAGTCTGGAAGTGTGAATGAGAGTTTGAATGTGTGCGTGATCTAATGATTAAAACCAAAGGAATACGAGTTAACAACTTCGATATGTTCCAAAGGAGAACGGCCGCCGATATGGCCATTGGAGTTAAATGGAACAAATAAAGAATGCTCAAATGTTCTTTTGTAAGCGTTAGTATACGATTGTCACCATTACCACTATCAAATATTTTGCAATTTCAATCAGTTTGTTTTTCAGTAACTGGGTTACACAAGCTATTGCACTTTGCCAACTTGCAGTAAATTTTTATTTGAGCTATTCAAAAGAAATCAGGGTTTTTGTCTGATAATTGCTATGCATCGCATCACGCAAATAATGATTTGCTAAGAATGAAAGTAATTTTATAAGAATGAAAGTAATGTTATCTATTTCTTCTAAGCTCAACTACCGCTATTCGATCAACTGATGTTCAACTGTCTTCTCTGTCCATAATATTACAAAAACTATAACGCTTTGTACATAGAAGAGAGTTAAAATTTTAAAAATGTTTCATATTATTCCTAGTGATTTTTTGTACCCAGGGATATCTAAAATTATTCTCATATCTACTACAAGTCAATAAAATAAAAGTTTCTAGAAATGGTTTAATTCATTTCGTTTAAGCTGCAAAAAAAAAAAAAAAAAAAAAAAAAAAAAAAAAAAAAAAAGAGGAAGATAAAATTACATTTTAAAAGCTGGGCACTTAATGTGTTTACTTTCAAAATGCATGACTAAAAAAACAAAAGACTGCCGGTAAAGTGTTTCAAAAAAAGGTGCAACTTATTTTAAAACTTAAAACTAGTATCTTAGAAATAACTAATGTCACAAAGGTTATTTCTTTAAATGTGAGTTTAAAGGAAATCAACATCTTGCGTTTTTGCGTAGTAAGATTTTGTTTTGTTTTGTTTTTTGTTTTTGTATCCATCATTACACAAAGACTGGTATGAGCAATTAATTCAGAAAGTACAGAAATTCAAGATATACGTTTTGTTTGACACGAAAATATCTTAAAATACGAAAGTTAATCCTAAACCGTAGAACTATTTTTGAGAAAATAAAATGTTGAATAATTTTTCAGTTTGAGGTAGCAAATTTTCTTAAAAATCTTCCTGATCGTTGGAAGATGCAGAACTTATATAATCACAACTTTTTGTATTTGCTACACATATGGTGTTTGAGGTTCGCTACTCTTACCTACATACCGAAGTTTTTTTAATTTTTTTTTATTTTTATATTTTAAAATGTTATGTTTTAATAGTCATTAGATTCTAGCTATAGCACTGTTGAGTGGAGTATTGCCTCATGTGCCTACTAGTTACTTGGTACAAAAAATAGGTTGGTTTGTGTCTTTTATGACAGCTTATACCTATTACAAATATAGAGTAAAAGGTTGTGACCCATCAGTATCCTTCTTAGGTTACGTTTATTAATTTGAATCTCCTCATAAAAAGGGTTATATTGTATGTTTTATATGTGCAACATCTTCACAGAACTATAATCTGACACAAGTGCACCTGCTATAGAGTAGTGCCTGATAAATCATTAATCATTCGTGAGTGAAACTCTCCCTCGAGAATCGAGGGTTAACCCATGCGTCGCCATCTGTGGAGGAGATGACGAACTTTTTCGCACTGCTAAAACTGATATGTAAGGGGCAGTAGGTGTCAGTCAACGCGTTGGTCGGTATTTCAGCTATTCATCTTATCGTCATGATATCTCGATAAAATTCAGGTGATAGTTGTATGCAGTTTATAAAAAGAAAGAAAACCGATAATATTCCTGCACCAGATGTAGTGTTTAGCAAACTGAATTCGATAAAACGAAAGTCTTCTAAAATCAGTTTCTGACAATTGAATCCACAAGAAGTAATTTGCTAAAAAATATATCGATAGAATATTTTAATGAATATATTAAATGCACCCCAGAGATTATAACGAAAAGTTACTTGGCGTTAGTAAACTTATGCTGAGCAATGTTTATAACCTTTAAGAGTGGAAAGAAGCCCAATGCCTTCCTATTACTTTCTCTACCATGTACTTAAGAGTATTAAGTAGAGAAAAACTACTTTGCAACAAACAATTCGATGTCAAGATTTCACCCAGAATACGCATTTTGACTTCCAATGAACACAAGTAAAACATTTTTAGAAAAAAGTCCGTGTGTGTGTTTGTGTGTGTGTGTGTGTGTGTGTGTCAGAGAGAGAGAGAGAGAGAGAGAGAGAGAGAGAGAGAGAGAGAGAGAGAGAGAGAGAGAGAGAGTACGCGTGTATTGCGTGCAAAATAGCTCTTTGATTATATTAAAGACGTAATTCAAAATCGTGTGATACGAAGACTTTAATGGGATACCCTATCCAAAAAAGTACGCTTTACATGAATCTCTTACGTTGCTTTTAGCAGTTTCAAAAATGTCTCTAAGGTTTTATTAAAACATAAAATATGCAATATATTTACACGGCAAATGAATGTTATACATTGCATTTGTTATGTATAGTCCTGTGCTGTGGTGTAGCGGGCTAAGGCAGTAGGTATGCCTTGGCTCATCGCCACGTAAAGCGGCCGGGGATCGATCCCACCCATGAGATGCGGATTTTAAGTCTCGGGTGTAGAATCGGTGTCCACATAGCATTGTGAGGAAATTGAGAAGCTTTTGATAAGTAAGCGGCCCTGGTCATAGAAGCCAACATTTCGGACGGAGGATGCCGAGATGCTGACCATATCTTCTCCCCGTATCGGTTGGATGATTGCCCACGTTTACCTTGCTTACGTGGGCATGAGGCCGGTAGTCGGGTTGGTAGGTCCTGGCCCTACATGGGCTGCAGCACCCTCGGTTATGTTATTTTTCTGTTATTTGTTATGAATAGCCTGTAAAGACTATTCCACGCTTCATTAAGTTTGCATAGCTGAGAAACTCTAAAAGGCATATGTTACTTATGAAAAATATAGAGCTCCATAAACTGCATAATATATAATTATTTGTGGTAGTTGTCAGCTGTTTCTAGAATGTATGCAGCTTTTTTTTCAATTTTTCCTTGCAATGTCATATAACAAGCATGAGATTCCAACTCCAGTAAATAAACATTTGAATATCGCATCAGTCTCCTACATTCTCCTATTGTACATTGCCTGTTAGAAAATGCACATTTTATCTCAGTAAGATGAAGTAGTTACAAAAATACGCTTTAGTAAGACTAATTTCTAGAAGAGATAATAAAATAAGTGACATGAGCTATCGAAAGCCACATAACTACAATAAATAAGATTTAATTCTTTTGTGTATCAAAGTTTGGAAAATAACTATTCTTTCATAGTAATCTTAAAACCAAATATATACTATTCTAATTTACTATTATGTATTTTTAAGTATATTTTTAATTATTGGGCAATAATTTTTCATGGTACTTTTCATGGTGCACCAAACACAAATTATAAATGTATAAAACTAAATAAAGGCCATATTTGATCTGAATGCATTTATGTTTGATTTATTGGGAAATCGTAAGAACTCAATTAAAATGCATTATTATCGTGTCGTCATTAAAATATTTGACATTTTAAGTTAAATAAAATGTCTGGTAGTATTAACCATTCCTGTTACTATTAGATTAACATTAACATTAACAATGTATCACAGTTTTATACTGATTCGTCATTAACTACCTATGTGTCTGGTAGTCAGGCTCCTAATCAAGAGGCTCCGGGTTTGATACTCGTTTGAATGGAGGAATTTCTTTTCCAGGACCATTCACTGAACCTCTTAGTGCTTGAAATATGAAGATAATTTGAATGTTGTTATGTAAAATCAACTGCCGATAAAAATTATTATTATTATTATTATTATTATTATTATTATTATTATTATTATTATTATTATTATTATTATTATTATTATTATTATTATTATTATTATTATTATTATTATTATTATTATTATTATTATTATTATTATTATTATTATTATTATTATTATTATTATTATTATTATTATTATTATTATTATTATTATTATTATTATTATTATTATTATTATTATTATTATTATTATTATTATTATTATTATTATTATTATTATTATTATTATTATTATTATTATTATTATTATTATTATTATTATTATTATTATTATTATTATTATTATTATTATTATTATTGTTGTTGTTGTTGTTGTTGTTGTTGCTGTTTCTTAGCAACAGCACTTAAAGACTTATCTTGTTATAGCTTCTATAACCTAGGATATCAGAAATAATTTCTGAACATTCGGATATCCTTCTACGTGTATATGTTTAGAATATCACTACAAACTTCCCTGATAAGGAATAACCCAAACCCCCAACTCAGAGGTGAGTTAGTAACATGAACTGTCTTGATAGTGCTTTAGAGGGAGATTACTGGTGGGAGAGATTCGAGCTGGTGTTGTCACGGAGATGCATGACCTGTCAATCAATACGTAATTGCCGAATGCTGTACTGTGCGCTGAACAGGCCATTGAACCAGGCTGTGTGCTCTTCAGGCCGCCAATGCCACAGCCAACAGGAAGTCAATTAATTGTGATCTAAAAGGAGAATCGAGGATTTTACCAGAGCCAGGGAATCTGTGTTAAATTGGGCGCATTCGTTCATTGCTAATTTTAAACTCTGCAGCTTTGCAAATAAAAGTTGTAGAATTGTAGAAATTGCGTCTTAATTGTGCCAAAGACGATATAATGTACTAGATTATAGTAAAGAGAAATTACAGTAAACCTTATGCTTCCTTTTAGTGGAACATAAATGTTAATTTTATCAAAAATGTCTCTAAGGATTTAGATTCAAATGACATATGTTTCAGATATTTTCATTACAAATGAAATGTATGTCTTCAAATTTTGGGTATGTCCCCTGTAGGTACTTTTGCGTAATTGTAAGATACAAATTCTTAGCAAAAAATTTATATCGTGTTGAAGCATACATTTATGTGTTTTATTCAGTAAGACGTATCCCACATATTAGGTTTGAATTTGAAAATTTATTATAAAATGATAAGAATTTATTGAAGAACATTAATCTTTTGAACTTTGCAGCCAAACTGTATACACATTTATGTACATCTCTACCTCAGATTTGCAAGTTAATGGGAGTCCAATATATTATATATGGGAAATAAAAACTTGTTTTGTATTATGGAAGTAATTTAAAACAAATTAATATAATTTTCGTTTGCATGGAGCCCAAAGTTGCTCTTTAGAATACATGAAAAGAATGGCCTATGTGCAGTTAGTCAAGGCAACAAAGATTAGCAGATATTATAGTGCAATAAAAATGCTTTGATTGGAAACGATCAGAAGATTAAGATTGGCTATTTATTAATAGGGATGATGATAATGTTTTATCATTGTATTTTAGCTAGAAAATCTGTTCGGATTCATTTTACAGCAAATGTCAGTTTCAACAGATTTATTGTATTAATCGTAGCAAAGTCATAAATGTCTAGGGTTCATCATTCGAAATTTTTATTCATTTAAAGAAAAAAATTTAAATCACCTTTATAACTCATATGTTAAACAAAATTTCGAGTGTGCATCTATTATTTGGCATACTAAGACGATGATGTATGACTATATCATAGAAAAAGTGCAGTCAAAATGTTAAAAATATATTCTGTTTAAAATAACTGGACATTAACTTAGACACAAAAATTATGAAGCCGTTTCAAAATATTTTAATTTGAAGATCTAAATTTCAGAAGAGATATTGCGTGATTAATATTTCTGTGTAAAGTGTTACATTCGATTATTGATAATATTGATGTTGCAACAAACATATTATTATATGTTTCCAGTAAAATAGGTAGATTAAAGAGGCTATTTTTCCACCCCCAAAGCAAATATAGAAATCCATAGAATGCACAGAATTATGAATTATGTATCTATATAACGAACTACACTATTTCGACATAGATATTTTAAACAGATCTCAGAGTCAAATTAAAATTCCATGATTAATAACTATTGTTTTTGTAGTTCAGCGTAATTACTAAATTAATAATAATAGTATTCTAATTAGAAACAATAGTATAACTACTTACTAATGCCACCTTCGTTTTTTCTTTTTCTTTCTCTGTTTCTATACCTTATTTTCTCTTTCTAGATTATTTTGTGTTCATTTATGATTTTTTGTTTGGTTCCAGTGTTTAGTTATGTTACTACTGTCTTTATCAACACATACTTATGAACATTGTAATCTTGATTGGGTCTGTTATATTCATAAAATAAAATAAAATAAAGTACTGAATGAATTTTAATTTTGAAATAATGCTAAAATGGTTCAGAAGGCCCTACAACTTCTCAGCTTAAGGGAAACCACTGGAGAAAGCCAAATTTTGGCAACTCATCCTAACCCAGGCCCGAACTCGGCACTCTATTCCCACACCACAGAGGTGGGTAATAAAAATAAGAACATAGAGTTGCCTACTTCCACAGCATAACTGGTAACATCTGACTGGCAGTCTAAAGGCCCCAAGCTCAGATACTGGTTGCTGTAGGCTGCTGATTAAATTTTGTTGCATCTTTCTTGGTATTTTCCCCTTTATATATATATATATACACACACACACACACACACACACACACACACACACACACACACACACACACACACACACACACACACACACACACACACACACACACAGTTGGTAGAGAAGTTATTGCATTCCACGAAAGATTTCACTCAAAATATTTAAATCCCCGAATAAAGGAAAAGCAAGTTTTAGAAAAATATCTATGTGTGTATTTGTGTGACTAGAATAAATGCAAAACCCCTTCACCTCAATCTTCCCTATAGTAAATGTTTTCGACATTTTGATTTTCTCAAAAATGACTCTAATAATTTTATTCAAAATGAATTTTGCATAATATGTAAAATAAAAGTTATACAAAACCTTACGAATAAAAAACAAAATGTCGATCTTACCAAGACCCAAAATTTATGTCAAAAACATTTTATGTACGTGGAGTTAAGTATTCTTATTTCGTGTTATTGAATATTTACACTTTTTTTACCTTATTTTCTTTCTTTCAGTTTTTATCTTTGTTTGCTTCTTCTGACCATGCAAAGAAAACGAAAATTAAAAGCCATCCTATGGTGATCAACACTTGAAAGTTTTGAATATGTTTAAGTTTACTGCGTTCTAGTATTTCATTTACAAATGTTTATGTTGGTTAATGTAAAGTAGATAAATAAATAAGCAATTTTTAAGACTAGCTTCTGTAGAATTGTAAGCCAAAATATTTGATTTTAACACATTGGTTTGGTCATTACTATACATGCTAATTTCTTTTAAGATTAAGGGTATCTATAGCTAAAAAGTACAAATGTTTTAGCTAAATTCAGAATCTGACTTATGCTCTCAGAGATCGGAAAGACTTCAACGTGTGTCAGTTTAAACGCCCAACAACACAGAGTCTAATGGTCGCAATTACTTCCGATGCTTTTATTTGCCTTTAATTTTTCCTGCTCATTGGAAAGACTCCAGTGATGTAATTTGTAGCCAATATTGTTCAAAATTACAACAGAAACTTAGAGAATGGACTTTAAATACTAATATATAGCTTTAGCTATACCATTAAAATGATAAAGATATGATATAATTTATTCCACTGCTATGTAATAATAAATTATTATGAGGTTGGCCCTGTAGCTCAGTCGGTAGAGCACCTGCCTGCCGTGCTAGGGGCCCCGGGTTCGATTTTCGGCGGGGGTGGGGATTTTTATCCATCCAAGATAATTGCTCATCTTCCCCAGAGTCTTGAAGTATGAATGAGAGTGCGAATGTGTGCGTGATGTAATGATTGAAACCAACTGAACAAGAGTAACACCTTCGATATGTTTCAAAGGAGAACGGCCACCGATATGACCATTGCAGTTAAAGGCGACGTAACAAAAAAAAAAAAAAAAAAAAAAAAGGTTAAATTTTCTATTTTTCTGAAACAACTAGAAGAGTGTATAGATTGATTTACGTAGATTTTTGCATATTTGTGCTTAAACATAACCTCTTTGAACTTTCCTTTCGAAGTTATTCGTAATCAGCCTAATGAATATAAAATATTAAAAAAAAAATCAAGTATCTGGACCACTTATAGGCAGTTGTGGTAGAGCGTATAAGTCAAAGTTTTACAAATATCTAAGTAAAATTACACCATGTAGGAATCACCTATGAGTATCTCCTTAAGTATATTGACATATAGGTAAAATGTTACAAGTGCTTAAACTATATCTATACTATGGAGGAAACATGAGGTTCATCCCACATTTCAGTTTGTCTGCTGCCCAAGTAGGCTCAAGGAGCCACTGTGTCGCCGTAAAGTCCGACCACCCGCTAAACAGGGTAGTAGAAGAGGCTACAAGGAGAATGACATCACCAGTGACTGATAATTGCCCTCCCTGAACTGCACAGTAAAAAGTTGGAAAAACGTAAAATATGAATATTTTTAACAACTGAGGGTACAAAGTTTGAATAAATCCGCATTAAAGTCTTCACATTTTAATAGTTCGGAGAGCTGTACTCATATAATTTAGAAAAGTGGAGTCTGAATAACTAGAAAAGGACTGGAATATCCCTCACGCATAAGATACACATATCGGATATATGACATAAGCACATCTTGTGGAGGAAGCAGTGATTAAAAATATATATATGTCCAGAGATAAGCTGTACAAAATGGGAATAATTATGACTGAGTTCCACTGAGATTAGAATTGAAAATGTTATCTAATATAACTTCATAGACAACGTATTTAGAGCTGTTGCTAATGTGCTATAGCCTGGAACTTACAGGGAGGTAAATAACTATCCTTTATAACACAAGAAATCGTCATCGAACTTTATCGAAGGAGGACTAAATTTTGTCACAAAAATGTATCATAAAATGGGAAGGAATTGAAGTATTAAAACAAGTATAAAACAATAAATGTCAAGCAATTCATAGGTTATATAAGAAGTTAGGATTTATTAAATAAAAAAAGGAAAAAAGAGGGGGCAGATTAGTACAATGTAAGCTATGTTTGGCTACTATAGGATGAGGTATGCAGAGGAGTATGTAAGGTTAAACTACAATTTCTACACTACACTATTTCTATAAAATAACATGGAGTGTAGAGAGTTATTTAAAGCAGAGAAAGACTATCGAGGAGGCTGCCAACTCTTAAACTCTGCATAAGAACATGGGAAATCTATTTTATTGTTAGCCTGGAATGAAATAAAATGGGTCTACATCGGTTTTCAAAAAGCTGCAGAGGTACTGAAAACACGATGACATTAGTTTGGATATATAAAACTGTGTACACCGAGCGGGATGGCTCAGTCGGTTTCGTTTGTGGTCCGCATTTGAGTAGCCCGGGTTCGATTCCCGCCGTCGATCTAACTGATCCATGTGTTTTTCCGGGGGTTTCCCAAGCTGCTAGCAAATGCTGGGAAGGTTAATTACATCCCCCGAATTTCCTGTCTCTCCATTAAATCTCCATTATCATTTCATATCATCAACCCTTTAAGGGTAGAAGTGTCGGCGGGAGTCTCGGCGGTGCATGGCGGGATGATATGCTCCGAGGAAAACTACTTCCTCCTCCGGTAGGTCGGTTGCCGGTCTACGCTCCTCTGCTGGGACCATTTAGGGACCGCCAGCCAGGGACCTTTGGGGCTCGGATCGCCTGCCTGGGACCATTAGGGCTCGTCGCCCTCCCGCTGTAAGGGAGCGAGTTCTTTGTCCTGGCCTGTCGGGGAAGTCCCTATCCAAGTAAAGTGTAGGGACCCTGCCCTCTGTACTGTCGTGGCTCCTTGGGTCGGCCGCCCTGTTTCCTTCGCCTCATCCTTCCTCCCGGAGGTGCCCCCACTTGGGGCATAGGAACAATGGGCTCAACATGATGGCCTACGTACCGAATCCCCTCCATAATGGAATCCCAATCTCAAAACTGTGGACACTAACTACTGCAATGCTGCAACCCCGATATATAATTCTGGAATTTTCACACACACGATAGAATTCACAGAAATCCCCAATATTCTGAAACAGTATAGCATATGTATTGTTGCAACTAGTGACATTTTATTGCAAGATTATAATGGTGAAATATAATTGTAAACGTTACCTGAATATGTTCATTACTTTGATCCCTCACAGAAGGTATGATGTCTCATGAGATGATCTTATAAAAACAAATATACACTGCAGTTTTAGTTCATTATACGAAATGTTATATTTATATAATTAATCTTGGTATAAACGACAATCTTTCTGTCAGTAGAATGCTAAGATTTTAGTTAGCGATTAAAATAGTTATAGTTTACTTCCTATACCATGTATCTAGCAGAGAGAGAAATGTTAGGTGCTATTCAAAAGTTTCATGTTAACATTTCACTGAAAAATATATATATATATATATATATATATATATATATATTGAGGCTTCTAAAGAAAAAAGAAAATATAAGAACCTGTCTGCCCGCGGGAATTTTGGAACCGCAAAACCAAGATGAACGAAGTAATGTATACGAATTTGGTGCCTAAGTTCAATATATTTGAAAAATGCAACACCAATGTTTTCAAAAGAATCCCGTAAACCACCTGTTATACAACATTCTTCAGGGCTTTTTTTATCTTCTCAAAATTGCCGGTAATTATTTTAAATAAAACCCATTTATTTACTGTAAGCTTCTCTTCATTCGGAAAGAATTTTGTATTGTCATTTTGTGTACCTCACTGAAAAAACTTCAGAATACAAAATTTAATATTAATTACTTCAGGATAAGGGAAGACCCTGGAGGAAACCTTATCCAGGTAACTCAACCTGGCCGATATTGGAACTCGGAACCTCTTGAACGTGAGGCAGACCGCTACCATCTACGCTGCTGAGGCGGGCGTACACCTCTTAAAATTACTTGTTTAATTTACTTCAAATCAGTTTTTCTAGGCATAAGCCATTTCTTATTTCCACTATTATTTGTAATTGGTTGACTTTCTACACTTAACCTACCAAATATTTTACTTAATCTTTCAATAATGTAATTTCATTAAAACTTCAGGTTTTGGGGTTCCTAAATCCCCTACTATAATTTATTCTATATAATGGTAAACCATAAGAAATAGTCAAAAACTCAACTGCAAAAAAAAAAAAAAAAAAAATGTAATTTTTTTAAAGCACAGAATTTATTTGAAATAAAAAGTTTCGTAGAGCTAATAATTTCCGTAATTTTGATATTGTCAAGAATTTTCAATTCTTTATGCTTTTCAAACTGTTTATGAAATTTCAAGTAGCAAGTCATAATTCATTTATTCTCGAAGAGGTGAGGGGAATTTAAAATCAAATCCATGCTAATATAGTTGTTTAAAAAGTATTGCTAACATTGGCCTACTCTTTTTAGTTTCTCTACTACGTCCCAATAGCTAAACAACGAACCTCCTGTATATTCCATCCAAATATTTCTACTGTATTTTACTGGAAACACACTTTTGATATCCCCTGAATTTTGAGGAACACTTGGAAAAAGCTTCTTTTGTATGTCCTTGTGTCTGTGAAAAACATAAATAAAACCCAAAAAATTGTTTAAATACTAAATTTGCCATTTAAGTTTTTCAGATCACAAGGATGAGAAACAAGGATTTTCAAGAAACCCGGTCTTCATAAACTATGCCCTACATGGAAATTTTTCCAACGTTTTATTGTCTAGAAAATTGATCTAGCGCTTTTGTTTAAACCACTATTTGTATAAGATATTCTCATGGCAAATATATTATATATCTTTAACTTTCTGGAAATAACTTCTAGTCCTTTTCATTCCAGATGACATTCGTATAACTGGTAAAATATAGCTAAAATATGTGCACAGAAGATCTTGCTAAAGCAAACAATCAAGCTTCAGAGTTATTCCTCGTATTATTCGACTTTCGAATGCTGTAAAATAAATTGTTTTTGAATTGAAGCACTAGAACTGCAAATACTGAAGTATTATATCTGTTAAATTCTGATGAATCCGTACATATACGGATTAAAATAAATGTTACCGTAATAACTACAATAAGTGTGATTCGCTGAAATGTAAAGCGACGAATGGCGTTCGTTAATGCTAATCCCAGTGGGGTATTCAATCACAACGGACTGCCGAAAATCGATCACTTTTTTAAGACACGACACTTACGAATTTTAGAAATTAAGCTCATTATCAACTTAGGTCCCTCCTATTTCGTGATTTTCATACTAAAGTTCCTACTTATAGTTGTCAAATCTTAAAGCTTCTATTCACATGTGAAACATACCTTTTACTCTGTGACTTGTTATATTATAAGAATTCTTTTCTTGAACGTGTGTGCACGTAAATTTCCCATTTCTGAACTTATTGAGTTCTAATTATCCAAAATTTCACTGAAACCTAATGATTTAAAGCTATTTGCTTTGTCTAACACTTAAAATGCTTGGATAACTTTTATTTCCTGACAAAATTACAACTGGTCATAGTTGTATAGTTGTATTTGAATTAATGTTAGTGCATGGAGCTCAGTTTTCAATTATTTGTCTTTCTACCGCTTATTTATAAAATTATTGATCTTACTGGTCAACAGTTCCTGTATCAGAAAGTTTATAAAAATTTTAGTCCTGTTTACCAACAATATTTCTCCAACTTAGGGGAAAGGCCACGCCGTGGCTCAGTGGTTAGACCGCTTGGCTCTCACCAAGGCGGCCCGCGTTCGATCCCAGGTGACCGCAAAGTGAGATTTGTGGTGGACAACACGGCGTTGGGGCGGGTTTCTCCAGGACCTCCAGTTTCCCCCGCCATCTCATTCCACCGGTGCTCCATCTTCATCTCATGTATCATCAGCGTCACCGCCTGCGGTGCCGTATGTAGTAAAAGTGGGCGTTAAACACTACACACACACTCCAACTTAGGGAATGAATTAATTCATTAGCTTTTCGTTTCCTTTAAAATTTGAGCTTGGACATAATAATCTCATGAAATATGATCTATACTTTCGTACACTAAAATGACCTCTTAGTCAAAACTGCAAAGCTATGTTACTACAGGAGTACTGAGGAGCTGTATGTATTTTATTATTCCGGAGAACATAAGCAAGCTTTGAAACCAAGTAATATTTAGCTCTTTGACTTAAAAATATGGGACAGAACATCTACACTTAATGCTATTATTAGTTCACAATAGACTTTTCTTTCTTCAGTATATGTCAGTAAGATTTACACAATATAATATACACATGGTTTCCTGCTCTAAGTCTGTTACAAATTGAAAGCTGGCTTGATTATGAATTAAGATTAGATTTCTTTAATTCTTTAACCTAACCCCTATATTTGTAACCCATTATACCTTCAACCTTCTTTAATCTTACTCATTACTAGCCATAGGTATCCTTAAAACAAGGAGGGAAGGAAATAAGCCTGATTAACTAATTTTCAAAGTATAAGCTTTTAGATTCTATGGTCTTGAGGCATCGCTCAGCGAGGTTTATTACTCCACGATGGTACCAGTCCTTGGTTTTCATTGCAAAGAATCGGGTGTCACCCACTTGCACTGCTTCAAAGTTGTCAAAATTCATTTCGCGTAGAAAGTGAGCCATGGATCGAAAACGATGATAATTCTGATGGAGCGAGATCAGAGCCGTTTTCTGGGTGCGGTGGTAGTTCGATTCTTCCCAATTCCTGATTTTTTCCATGGATAGGGTGCTGCATTGTCCTGTTGCAATAGAACCGAAATATCGGTTAACTCTGCTAGGTATTTACGTCTCAAAATTTCATAAAATCGTTCCAGTTGTTGAGAATAGAGATCCGCAGTTTAAACAAACTTCCAGTGAAACAGACCATAAAAATTTCACCAGACACACAATATTACTTTGGAACCAAACTGATTTTTCTTTAAACCAAGACTTTGCGAAGTTGGCGGGGATCAGGACACTATTTCGAGGCATCAGGGTTTCCATAATCCCCACATTTTTCATTAAAAATGACGATTTTCCTGACAAATCTATCATCCATGGGACTACGATAAGCTGACAACAGATATCCGCTCTACGTTCAGCCTGTTGAGGTGTCAGTTCATGAGGTACAGATCTACAGCTTCTGTACGATTTTCCAAGTGCCTTAATGTGGCAATGTATAGTATCCTTAGATGCACCAAGTTCTTTTGAAGATCTACGGGTACTTTTGGCGGATTTTCTGACAAAACTTGGCGTGTGTCCTCAATATTCCATACTTTAGGTCTTCCAGAACATGGTAAATCTTTAGTGCTTTCGTCTCCGTTATTCAAACTTTGGAACCATCGTTGTGCCACACTCTCACTAACGACATTTTCTCCTCCCACTTTACATGTTTTTCAAGCTGCGACAGCGTCCTTATAATCTGTTTCCAGTAGTGTTTAAGAAGGACCCTAAACTTTGTTATCTCCATTTTGTGATTGTTTATTAACAACTGAAAACTGATACATTCTCGCATTGTCGCAACACTAGCCATGGCTTCCTGTAAATAGCATTGCCAAACCAAAGAAAACCAATAAATTTTTCTAAACACCAAAATAAGAAAAACAATATTAATTATGAAACAACCCAATATACGCGTTTAAACAAGGAGGGAAGGAAATGAGGTTGACCCTTCGGCAGTGAGGACGAAATAACAAACCTCCATCAAACATCCTAAAATATTTTGGAATATACAGACAAACACTCCCTCGAATAATGAGCTAACACTAATTATACTCTACGGATAACATCGGAGGTTGAACATCAAAAGATTATCAAACAATTTTTACCTATTTCAGAATAGATCAGTGAATTAGGAGTTTGTTGTTGTTGTTGCAATTTACGTCCTCCAACATTTAGTCATATCGGACGATGAATGAAATGGGTGAAATGATGCTCAATGCGTCCGGGGTCCATGGAGCTTAGAGTTACCTGACATTAGTCTTTCAGGATAAGGGAAAACCCCGGAAAAACCTTATCCAGGTAACTCACCCTGACCGCTATTCGAACTTGGGGCCTCTTGAACGTGAGGCAGACGCGCTACCCCCTATGCTACCGAGGCGGGCAATTAGGAGGTGGCTTTTATGGTTACTTCTGTGGCACGGCATCACAAGAAATTTAAAGAAAAGCGTAACATGTTCATATACAATATTACTTATAACTAATCGATTCTTTAAAGCCAGGCTTTAGATAATTGATTACTGATTGTATATTTTATTTTTTCTTCAATCGTTGTCTGAAAAAAAAAATTTATGCACTATATAAAAATATTTACAACACTTAAAACTTTATGAACAGCCCCTACGTTTTAAAACAAACCATAACAAATTACTGAATTTAGATTAAGTAACCTCCTTAAATGTTAGGAAAAAACAAGACTGTCCGTCAATGCTACTGTTTCACCAAGAGGTTTTTGACTTTCCAGAAATGATATTTATATAGTATAAACGGCTGAAATACCTCAGCAGGATTCTTCATCCCTTTTCTTAGTGATTTTACAAAACGCGCCCGCCAGCGATGCGGTGGTGTGGCAGACGCTGCCAGCACCACCTATCGGCAACTGGCTCAACTCTTTGTTAGGGGGTGTATTTTACACAATGGCTTTGTCGATAATTCGCAAACCTGCTTTCGCGACCCATTCAAATTTTATATGTACGCGTTCGAAATATTTGAACATTTTGTAATTTCACATCGATTTAATTTCCAACATATTTAAGGGAGGATAGTACATTCATGTCTATATTGTTTATTCTATTTTCACAAGCATGTAAAACAAGTAGAATCAAACACATTTTCCCCTTTAGTTTACTCCTTACCAAGTGGATCTATATCCATATATTTTAATTTTATCTAGAGTATTTTAAAACCATACTATAGTTTACTGTTAAATGCTAAAGTAGTAATACATTTTATTTATATCTACGTACAGGAACCTTAGAAACGTAAACTGCATAAAATCAAATTTATTCTGCAGAAAGTAGGACCATACAGTTCTTTCCATTTCAGCTTAATACTTGTCAACATCAAGTAATATTACTTATGCAACAAATATGCTTATTAAAATATTAATTATTCCAAGCGAAACTTGTTTTAGGCCTATTCTTATAACTACGAGAAGATTTCCAATAAACTTACCTGGCACTTTCCTTACTAAACTTTGAGTAATGATAGTCACAGAATCGAAACAAGTCTAATTGTTTTAAAGTACAAAATAATCACAAAAATCAAGATCAGAAATTTTCGTCCACAACCCACCTTGACTCGTTAATAGGTGTAAATTATATGTTTCTGTAAGTACCTTAAATATATGGCAATTTTGTTTCCTACAGATGCCCCCTCCACCAAAACACACACACACACACACACACACACACACACACACACACACACACACACACACACACACACACACACACACACACACACACACACACACACACACACACACCATGAAACGCTTAAAGTAACAGCAGTGTGAAATAAGTAAGGATATACCTAACGTTTTATCACTTTTGGTGTAATACTGTAGCATGTGTTCGCTACCCAATACAAATTCAGGTAATACATTTCTTATAGTTATAGTAATCAAATACATTCCTGCCACTTTCTCTGCCAATTAATAAACAGTGCTCTGATATTATGCTTTAAACAGTGCGGATTTCTATACGAGGGATTGAAAGTATGACATCTAGGGGTAGTTTTTTTAGAGTTGTACTGCAGGTTATAATTTTTGTAGGTTTCTCTATAAGAACACGAAGTTTTATCTTGATAAGCCAAGTATGTGATTTGCATGTTAGGAGTTGAAAACAGGGATTAAATGTAAAGGTATCTTATCAAGATTTGTAGGTTTCTACAATCCAAACATTCTCGGTATTGTCAAAAGCATACCAAAAATATTGCTTACTAACAATTTAGTGAAATATGAGAAAAGAGAACGATATAGTGCACCTCTAGAATAATGTAACTTCAAAGCCACCCATTTAACCGCCCTTATGCCTACCTACACACAGGCGCGCGCGCGCGCGCACACACACACACACACACACACACATACAAACACACACACTATATATGCGTATGTATATGTATATATTATAATAGTAAAGATTTCCTTGTTGGTACAAGAGGATTAAATTAAGCTTAAAAGATACCCAAATTTGTAAAAGCGGGTCTCCATGTTATGAATTTGAAAATTGATTCTCTTTTAACGGTCGCATGATAATAATCAATAGCAATTTTCCACTTAAAAATATTTTTATATTCACAGCAATAACAGAGAATATCTCAGAAATGATTTATGCCACAAATGGTTGGCATGTCTCAGAATTTACTATTTAAGAAAGGTTCATTTATAATTAAGAGAGCTTTACAACGTATTCTTAAAAGACTGTGATACAAATATTATTTGTTATGAAAACAATCAAAACTTATGCAATTTAATTAAAATGAGTTGAGTCATGTTTTGTTGAAGATATAAACACAAACATACCGATCATTAAATTAAAATAGTCTTCGCTCAAATGCAAAGCGGGGGGGGGGGGGGGGGGGTGCCTTAACTGCGGAACGTTTTGTCTTATTGCTAAAGTACGTGAAAGAAAACTGAAACCATTAAAATGCAATGTTGCCATATAACTGTTTGAGTCTTTCGCACACATATCATCAGTAAAATAACTTGATATTTAGGCAAAATGATGTGCATTTGTCCACTGATGAATTTTCTGACTATTCTTTCAATAAACTACTTTATTTTCATTATTTTATTTTACTTTACGATGAATATACTTATATGTGCTTGGATGAGTGTGACTAATTATTTATGGACACACTGGCATCTTGCAAACGCTGAAAACAAACTTCATTACTGCAGTAGAAAAGTTCTTATGAAATAAAAAATTGTATATACAGATTGCTAAAAAGAAAAGGGAAAATTTTCGTTATTAACTGACGCCATTTAATAAGACAGGAAAAATTTCAGTATAAGGCAAGGAAGTGTACACTTGTAGAGTTGAAATTATAAAACCTAAATCTATAGAAAGGTGTTAATGTTATATGATTGTGCATGTTATATTTAACAAATGTTTAAGAACAACCTATGGGTTTCTGTTTTATGGAGGAAACCTTACACATATAATGACTACGGCACCCCAGACGTAGGAGAACATGGTACTAAATAAACCAAAGGAGGCTATAGGCCTCAGAATGAGGCCACAGAAACACGCGGAAGTCCCTCCTAATGCTAGAGCTATCAAGGATTAGACAGAGGCTTTTTGACTGCGAACAGACTTGTTCTATTGTATCTATTGGGACAGGAATCATTTATTCGTAGTTAATTTGTCTCCATCTTAAGCAGCCACACGTTCGGGAGCAATTTTGTGCGGGATTTCTATGTTTGAGATGGGATGCACGTTCACTTTTCGAAGACCCACGTCGAGAAGCCAGATATAACATGGTTAATTCGTTGTATTTTGATTTGTTTCTTGATGATTGTGCTTGATTAAATAAGAGTAATGAGAATCTTGGTTTCAGGCGTGGTTCGGAATAAAGTTTCGAAGAAGTCAAATTTTGTAACTATTTAACTGTATTATTTAGATTACATTTTACTTGAACTTCCTTTCCTAGTCACTTCCAACATATCGATAAATTCTTACTTTGTTATTTTTAAACAGTTCCAACTATTACATAAATGTT
Organism: Mantis religiosa; assembly: GCA_030765055.1. NCBI lineage: Eukaryota > Metazoa > Arthropoda > Insecta > Mantodea > Mantidae > Mantis > Mantis religiosa. Next base: position 85,506,217 of record CM060955.1, on the reverse strand, counting down.
CTTGATCTTGCACCACTATCCATCACACTCACCATTACAAAACATATCTCTATACTCAGATTATTGATTTTTTGTAATTATCGCTACTCCTCTGTTAATTTTGTAATTGGCCGATTTGATTCCACGTCATAACATTACGCCATACAATTATTACTACGGCCAACCACGAAATTACATATATTTTTACTTATTTATAAACTTTTCATACCTTTTCTAAATATAACTCAAAACTACTGTTACACTATGTGGGGTATCACCGGGAGGAAGAATAACGCAAAAGACTAGAGAGGGAGGCCGACTCAAGGAGTAACGACAGTGCGCAGGGCAGGCTCCTTACCACTTACCAACTAGATTCTCCCCAGTAGGTCAGTACAACCGGCATCTGGGGCCTGAAACGGCGCACTAGGCCGACCCGAAGATCGGAGACCGTCCTACCAGACAAGCGGCACATCATCCTGCCATGCAACGCCTAGACTCCTGGCGACACTTCTAACCTGAAAGAGAGCGCCAGATGAAAGATGATGTGAAATGAAAACGGATATGAAAGGGAGGGCAGATATTCGAGGAGGATGTAATTAGCCTACCCAGAATTCGCCTGGGTAAACTTCCGAAAAATCCCATGGGTCAGGTAGGCCGGCCACAGGAATCGAAGCAAGACCTCCCGAATACGGACCACAGATGAAACAGCCTGAGCCATTCCCGCTACCTATAGAAGGAATGACCAAGTGGCCCTCCTTCCTTTAAACCGAACGCCATCTGTCCGGCACCGCCACACACCACAAAACCTAGAAGCATACCTAAAGGATGAGAAGAAACAGATTGAAAGTAAAACTATCGGAAGAAAGTCGTGATAGAAAAGAAAGTACTGTAGCATTCAGCAATAGGTCAAAGAAAACTATGAAGTATTCGCGCCCTGTGTTATATGTTACATTCTATTAAAGTACCGTCTCCATATTTACATTAAGGTTGTCTCTATTTTTACTAAATTAGTTACATTAGCTATAAGTACCTAATATTATAGCAAATAGGACCGCGAAGAAGAAGCAAGGAGGTAACAGAAGCCGCGCGCTTCCTTTCATAATTATTCTTGGTCTTTGCATCCTTGAAGATGAATTGACAACAATTAAGCAAAAGATATTACACGCTCTTGTTCCCTACCACTAGAAAACTTGGAGATCTTTTACCCTCCAACCACAAGCCAATGATGGCGAAAATCTTAGAAATCTCCCTGAAGATTCAACCTTAAGGCATTTAGCAGCCATCATCACACTCTATTCATTTGGAGGAGAACTCCCCTTGTGGCATAAAATCACCCGCAGCCAAGCGGAGGCAATTGTCTCAGCTATTAAGAAAACCCAAAAGTTTTAACTTGAACACGTAGTGTAGATTCCCTTCATTTCATTGTTGAAACGTTCCGTGGGAGTGAGTGGGGGCTGGCTGCAAGGAGGAACGACCTGGCACCTAACAAATGCTCCAACATCTTCAACCGTTAATAATGCTCCGAGTTTTCCATCATGGAAATAATAAGTGGTGGTAGTGGTATTGGTGAAGCAAAACTTTGGTTACAGTCTAATTTTCAGTCTTTCCTCAACCCCGCTCCCCACACCCCAGCCTTTCTTGTTACTGTATTCAATAGTAGAGCGCCAAGATCCATCAAGACAGTGCAGTGTCTGTGAAGTAATGAGAGACGATTTTTTAATGATTATAGGACAAAACTCCGCCAAGATGGAGACAAAGACCGATTGTTGTCAGCATTTAAATCTCTGTCTCCAGGAATGGAACTTTATTTCATTTCTTCTTCCTAAATCGATAACAGCACTTCCAGCATGTTCTCCCTATCTTAAAAAACTAGGGATATATATCAGAAAAAAATATTATATTTACTTGATTATCTCTGATACAGTTTATTTTATATAGCCTTTATGGGCTGTTCTTACTAAAGATTGTTATATATGATATGCTCTTGCAATTTTTACTGTACATTTCAAATTATTTACATTTCCTTTTTGTCTTGTAATTTACGTCCTCCAACGTTAAGTCATACCGGACGATGAATGGAATGGTTGAAATGATGATCAGGGTCCATAGAGCTTAGAATTAACCGACATTCGTCTTTCAGGATAAGGGAAAACACCAGCAAAAGGTCTTATCCAGGTAACTCAACCTGAGCGAGATTCGTACTCGGGACCTGTTTACATTTTGCATTAAATGTACACATTTATTGTCCTTATGGACACCAGTGAACTAGCTATTGAAAACAGCACACTGTAAATCCAAATGTCTTGAGTACCTATTACAAACTGCATAAAGAAACCATTGCAGCTAACTTTTGAAATAATAATAATACGAGCAGGTTAGTAAAAAGAAGAAAATAATTAGAGACGTACTTATTATTTGTTGACTATTTCAAAGCGTTTGGCAAATTACTAATGCTGTGGAAGATTTTAGAAAGCAGAGGCATACCACTACAACCTATACGACAACTATATAAAAAGTATGTATAATGATACAAAAATAAAAATAATTGAAAGAGAAACAGCCATGGTTAACAGTAATGTAAGACAAGGTTATCATTTATCAACTACACTTTTTAATTTGTATATTGACGAAAAACTAAGAATTTGGTTAAGTAAAGTTAATGGAGGGAGTATTCTTTCAGGAGTTAAACTGAAAACTATGTTACATGCAGATCATCAGATATTAATGGCTACAAATGAAGATGACTCGAAGAAAATGCTACACTGTTTAAATGAAATTGCTGTTGAATATAGAATGAAAATGTCATAAATAAATCCAAAACTATGGCTTATATAGGAATGAACCCAGTTAGATAAAAATAGAGTTAGGCAATGTAATAGTAGATTAGATATCTCACTTAAAGTATTTAGGATGCAACGTCTAGTACCAGGGAAAGACTGATGTAATAGAACAAAATAAATAAATTTAACTATATAACAGGCCTATTAAAAAGAACGTTAAAATCAAGGCCCGTAAGAACTCCAAATTTTACAAATCAATGGCAGTCCCACCTCTGATATAAGGATTAGAAACATAGACACAAATAAATAGTACTAGAATACAGATATCGGATATAAAATTTGTAAGAGAAATAGCTGGGTACACTGAAAAAGTAAAAAATCGTAGCCAAGATATAAGGAAATAATTAGAAGTAGAGGAAATAAATCATATTACTGATAACAACAGAAATAAATGGGAAGGCATGCTCAAAGAATGCACAGTAATACCTAAATAGCCATCAAAGGTGAAAGAAATCAGGGAAGACCGAAGAAAAAATAGGTACTCCAAATTGAAGCCGAAAAGGATTGAAAAGTCCAAGTTGGAATTAAAAGAAAAAGAAGAATACGAACGGGGAGAAAAGCAGGCCTTTTATAACTAACAAAAATAAATTGAATATATGATGCAACACATTGCATTTTAAACTTACTGTATGCAAATAATTTTTTATAATAATTTTTACAATGTAACATATGTATAAAACAAAAATCTGATGCACACTTTATCATGATGCTCTTTACCTTTGCGCAAGTTATTCTAAAAAAAAACATAATATTATACATAATTCATGTTAATCGAGATAAATGTTTGCATAAATTATTTCATTATATTTCCTTATGAGTTCAAGGAAAATGAGGCAACACTGTATGCTCAAACGAGCCAAATCTTTTAAGAGCTAGCCGCAATACTATGGCCTTGAAAACCAATTTTCTTCACATGGCCAGTGCTTAAAAAAATAATAGACTTCCTATTCCTTAAATATAGCTATAAATATTTGAAGATTCAAAGCGATGAGAAGGAATATCTCGAAAACTGTTTTCTCCACAAATAAGTTATTTTGATATAATCTGCTTTGACGAAATCATATAAAATGTTGTCTCGTACATTCTACCTACTATATATGAAAAATTCATACAGAATGAAGAGAACTTTAGCGGATATTCCCATAACACTTACATAATGCATTTCATTTTAATAAAAATGTGTTTTAAGTATGTCGCATCAACTTTAGTAAAACTTGGAGACATTTTTGAGAAAATCAACATAATGTTGTATCCCAGCGCCTTGCTCACGTGCAACAAGTCTGGCTCCGCTTTCATATTTTGTCAGTATTGTATATGTGTTCTCTATTTTCACTATCCAAAATAGGTACCAAGTTTTATATTTAACCGATTTGCTCTTAGTAGTTATGCTGTTTACACACATACAGAGACGAGAGAGAGAGAGAGAGAGAGAGAGAGAGAGAGAGAGAGAGAGAGAGAGAGAGAGAGAGAGAGAGAGAGAGAGAGAGAGAGAGAGAGAGAGAGAGAGAGAGAGAGAGAGAGAGAGAGAGAGAGAGAGACGGGCAGTTTCTTGAAATATATATATGGTTTTTTGCATTTCAACGTTGAATAATTTTAGAAAATTAGAAAAAGCTTCAACACATTTTAAACTACATATTTTTAATATTTTTTTCCAAATTTTGAATGCTTTTAAAATAATTACTTCCGGGTATTTAAAACACTTGCACAAGAAAATTTTAAAAATTTCAACACACAAAGTGTTCATTAACATGTGAGAAAGAATTGGGAGAAAAAACTAAGTTTAACGGGAAATGAGCTCCACAGTAGAAATTTAGAAGCTAAGGACGCAAAATAGTGTGCAGCCACTTAACTTTTTTTTTTAGAATAAATATTGAGGTGGCGAACGACATCAATGAATATTTTGACCTGAAACCTATTCCGTACTCTTTAACTAGCTTCCATTAAAAATATTAATATGGTGCAAGCTGTGTGCTCTGTCAAGGGGTGTGCCTAAGTTCTAGCATAATGCTAATAGTGTGGAGAGTAAACTTGAGCACTCGGGAGAGGGTTACATTGGCAAGGCTAGTCATTTGAGGGTCGTTATCAAAGACACGAAAACCTTGTTTTAACAACTTGCTATTTAAAGTTGGTCGTGAAGGAAGTCGTAACTTCAGGTGCAAGATGAGGGCTCCACTGTCATTACGACTTGGCAGGGAAACAACAATTGTGATTAAGGTAATGGTGGTGTGAGCGACACAACTTGTACTTGCTTAACCCCCCGTTATGACGTCATATACTCTTACTTTTCCTGTTTCTCTCTCAACAGCAGGAAGAAAAAAAGACACTGCTAACATGTTACACATTTGGAGGTAATTATTCTTAAGAAGAAATTTTATAATTCTAAGGAATTAAACACAGTACTGTTATATTTCATAAGATCTCTTTTAGATAACTTATTTAAATTGTTTTCTGAATCTAACATTTAGGCACCAGTTGAATAAAATTTAAAATATCTCAGAGCTAAATCTAGAACTCAGACATGAACCTCCTCTTCTGCTCCTTAACTACCATCTTACGATGGTACTCTTCTTCACTAACATTAAGTGATGATAAAAACAAAAATCCGATGAATTGCTTTCACATATATTTGTGTACTCATTGCTCTAAGCTATTCTTCCAGAAACTTATACTTGTAAGCACCTTTGGTTAACTGAGATACATTCTCTTGCACATCATTATAGACAAGAGATCGAGAAGTCTCTATTCGTTTTATTTGTAGAGTAATTATTAATTGGCTTTTTAAAATTTTAATTAATATTCGACCACGATAAAAACGTTAGTTAGCAACTTCCAGGTTGAAAATTCAAACCAATACCAACGTGACAATACCAAATTAGAAAGAGCTATCAATTGATGAAAATATTTTTATGTGTACTACACGTTTGTCTATTGTTTAATGCTTACCAGTTATTTAAAGTATTATAAAGCATTGCTTCCTTATGTATTGCTGTTAATTCAACCACTATTACCAATATAAACGAAGAAGAAATGATTAAATATCTTTGAGTGAATTTCCTCCAATTAGATAGAAATAGAATATTTAAACAACTGAGAAAAACACGTAGCATTCCCTACATTATCTAATTTGTCAAGATAGATCGGAAATTATTATGGACATATGGCCAGGCTTATTACATGTATTTCCTTCTAAGCCTGCTTTTGGATAACAGCTCATTGGATAAATTAACTCTAAGAACTATTAAAGGAATAATTGGCCCACCTCATAATTCTCTTAATACTACGTACTACGTGGACCAAAAACCACTGCACAAGATTGGACGTATGGAAAGATAATCCTAAATAAAATTGAAATTAAATTTAAACTTTGATGAGTGTTAATGAATACATCTCGAGCTATATACTTGACTGGGTCCTTATGCTTATGCGTAGCCCTCTGCAAAGCATACTTAGAAGTTTTACACACACATGCACTTCCACACAACACACAGACACACACACACACACACACACACACACACACACACACACACACACACACACACAAACACACATACACTTCCACACAACACACAGACACAGAGAGAGAGGGGGGGGAGAGAATTCCTTTTAATCCATTCTCTCCTTATCTCAATCCCCCCATTCCTTTACATTCACATACTACGTCACTTTTTCCTAAACCGAATTCTTGAATGAATAACAGGTAAACATTTTCTCAATTGAAATGGACAAACGGGAGCTTAAGGTTTTGCTATCTTCGGCAGCAATATCAGTTACCACCGACTGAATTGACGCCGCGGTAACGTGTACACTATATTCGGGAGATCACCGCTTCCATCCCCGTCAACTGACAACTGACTTTCTTTTTCGTGGTTTCCTCTTATCACTAGGCTAATACTGGAATGAGTTCTCCATTCCACTATTTCCTTTCCTTTCTCATTTTGCTCCCCTATCATCTTTCAAGTTTGGATGTGAGATTGATAGTTCTGGCAGACCGATGGTGCAAATGCATGCATTATGTAAAGCTTATTCCCTGATCCCGTAAGAAGCTGCTGTTCAGGTTTCTAGGGTCCAGTCATAGCCTTCTCCCTGGGTACCCTAGGAAACTTCGGAGGTGACCTGGGTGAAAATTTATCCACCATTTAGGCACTTTAGAGCATCTCTGGGCTTTGCTGGCTTCGCCCTCTACCGACCTGTGGTTTCTCTTCACCTCATCCCTTCTGCCTGGGATGGTAGTCCGTAAAGCTGAGTGGTTTGAAGTATCCTTTGCGTTTCTCAATCACGATCACAAGATCAGTTACCTGGTAGAAGTCAGAGAACGGAATACATATTTTCAATATTATGTTTGCACAGATACTGAAACCCTGGATCATGCTCTAGGATACAGTGCAGGGAGAGTTAATAAGAAATTCTCATCACCATGTTAGCGTACAATATCCACGGCCTCTGCAAGGACAAGCAGGAGGCTTCTCAGGAAGTACATATATCCAGAGGGAAGCAACCGTAGAGTGGACATTGTATCGCTCGACAGAGAAACCGAAAGAAATGCTTCTGGATCCTATAGTTAATAGCAGGCAACAGCAGTGAAAAATGAGAAAGTGTCTATCATGCATTCCTCACCTCAGTGAGAGATGTAATGTGCTTGCAAATCCATGGTAGGTGAAAGCTCTTCCTTTGGGGGACTTTTGGATGCTATTGTAAATTTAGCACCTGCTACCTAAAACTGATTGGTGTATCCATCAGAGTTGAATTTCTTATAACCAACTCATAAACGATACTAGAGCAATATTAGATATCAGAACACATTTATTAAATTTTACCTTAGTGAATCTATTTTTTGCCGTTGCTGTGTATGTAGTTATTTGTTCTTGAAATTGTTCTGTTTTTAACAATTTGATGTACTATGAACTTTTATGATTACCAATACTCAAGTAAGTGTTATAAATAAAGAAATGCAACATATTCTTGAAAAACTCAAGATATGTATTTTATTTGTAAAATAAATATCTTAATTTCAACCGAAATTATTAGAGTTATAATTGAGGAAATGGAAAATCTTATACCAAGCTACGGTCCAGAAATTAGACCGCCTGAATCTCAGCAAGAGGAGCCGGGTTCGATCCCAGGCGTCTGAAAAGTGAGATTTCTGGTGGATAACATATCGCTGGGGCAGGTTTTCTCCGGGACCTACGGTTTCCCCCGCCATCATTCCAACAATTGGTCCATTATCATATTTCTTTTCATCCACTTCATCCTCATTCCGTTGATCTAGTTCCCTCACTCTCATTCCGAGGGCCGGGCTGATCTCCCATTCCTAGATTTCTCTCTCTGATCCATAGTTGTGGCTCTCTCATAGGAAGCCTAAAATGACACAATGGGTAGAGAACCATAAATAAGCAGGACTGTGTCCTATACGAAGAAAAGAATAAAAATAGTAAGATGAAGAGTCTTCCATCTAAAGGAAAGTTCGAGATGGAGAAATGTGAATGAAAATCTTTCATCCATTTTCGGAACATACTGACCTAATACCAACTTCAGAAAATATCTCTCTTTTTGTTTTTGTGTTACCTATGCTACTCACTCACTCACTAACTCACTCACTCACTCACTCACTCACTCACTCACTCACTCACTCACTCTCACTCACTCACTCACTCACTCACTCACTCACTCACTCACTCACTCACTCACTCACTCACTCACGTTCTCTGTGTCTCTTTCTTTCATGGATCTCTTTGTAAAACTTTTTTCAGGGTGTCAGGAAGTAGAATGCTAATTCCCTTCATAAAATTGCTGTCATTCTGATTGTATAAAACCATAAAAAAGCTTAGAATTACCATGTAAATAGTATTTACAGAAAACACTTTCATGAGACAGCAAAAATGATTAGAGAACTCAAATAGTTGGTGAGCAGAGATAGGAGGAATTATGGAAAAAATAGGAATAGGAGATATATGAGGATTAGATGAAAGGACCACAAGGAATGTGGGTAAATTGCAGAATAGAAGATATAGAAAGGCAGAAAATATGGGAAGGTCTAAGAAATATCAAATCATTATCATTGTACAAATAAATAAAAAGAAATTGGGGCCAAGAAGCATCAGCAGATTACTGTAATAGGCAAGAAAGAGAAGGGCTAGCTTGGATGAGAACAGGGATAAGAGGTAGGGAAAAGGGAATTTATTAATTGTGTGGGGGGGGGGGGAAGAAAGCATATAACATTATGTAACAGAATGCGAGGAGGTTACAATGTAGAGAAAAAAGGTTTGGGAGGAAGAATGGGAGAAAGTAGAAAAGAGGATAGTAGCTATAAAACTGTTAACGGCAAAGGAGGAAAAGAAGGTAAAAGGTATTAGTGAGTTCTTACAGAAAGTTAAATAAAAATAAGCAACAAGTGTAAAGAATATAAGAAAGGAAGATGGGTGGGGGGAGAATGCAAATTAAGTAACAAGGAGGCATGGAGGTTGAAAGCTACCTGGTATAGCGGAAGACCAGGTTGTCATATAAGCCATGGTAGCAACAAGGTAAAGCCAAATAAATGTAGCCTAAATTTGTAAATTGTAAATCTATTATTTAAAAAAAAAACATAAAGGGATAAAAAATTAAAAACAAAATAGGACATAATATGAATTTTGTGCTCCAAAATATTCTCTCCAACCCAAATCAATATATTTAAATGAATTTAAAACAATAGCTAATGGTATTTTACTTACACCAAAATTTTGGAATATGTATAGTAAACAATTCATTCATTCAAAAAATACAACCATGTACACTCACTCTCCATACAATTCCTGTATAGAGGAATATGTTAATCTAGGTTTACCGGGAGGTTGGTGCCAGATAGTCGGCAGGGCAAACAGATAAGTAAGGCGGTTACCCTCGAAAGCGCTATAAGCAGATACTTAGGATTATCTGGAGCCTTGTCGTTCTCAACGGTTCTGAAGCTGTGTATATACTTCTGTATAAACGAAAATAAACACATACAAACTATTTGCTTTCTAGAACCTTCTGGAATTTTGTTGTTCTCAAACGTTCTGAAGCTGTGCATATACTTCTGTATAAACGATAGTAAACACATACAAATTATTTGTAAACTCGTAATGAAAGTCCAAGACGATTAGTAAGACTAATATTTACATTTCAACGTCTATGAGAAAATATAAAATAAGCAACATTTTTACCACTAAAGGATTTCATATCATGATTAAGATATGTATTATGATATTCCATAAATATCTTCGTCTCACATCTCATAATATTTCTCGAATTAAGTACCAAATTTGGCACTTATTTCGTTTTCAATCACATAAAAGAAAAGCCCAGAAGATTCTAGTTTTCTGATGATGGCGCTGATATGATGATGATTTCTGAATGAATAAATATCAGTTTCCAAAAATATTAAAATACTTTTAAAAGTTAAAGATAAAGATACGGAAGTAACTACCATTTTACGTGCGGAATGTAATCATTACTTAGAAAAGTGAAGATGATCTGAAACGGCTCTCTACCATTTACAAATGTTGTATAAAGCTATGAATTTAGTACTTCAAAATATAAAAATAAAATATAATGGCTTTCTGTAGAAACTGCAATAAAAGTAATCTTAGATACTCGCTAGAGCAGGTTTAACCCTTTGAGTCATGGTGTCCATTATAATGGTCATAAGATGTTCTGAATTGCACAAAATTATTATTATTATTATTATTATTATTATTATTATTATTATTATTATTATTATTATTATTATTATTATTATTATTATTATTATTATTATTATTATTATTATTATTATTATTATTATTATTATTATTATTATTATTATTATTATTATTATTATTATTATTATTATTATTATTATTATTATTATTATTATTATTATTATTATTATTATTATTATTATTATTATTATTATTATTATTATTATTATTATTATTATTATTATTATTATTATTATTATTATTATTATTATTATTATTATTATTATTATTATTATTATTATTATTATTATTATTATTATTATTATTATTATTATTATTATTATTATTATTATTATTATTATTATTATTATTATTATTATTATTATTATTATTATTATTATTATTATTATTATTATTATTATTATTATTATTATTATTATTATTATTATTATTATTATTATTATTATTATTTTATTATTATTATTATTATTATTATTATTATTATTATTATTATTATTATTATTATTATTATTATTATTATTATTATTATTATTATTATTATTATTATTATTATTATTATTATTATTATTATTATTATTATTATTATTATTATTATTATTATTATTATTATTATTATTATTATTATTATTATTATTATTATTATTATTATTATTATTATTATTATTATTATTATTATTATTATTATTATTATTATTATTATTATTATTATTATTATTATTATTATTATTATTATTATTATTATTATTATTACAATTCACATGGTAGTGTTGTTGTAAGAAAAGTAGCAAAATTCATGCAATCGCTCAAATGATAACCCGTCATCGTCCACGAGTGCCATCACACCAATTATTTCACTTGGACCCTCCAAAGAAAAATTGACAGTAAAACACAAGATAATGAAATAAATTATTTAAAGAAGAAATAAATAATCATATCTAAGAAAGAGCTTAGTGTAAATTCCGTAAATTAAGAAATGCAAGGGGCGTCCAGAAAGTAAGCTCTGTTTCAATTTATCTCCGTTGCAGCGCTGCGATCGCAGTTCCGCACATGCGCGGTAGACGCTCTGTATCAAGGACAAGAAACGTGCGTCATTGTGAGATCGCTGTCAGCCACGTACTCAGCCACGTACGCTTTGTTGTGCTTGTTTACAATGTCGGTGTTGATCGAAAATCCCGCTGCTTGTGAAATCAGATCTGTGATTCGTTTTCTGAATGCTAAGAAAGTGAAACCAATTGAAATTTATCGGCAAATTTGCGATGTTTACGGACACAATGCGATGAGTGACACAATGGTGAGAAGATTGGTCCGACAGTTCAATGAAGGATGTAGTGAAGTGCACGATGAAGAACGAAGTGGGCGTTCATCTTTGGCTACAGAAGAACACTGGTTCACGCGATCGATGACAAGATCCAGGAAAACCGCAATTTTACATTTAGTGCTCTCTCTATGGAATTTCACCAAATCTCACGATCACTAGTTCATGAAATTGTTACCGAAAAACTGGAATTTTGTAAACTTTGCTCACGTTGGGTGCCAAAGATTCTTACTGAGCAACTCAAAACAAAACGGATGGGTAGTGCACTTTAGTTTTTGACCCGTTATGATGAAGGCGGCGAAGAACTTCTGACACAGATAGTCACAGGAGATGAAACGTGGGTTTCTTACAACACCCCTGAAAGTAAGGGTCAATTAATGGAATCGAGGCACACCTCATCCCCAGCAAAGGTTAAGCCGAAACAAATATTGACACCTCGAAAAATGATGTGCACTGTGTTCTAGGACAGTTAATCGCAGAGGTTCTACTCCCATTAGTCCTGGACCCGTAGGACCAAGGACACGGGCCTCCTTCTACCTGGGAGCGATGGATACTCCGGGGCTCTTTTCATAGGGCAATATCTGATTTCTTAAAAAGCCACCCCCCCCGCTGATCACAATATCAAGACGGGATGGAAGTGGATACGCCACTTACGCGCGTCAACCCGCAGGGAAGACCACCGAAAACCTCGGTGCGGTCGCCTGGTGATCTAGCACACCTTCTACTAGCTCTGCAGGCTAGTACCCGGGACTTAAGAGGCAACCCTCTACCCCCTCCGGGTGACCGTAGCCTGGCCGGAGGTACCCAACTCCCCGTGGGTGTCGGGAGCAGTTCGGCCCGAGGTTCCTCTAGTAACGTCAGAGGTACCACGAGTGCTAAGGGTAATCAGCGCCCTCACCTCGGCAGATGAAGGGGACGGGAAGTGTTCTGGGAGTGTTAAGTGCAGAGGGGAAAGGCATCTTACTCATTGATTTCTTACCGCGTGGTTAAACAATGTACGCAGATGTTTATTGCGATAAACTTAGGAAATTGCGCCGCGCAATACAGAATAAGCGCCAAGGAATGCTGTCAAAAGGTGTTGTGTTTCTTCACGACAACGCACAACCACACACTGCAAATGCGAGGAAAAACATCCTACGAGGATTTGACTGGGACGTATTTGACCACCCCCCGTACAGTCCTGACCTCGCTCCTAGCAACTTCCATCTGTTTTTGCCTCTCAAATGTTTCCTTGGCGGTCAACACTTCAACAATGACGAAGAGCTGAAAGAAAATGTTTCCAACTGCTTGAAGACATAGGCGGCATTCTTCTATGAAGAAGGTATACAAAAACTTGTGCCTCGCTATGACAAATGCCTGCAAAATTTCGGCAGTTATATGGAAAAGTAGTTTAAGAGTTGTAGAATTTTGTGCAATAAATGATTTTTCTGTATCTGTACGGAATTTAATTTTATTACCAAACAGAACTTACTTTCTGGACTACTTCGCATAACGCAAAAGCTTCCCTTGAAATTTAAAGGGAAACTTAAGTTAGCATTAAATTATAAACTAATAGGACGAGGTTCATGTAGACAACAAAATAAATGGAAAGACCTAACATGGAAGAACAGACTGGGGTCTAACTCAAGTATTGTAGAAGAGGAAGAAGAAGAGGGTAGAGTTAGATAAAGGTGAGTACGCCACTGGTCAGTAAAACCCACATTGTCAGCGCTATCGCAACACATCTGGTACATTTTCACCTTGAGGACATTTCCTCGTGCTCCCAGAAGGGAAGGGGTAAAGAAAAACGAATACGTATGACGATTTCCGAAAGAGAATATACGACTAGCACGCGAAGTTAGCGTGCTAACACGCAACGTTATCAGGGTTGAAGGTGTAAGGTGTCGCCACACTTGTGTCTATACAACCCCCGAGTTACGAACAACGGCGACAAATTTACATACTGTGTTATCCCTCGCTAAAAAGCGCCCTACACGTTGGAGGATGTCAACTGTTTCAGACCCATTTGTTAAACGGGGGCCTTATATTAACGATTAGCTGTAGATGAACGACTTTAATCTTATGGCCGATAATGAAATGTTATTGTGATATTGTTTAGTAAAATTGTATTCGGTAACAGCGAGAAATAAGAATGAGTTGTATAAATTCACGTCCAACTGTTTGTCTGTTTCTAAGCATTTATGATTTCTTTACTGTATCTATTATTATTTTATACATACCAGTGTGCTCCAGTCAACTAAGTCTAAGTTAACTCTCCCTAGCTAGTAGATTTCCGAGGTCACAAGGGTTAGGTCCTGAGCCGAGAAGTGAACACTATTCATTTCACAAAAAACGAAAATACGCTAATAATATAGTTCATGTAGTCCTAATTTTATAAATATATTGTTACGGTAATCAAATTCGTGCAAACATGGCTGATTATGCTCATATTCTTATGGGCCAGCCAGATGAAAAGATGATTAGATATCAACGTTTCAGGAGTGTGCATCTCTCCGATCATCAGGATATTTATAAAATGTTATAACCACAAATGAAATATTGGATAGGTATAACACACCTATAAACAAAGACAAAACACTGTCAAAATTCGCATTACTGAACAAAAGACTGTTCTCAGTAAATTAAATGCCATGTCAGGAGATGGCGTGAGTATAGAAAATTGTGTCAAAGGAACGTAACTACTTAACTTGATTATCAAGCTGTATTGATAGCCGTACTGCGAATTTTATAGTGGTTTTTCTTTGTTTATAGTTGTGTTATATCCAGTATTTCATTTGTGGTTATAACATTTTTACAGATATTCCAAGTTCCTGAAGGAGGAGCTCCCGCAGCTATGACAGAGCACTCACTGCACGAAAGCCAATGTGGCCCATTGTACTTCGAAAGTGACCTTTCGAAGGTATAATTCGTCCGATATGACTAAAAGTTGGGGGTCGTAAATTACAATAACAAAAATAACAAAAGTAGGAGTGTTTTTCGACAGTTAAACAATACCTATAAGAATATCATTTTATCTGTCTTCATTTTGAAGAAGAGACCCAAAGATTGACCAGTTCCAGGAGCCAAAGCGCGAATTTTGGGCGGGGTCACTAATGTTTCAAGATTGAGTCCCGCTTAAGTACGCCTCGAATCCGTGAATCCATGGAGAGTCCCATTAACGAGGGCCTGCTCATTAAGCACCCGAGGACAGGTCCCTGAAATTCGTCAGGAAGAAACGTTCACCCACACCCAGCCACAACAGTTAATGCCAGAGGCTCTACTCCCATTACTCCTGGACCCGTAGGACCAAGGATCCGGGCCTTCTTCGACCAGAGAGTTACCGAGTTGTCCCAAAAGGGCGCCCGGAGCCTCCGTGGGGCTTTCCATAGGGCAAGACCTAGAGACTAACAAGCCTCCCCATCTGGTCCTGTGGACTCAAGACGGGATGGAAGTGGATACGCCACTTATGCGGGCCAACTCCAAAATGGGAAGGTTACCGATATGACCTCGGTGGGGCCGCCTGGTAATCAAGCACACCTTCTACTAGCTATGCTGGCTAGTACGCAGGAATATTAATGACTTCCCTCAGTCCAGTCCGGAGACGTACCCGATCTCCAACGGGTATCGGGAACCACTGTCCCCTCGAGTCCAACTCAGTCCGAACAACTCCCTATCAGGGAGGGGCTCGAATGATGGGCCCGAGGTTCCTCTAGTAACGTCAGAGGTACCACGAGTGATATGGATCCGCAGCGCCCGCACCATGGCAGCTGAAGGGGACGGATCCCCTCCCATACGGGAACCCAGCCACAACAAACTAAACATCGTCATCTCCCCCCTCCGTTCATTGTCCCAGAAACACACGAAGAAAATAATTAGTACAGTAAATAATGAACAGAAAATCGCGGTAGAGCGGGAGCCACTCCAGTATGCTCCTCCTTCCCGAGGAAAACATGACAAATTCATAGTCAGGGTGGAACGGTCACCAGAAGTCGAATCCGGTACATCTCGAATGCGAAATTGTCACCTTACCGCAAATCCAAAGTACTCGGTCGTTGCTGTGAAGAAAAGATGAAACCTTTTTTTGTAGTAGGCATTATTTCCTCTGAGCACCGGTATAAAATCTCTGTGCTTATTAAATATGTTTAATAATGCTCACATGTTTTTAAAAATTAAAGTCTGACTTTGTATCCCGATAAAAAGGCTACATCACTGTTCGTAACACGTGCCCACTTCTCTCCCAGGAAGACAATGCATGCAAGTAACTTTCCTTTTTATTGGTTCAACGCTTCAAGAAGAGAATGTTATGTCCATAATATGACACTTTTCCTTACGACAGCTATCAATTATTATTAATAATATTAAAACAAAGTTGCATAACATATTGTATTCAAACCAAGCATAATTTTAATATGATTTTATGAACATCGTGCTAAATTCACATTTGCTCCTAGTTATCAAGGTTTCCCAATACGTATTACCCAATTACTATTGCGTACTATAACATACCATATAAAGATATCATGTGACAATTAATATTGTCACGGCAACGGACATAAGAATTTCGGCGCAAATAGATAACAAACGGCGGATAACTTTTCGCGGTAATAAAGAGCTTGCATAAGCAGTTTACACAAAGTGCACACAAAGGAACTGATAGGCGGCTAGCGTTCACAAAGCGCCGATAAACAAGAGATGTATAGTTTATCACAGAGGTGAAAGACTTGTCGGCCCAGATAGGGTTTCACGTTTCTCGAAGGTGATATGCGGATTGCGTCATTAGATGCATTGTTTATTCCAGAAACATCTAGTGATTGACAGAACAGTCTGGAATTCATGAATTGGTGTTTAAAAAGAAGCCATTGCTAGTGATGAGTTAGTTGTGTGTAACGAGAGTGTAGTTGTAACACAAGAGTCAGCTGTGGAATGTTGTAAACAGAACGTTGTTTGTTACTGTCGTCGACCTTGGTAGAATGTATGTGACGTAATGTTGTTACGTGAGAATTGAACAGTATATTTCTACGCAAATAAAGAACGATTTTTAATTTCCGCAAATTGGACTTTTAATTCTACGAACCCATAAAGTCACAATATCAACATTTTGTATGGAGTGTTATGCCGATTCTTTTCGAAGCACAACGCGACGTTTTGTCTCTTTAATGCTACACACTACACTATTCCCAGTCAACTGTAAAGGGCTGGAAGGGGTAAGTAAGTATACATGTCAATTTTCTACTAGTCAAAAAAGTTTCAATCCCAAGTAATTTTTCTTTATATATAACGTCTTAATTTTCAAATCCTGTTGGTAAATTTTATATTGTGACGGCCATTTCATGTCTATTTAAGAATTTGTTCTGAATTGTTCTGGAAAGAGTAATTTGTGCAAAAATAGAAATGTAAAACTAGGTAGACCACGGAATGATACAGCGCGAGTTAAAAGTTATAATATTATTGCTATTGATAATTACAAACATGCAATTACGTAATGTGGTGACGTGGATCAATAAATGAGAAGTAATTTAGTTGTTCGAGAAACACAGTGTGCAGAGAACCCAGTGTCCTTCTACGATTGTCCTGAAAATGTTTAGTAGTGAATGCATTTGTGCTGCACTAGTGGCGTGTCTCAGAGGTATAAAATTCATCTATGCAACAACAATTATATGTGAAAGGACAGCATCTATTTTATCTAAAATTGTAGCAGAATTTACTAATTGTTTTGTGGCATAATTCTCACAATATTTAACAGAGAAGAACTGTTGTTTATTTTCCAACAATTGCATATCAAATACCTTTACTCCGAGACTGCGACCGGAGGTAAGACCTATTGCTCCAGAGCTCCGAGATATCTACTAGATCGTCACCAAAGGTGAGAAACTAATCAGCATCTTCTACCATCACACTTTTTGCAATTTCCTGTTGCAGTATTCCAAAAACAGCTTTCCTATCGGTTATCATTTGGAAGGGAGATTGTAAAAAAGTTATATTTATAGTAATAATAAACAAATTGCTGTCGTAAGTAGAGTTGAAGAATATAGTGACGCTGAACTTTGTAAGACTTGATTTCGTTGTGCAAATTCAAAAAAGAAAAGATCTTTGTTCCATGTTCGTTAAGTGTATTCCTCCGTAGCGTAAATGGTAGCGTATGTGCCTCGTGTTCACGAGGTCTAGATTCGAATAGCGATCAGGGCGTGTTATTTGGATAAGACCTCTTTCCGGGTTTTCCGTTATTCTGAATAATGAATGTAGGGTAACTCTAAGCTCTGTGGGTCCTGGGCTCATTTGAGCATTATTTCACCCATTTCATTCATCGTCCGATATGATTTCTAGAGGACGTACAATAATAATATATTGTTAACTATGAAAAGGAAACAAATAAAGAAGGGTCAGTTGGTTCTTACTTCTAAAAATACTACGTAAATCTGTCTTCAGTAGAGATAAAAATACATTTTTTCTATAAATACAAGAATAAATAGCCTTCTAAATAGAAACAAAGGAACTGTGGATACGCAGCAAGGTTAACTAATGTGGGCATATTTTTGAAACAATTGCCGTTTTTTCCCGCGAGTTTGGTGCCATTGTTTGGAAGTGAAATTAAAATTCTGCAACATGAAGGCTTTTTAATTTAACCTAATGTTCTATGCTTTGATGCAGAACAGTACTCAACTGTCATATATCTACATCAAATAGTAAAAATATCGTGCTGCTTTGCAGATATTTTTTCCCTCATTTTTCTCTCTCCGTCTTAAGCTATATATCTAAGTCGTTGTTAGAGCGGCGCCATTTGCTTTGATCCTGGATTATTTATATTACTAACTTCACTTCTTATCTCTCTCTGTATTGCTAGCTACTTCACATGCTGGGATATCTGCCGTCTTTTGTTTCGGATTCATCGAGAGAAATCTTTTCATTTATTTTAATTCTTTGTTCTGTCTCGATTTTAATCTTTTTTCTCTTCCCTTTTTACGTTATTTTTCTACTGTCCTCGCATACCTTTTTCTGCTACCCGGTATTTCTTCTCATAAGTAATATTTCATCTTTCCTTTGCATGCTTTTTTCATGTGAAAGTTAGAAGGTCGTTTACAACCAGAAATTTTACTTTCTCACTCACTCACCCACCTTTCTCTCTCTCTTTCTGCTTCCTTGTGAATCCGGAGGATGGATTGCCCTTAGTCAGTTACATAACCAGCAATTAATTTGGAGTTTCTTTGCTGTCCCGAACGTCGTCATCGTTCTGTGGAAACTAGAAGTAGAAAAATCATCCGCCTCGCTTTTGTCATTTTGGAAAATGAGAGGTGAATCTTATAGATATGTTTACAAGGTACAGCTTGAATCCTTACAGAGTTATCACGTTTCTGTAGATCAGGATTACAAGTCGCTACAAGAAATCGGGAATTACTCATAATATATTTTTCCACCTTGTTAAGGCACTATTAATAGTTCTGTAATGCGATGCCAGTGAGTCTCTCTTCCTCTTTTGCTTATTTTGACACACCCAATTTTGTCATCCTTGTGAAAATATATTTTTCATATCCTGTACTTTCAAGTTTTTACCATTTATCTTTCTTCTCGCTTTAATCCTGCTAAATTCACATATGTGTGTACTACAAAGTCATTTGTTCAGCCACGTGCATATATCCATAACCTTCTTAACCTTAGGATATGTTCACGTAGAATATTTTCACATGGGAATACATGATACCACTGTAGACACTGAAGTTTATATGGGTATCCTCAAGACATTTATGGAGCAGCTGCACGATATCGAATTGAGAGAAGGTTATTTCCAGCAAGATGGAGCAACGTGCCATATATCTAACAAAACCATGGAATTTGTAACCAGTTTCTTTGATAATCGAATAATCTGAAAATGTCTCTGGCCCCTAGATCCCCTGACCTAACCTCACCGGATATTTTTGTGGGGGTATCTAAAAATACAGTGTACAAGAATAGGCCAAGAACAATTGATGTTCTCAATAAATCCATTCGAACCAAAATAAGTAACATTGGCGAGAATACCCTCCGTAAAACTTAAGAGAATATTGGGAGACCAGTGCAAACTTGTATAGAGGACACTTCCAAAATTTTCTCTGAGATGTAAATAGTGTAATGTAATCTCCCAATTGTGTATTATATTCTCCCAAATTTGCAGGTGTGTCCTATTATTGGTTGAAAAGTTATGGCCTATTGAAATGGTTCAGGTTTATATGGATCACACTGTATTTAATGCAATAAAAGTGATGGATAATGCTTTATGTAAGATTTAAAAGATAAACTTACATTTATTTGCCTAACAATTTAGTGTGTTACAATATTTACCACATTTGTGATGTCACTAACAAATTTAACATCAATCCCTACAATTCTTTTTTATATTTTGTAATTGTATATATAATCAGTTCAAGTATATAATCAGTTCAAGTTATGTACTGCAATAAAGGTTTAAAAATTCAGTTTTGTTAAACTAAAGTATCATCTTCTTTGTACATAAAGTTTATTTACATATTGACGAGGGAAGAGATGATATGGAGTATGTAGGATGCTTAAATCTGATAAGTTACAGCGGAGTCTAAGTTTCCAGATAGCGCACCATCCAAAAGTTTCGAGGTTAAGGGAAGAAACAGCTCTTCCGTCAAAGGTCTGTATCTAAATTTTAGCCCCGCATCGCTTTCAGGTAAAAGAAATAAAGCTTGAGTGTTTAGTGGGAATCGAAACCTATGTCTCCTAAGTGCAAATCTTGGACCCAACTGTGTGAACCGTTCAGTTTGCTAATATTAACGTTATTAAAATTTATGAGATCTGAAAGTTATAAAAATAGATATGACAATTAGTATTTGTTTAATCTAAAAAAGGTAAGATTCTCACATTAACAATGTTAAAAGGATTAACAAAGAGTTAAAAATATTATTTAAAATAAATTGTATATTTATTTTATATGTGAAAGTATTTGCTTAGACTATAACCAATACTCCAAGTTGATACTATATTCCTTCCGAATGCACAAGTCTTCACATACTATTGCCAGCAGGACAATATGTAAATGTTATGTATACTATTTTAATATAAAGCTTTGAGGAATTTTTGAGGAAATAAAAAATTTCGAAATAAAGGAAGGTCGGGGATGATATACGTACTTTATTGAATGTGTCCTGTCGCCTCTTAGGAATGCACTAAACTTTGACACCAAGTATAGTATTTGTCAGAATTTTCATTTTTGATTTATGCTTTCTACTCTCGCACGCACAAGCACCAACTACGAGATTTTCCAACTTCGTTTATTCACGGCGCTTCAAACAGTTTAGATGAAATGTCAATGTAGGATTATGCAGCTTGTACACACCATACAACATATTGCAATATACTAGGATAATAGTTTTCATTTCTTTCTGTAATAGATAGGTACAGAATATATTACGCACCTCTGCAGCGTGTCTGACTCTCGTTAAAGAAATCCTAGTTCGTGCCTCGGTCAGGGTGTGCTATCTGGATAAGGTAGTTTTTCCGTGGGTTTCCCTTATCCTTGTCGGATAACTCTAAGCTCTGTGGAACCTGGGAGAACCTTGTCCAGATAACTCACCCTGACCGAGATAAAGTGAAATGATAAAGTAAAAGATAAATGATAAAGTGAAACTATAAAATATTGTTATATTTGTGCCTGCAACAGTTAATATATAATAAGTTAAGAGGATTTAACATCGTTTATATGCAGTAAAAAATTGACCAAATATTTTGCATGTTTGGGATTGTGTTTTCTTTAAAAATCATGTGTATGATATATTTTTAAACTGCTAAAATTAAATGCAAGTTTTGCTATTTCTCCTATATTTCATGTTAGATGCATATTTTTCAAGCAGGCAGGTTAGGTTACCAGTTGAATGCAGGAAAGTCAAGTTTCCATATAACAACATAGCCACGAAGAGAGTTAAATAGTTCTATCACCGAAAAATGTTTTTATTACACATTATGATATGGCTTACGTTTTCACAGCAACAAATTCACTCCATCAGACAGATAAACCAGAGCTTTCCCCTGAGAGATTCACATTGCCTAAGGTCGAGGCTTTTCCAGTACAAATTAATATCGGGTCTAGCCCCAGGGAAGCTGTAACCTCGGTTAGAGTACAGGGCTGGCCATTCGCCTCCAGAGACGCCCATGGTCCATTGGTGTTGTTGATTTTATGGGAGTGCTTTAAAGACCACAGATTTTTGTGCAGGTATGCTGTTATTTTTTGTAAAGCTTCGAATGATGAGTTCGGTCTAACCGCGAACAAACATATGATTATTTGCACAGGTCGATCTTTTAACCTCTGTTTCCTATCGTAGAGACCTATATTTGGCTTCTACCTTCTTTTTATCTTCTTCTTTTGCATCATTTTTGCCATTGTTCTGTCAATATTTTTAGAAAAACTGTGTATGTGTAAGTGAGCGAGTGAATGAATGTGTGTGTGTGGTGATCAGTATAATTCAAAAGACAGTTTTGGGTAGAAAACCAAAAGTTCAGCATCCCACAAAGTTAAGCCACCAAGATTTGCAAATGATTTGCTGGAGAATATTTCGTAATTCTTTTTATTCACAGAAATAACTGATTTTCATTACATTTCATGAATCATCAAATATATAACTCGATTAATCTGTTGATGTATTGCATTCTTCATAATTAATTTTATACAGTGTTACTCACTGGTAAACCAGAAGAAGTGAATGAAAACTTATGTGGCAAAATGTACGATTTATTGAAGCTTTCGGTGAAATTTAAGTTACCCTAATATTCTCTGTATTAATTTTCAATCACTGATATTTTTTGAAGTGCTGTGCACCTTTTCTTAATTTTATCTTGTGATGCAAAGGGTATGAAATTTCCGAAGTATTAGTATTATAGCGTAAAACGTACTCATTTTAATATTTAAAGGAAGGACGTAAATAAAACATTTTTCAGACTATCATTCTATTAATATAGAATAAGTAAAATAAGCCTTCTTAAGACTAGTTTCGAAAAGAGGCACGAGCTTCACAATTTTGAGTAGAGAATTTTATGGTAATGCAAGACTTTATATTTATATTTAATACAAAACATGAAATGAAGGCAACTAAGTGAATGGTAATGATAATATTTTGTTTCTTTCTTTCGTTGCTAATTTTGAAGAGTTCAAAATCTAAACAAAGTGTTTCGTTTGTATAATGTCCTTTAAAATGTAGTTCATTTAGATATTTGACTTTTGAAGCAATTTTTTTTAAATTATTTTAAATGAAACGACTGATCTTCACTTCCACAATAATACTTCCATGGGAGTATTGAACCCTTTGATTGGAAAAGCAGAATGCTGACCAATCTAGAATAGGCAGCCTTTTGTGTATTTGTACTTCTTCTATGGCTGATTTTAATTACAATTAGTAATCAAATTTCCAACATTTCACTAAATACATTTTATAATGTGTTAAGCATTTAAAATACGTCCTATTTTGTCCACTATGCTCAATTAAGTTTGTGTACTTAAAATAAGAAATGAAGTCTAGATTGTGAAGGCAAAAATATCCAAACCGATTTATTTTATGCATTTTGATTTTGCCTTAACTCATAATGGAGTAGCTGGAAGACCGTTGTTTCCTAGAATTGGGTTGTTCTTGTGAAGATACTTCACTTAAGCGATATTTAGTAGTTTAGGAATGGGTATATGTAGTATATAGTATATATGTATATAAGTCTGTGTGCTTATGATAAGAAATGAAGTCTAGTTTGTGAAGGCAAAAATATCCAAACCGATTCAACTCTTGATGGAGTAGCTGGAAGGCCGTTGTTTCCTAGAATCGGATTGTTCTTGTGAAGCTGCTTCACTTAAGTGATTTCTAGTCGTTTAAGACTAGAATATATGCAAGGTCTCTAGCCTGGATGCTATAACACCAAGAAGAGTCGGGTTTCCTCTATATGGCGAATCTTTCAGAAACTGCGTAGATCATTAGTCATAATGTCAAGGTATTTGGATCACGTGACTTGTGGTTATTAGCCAACCAACGAACCGGTCGCATTCATCTCACTGGTAATTCTTCATTTGTTTCAGTTCACTCCCACCGCGCAGGCGCCTCCCCTTAAACCAACGAAAATACATCTTGGCACAGCAATTAATGATCTGGATAATGAATCTTATAAATTCAATTAGTACTGTAGGTATTGCTACTCTCGACCTGCTTTATTTAATTAGTGATGATAGGTTGGGGAATGGAACTCCAAATGGGATGACGTCATGAAAATGTTTACCAAATTGACGTTTCTTGCTTCTACTCAAGGCAGCACCACCTGGCTTTGTTCTTTCACTAAACACAAACAGCAGGATAGGGCAATAATTAGTTTTTAAACTTCTACCGTAGAAGTTGCTTAAGCTTGAAGGTTTACTCCAAAATCTTTTTAGCAGAGATGTTTATAAGTTATAAAATGGCTCTTGAATTAGTAATAAAATAATTTCACCCCTATCACAAATAAATGTGAGGTTAATAAAAAGCTTTGTAAGGCGATATATAAGCAGGAAATTAATGAGTTGATGCATAACCTTTTTTTGAGAGAAAATCTTGCGTGTAAAATGTTTCGGTAAAGTTTAACTTTATTGAATAGAGAATTGTATGCTCTTCAAAAGAATGTGCTTAGTTTTTCTATGCCTACTTATATACTATTTCTTCTTTTCAGGTCGATATAATGGAGTGTCAAGTCGAAAATTCTTCAGCTTTTTAAGTTTAGTCGAGGTGCTAAAGACACAGAAGAGATTCAAGAGATTCTCATTTCTGTTAATGGGTAGAAAAGTCGGCTTATCTTTTAAGTGTAAGTTTAAATATTCTGGAAAATTATGGAGCAGTTACATACGCTGTGGAAGATACGTTGTCCTGAAAGATGAGATGCAATATTTGAGTCACTGGAAATTCCAGCTAGCTGTAGTTTCTCCATCGAACTTGAGAGAAGTCAGCAATGACCATGTGACTGCTTAGCTGGAAATCCAAAGCTGATAGAAAGGAACTCAGTATCCAATAATCTTGCTTATTAGCACTGATTATAACTTATCACAATAGTTTTAAACCAAACATGCAGTTTCAAAAAAATGAGAATAGTTGCTGTACCATTAAATAATCTTCAAAACAATATCTGTTACTTATTTTGAATTATGTATGTTTTAGTTTGAATTCAGAATAAATATAACAATTTAACATTAATAGAACAACATTAATGTATGGAAGAGGAGGATTTGCTTTAATTTTTTAAACAGAATATTCAAGAATTTTATTTATAAGTATATTGATATATGCAATTTTTTAGGTTATGATATAAATTCATTTAAATTTTATTAAAAGTTAAGTTGTATTGCCTTTTTATATATTTGAGTTCGTGGATGTGGAGCAAAATGTAGGCTTAGATACAAATTTCATGTTGTGAAGAAATCATGCTGTATGTTTTTGTGAATCACATAATTAAAAAAAAAAAAAAAAAAAAAAAAGAAACAGTGTCTTTCAAGGATGCGAAATGAATCTTTTCATTATAAACCTTTTCCTGGAACATTCTTCAAATATTTTGTTGTGCCTTTTGTATAAATGGTAAACGATAAGAGATAAATAAAATGTCACTACAAAAAAATTACCTTGCTAAGGTAGGCGCACTTGTGACAAATGCTTAATTAAAATATTTTTTTAATTGAATGCATGATGAATGAAATACACGTCTAGAAACTCTCTTTATTCTGGATGAATTTTATGTAACTTGTAAGCTGAAAATCAAACTGAGCAGGTCTGTGCATCTCACTAAAGTGCAGACTTATGCCATACTCTATTTTTATGAAGGCAAATTTCCCAAAAAATAAATTATTTTTTTGACCAGTAATTTTAAGTGCGTATACTTTTCTTAAATGGGAACCTAACGCTATCTTAAACGATTTGTCTATCACTTATGTCGGTTGTATTGCTATATTTCTATTTTGTCTAGAATGCGAAATACAAAATAAGTATAAAATAAAAGAACGTCTATAAATGTTTATCTCGACGAATCCATATAAGGATAAAGAAAGTGAATTGAAAATAACTTCCGTGTTTCACTAAGGAGACTAATTTAGAGTGAAGAAGAAACAAATTGTACATAAATAACCAAAGTTATAAACTGAATATATGAAATTGTACTTTATAATTACATTATACTTCACAAAATCAAAGATGCAACTGAATATTATTGCATGCATGCATGTATAACAGGCTTTACGTGCAATTATTTGAACTTAAGAAAACTTAAAATTTTAATGGTAGAATTAATAAGACTGCTGCTCCTTCTGAAGGAGAAAAAAGTAGAAGAAAAAAAATGTGGCCGCTCCTTTATTTATGACAAGGACAGAAGTTTATTCATTGCAAAAGTGTTATAAAATAAGGAATGTTCAATTGATGCCGCCATTTACCTGAAGTGCGACAGTAAGTTCATCCTTGTTAGAATTAATTTCACAATTTTAACACGGTGCTGGGGTGGGTTTTCTCCGGAACCTCCGGTTTCCCCCGCCATCTCATTCCACCGGCTCCATCTTCACCTTATGTATCATCAGTGTAACCGTCTGCGGTGCCGTATGTAGTAAAAGCGGGCGTTAAACACTACTAAACATAGTGTTATTAGAATTAAGTACTTTTGAACAAAATAAGAGGGAATACATATTCAGAAATAGTAAAGACATTATGTATAATTCGCCTAAGTATATTCTCCTAAATTGCATTAGGTTAAAACACGCATTAAGTAATTTACTTGGTTTTCTCGGGCGTCAAGGCAAGTGTGTGTAATTGGTGAGAATTCACGCCGCCAGGAGAGCTTTACATCCATTTCATGTATTAAATTTTGATGACAAATAAGCTTTTATTCACTTCACACTCTGTCAGTGTTTAATAAATAACTAAATTTTTTGACGCATTTTGTATTCTTTAAATGTTTTACTTAATGACATTTTTACCTACTGAAGAAGTATCACAGTACACTGCTGCACTTACAATCGAAATTATTTCAAGAAACATCGTCTACTTGCTAGTGAATTGGTATCCAGTATTTTCTGTGCTTCAGAACGTGGCCAGATCTATCAAACGTGACTGTACTCTAAAGGGGGAGTCACTCCAACATGCGAGTGCTTTTTTTCCTCTCGCCGATGTCCAGAAACACTTCTGCGTCCACGAGCAATCCTAATAAGTAACATGGTCTTTCCTTACTTCCCAAAAGGGAAAGCTAGATGGGGCGTGGGGAAAGAAATATGGCTACATATCCATCAATGTTGTAGGAGAGTGCTGGGAAAGTGTTGGCCCTTGGTTACTGCCTGTGACGCCCTATTTCATAATTATAGACGTCTGTTGCACCCTTAACCTTTCCAGTAAAACAATTGTTGCACTAAATATGTAACACTTCACATCTGAATTATGAATTTGCTTCATACTAAATTTGCAAAAATTTGAAGACTCTTCCTAAAGGAAAGTGGCAGAAATCAAACTATTACGGATAATATAAAACAAAATTGCACACAACCGATATTTTTCTTTTAGTTTTCATAATACATAATTCATAGTACATAATAAACTACTTTGCATCCGAAAATACAACTTTAAAACTGTTTACCTAAATTTATTCATTTACATTAAATTCTTAGGTGAGGTTCAGGAAGTTGTAGAAATTTCCTTTATTATTCTTAGTTTATAGGAATCGGTTATAATGAGAAACTGCATAGTTCCAATTGCATTGTAGGTCACAAGCATAAGTTGAATTACAGACATTATGTTAGTCACATACGAAGGTGGCATATGAAACATACAGTTGCAAGTAGGGGTCAGCACCAATTTCGGGGCAGTTTTCGTGAAAATGAAAACATTTTTTTAGCAATAATCCATCCAAATATATACATTTAATTGCTATCGTTGTATCATTGCTAGATCCTCAGAATTATAATGTTGACAATATATGAGCAATAAAGGCGACTTAAAGCTCAAAATGATCAAATTTCAGTAAAAATAATTCACCGAAAATACGATTTTAAGTGCACTACTATTGATTGTGCTTTTTGATAGAAAATAAAGAGTTTTAAAAATGAAATTAAAACAAATAGTCATTTATAAAATAATATAATAGCTTATTCCGTTATGACTATGGAAATAAAATTATGGAAGAAATATTAAACAGTAAACAATAAATTTGATGTGTGGGTATGTCTTGGTTTAGGCAACCAGGTATTGCAATAAAATACGAATATGAAATGGTAGAGGCAGACTGAAAAATTCAATGCCATAGCCGGGATTTGAACCACGGATCTACTGGTCTTCGTCCAGTCGCTCTAAACGTGCCAACATGACATTAAATTCCCCAACTGACTCGTGTTTTTCTCAGTTAACGACTAGGAGTTCTCATAAACACATGAGACAACTACCTTAATGGCGACTTAGTATGCTGTAAGTACTTTAAGGCCCGGGCTTTATAGTTCGGACCACTATTAGGTACAATTAATGGAAATTAATTGTTCTTTCACACTAGCCGTGTGTAGGACGCACTATGAAAGGGATGAGCCAGACTGAAAAATTAATTGCCATAGCCATGATTTGAACCATGGATCTACTGATCTTCGTCCAGCAGCTCTAAAGTCTAAACTCTATTTATGCATATTTAATTATTTTGTTTTAATGTTATTATTATTCATAATTTTGCAAGGAATGCAGTTCTGCTGTTTTACTCTTATTTTCCCAGATGTTGAACTCATTTTATATTCAACAGAGATTATTTTTGTTGTAGCTATGCCAATTACAACCAATTTAATTAAAATATTGAAGATCTAGCCTTAATTCTCAATAAACAACACTTATTGTGTTCACTATGTTTTTATTTTTCAATCGTTTAACATCTTAAGTCTACAGATGAAGTGAGCGAAACAAAGGACTACACAAAGAATGCTCATGTAGCCTCGGAGTCCTCTAATTTGGGGGTTACCTACTATTTCTCTTCTGACCATAAGGGAAACACTTTAAGAAGAACAAGAAATAAATAAAACCTATACAAGCGACTCATTTCAGATGAGTTTCGAACTCAAGCATTCCTAATTGCTAGGCATACACGCTACCCCACTCCAAGGAGGTTGGCTAATCGCGATCAGCCTACAGCTTTTGTTGTAAATGAACATCCCAGTCAGATGTTTACACAGAACTTCTCACGTTTTTGCTATGTTCCTTAAAGGAAACTTTTTCTTTGCCTTTTTTGTTCAAAGTTCAATGAATCCTCTGAAATGAAGCAAAAGCATTCTAAATGCCATTGATTTCTTTGTTGTTAGTCCTTCTAGAATTCTAATGATATCTTCTTTCCTAAAAGGGTTTTTCCGAAAAGATTTCTTGCGTGGAAAAAACTGGGTGCACGGCAATCGTTTTGGCAATCGAAATTACAGAAACGGGACTGATAATATTGGTTGTTTAAGTTAACTCTGATGACGGTAGACAAAAGTATGAAATTGTTAATGTTGTGTATCTCCTGAAATTTCTCACCAATAAAGTCTTATTCAATACACACATTTAATAAAAATTCTTCATAGAAATATGTGGCTATTTTTTCCCATTTTTTTAACTAGCGAGCTAAGCTTCAGGCAGATTGTTTACATTGCCTCTTCCCTGATTCATGACTAGGGTAAATCCTCCCATTTTGAGAATGAAGAGACAACTGTAAACCCTCGGAAGAAAGCATGAATCGAAACTACAATCAATGTTTAAACATGAACATGAAGGGTGCTGCTGCTAATAGATGATGAACAGGGAAAAGGTACAATTCTCCCTAAGGAGAATTTGTCGATATGAGCAGAATAACTTATAGCTAAAAGTAATCCTGTTGTGATTTGAGTAATTAAACTTAACCTAATAAATAACTAAAGTTTCAGCTTCAGATCTTAAAGAACTGACTACCATGGATTAAGCGTGAACAGAAAAAGGAAATTAAATACTGTGTAATTAGTATTATACTTATTCTTAAATTTGAAAATTCATTTACTTTATCGCTTAGTAATTGCTATTTGTGGACTAATACATAATTTATGTTCAGCAATCTTCCTTTCCACTTATGCCTTATTATAGGTATTCATATTCAAGCAGCTGAGGTGACATTTTTGAGAGCAGTTGAGGGCGTAACAAGATGGGATAGATTAATTAATGAATAAATAAGAGAAGATTTAAAGGTTAGTGATATAGGAAATATAGAGAAGAGTAAATAGAAATGAAAAAACCATCTTGTAGAATGGATTGAAACAGGCTATCAAAAAAGGTACCAGAATAAAAACCTAAAAGAAGAAGACAGATGGAAGACCAATGCTGAAGAGAAAGAGGGATCGGAATAGGCCAATGATCTAATCCATGAAAGGATGAAGAATACACTACTTTTGCGGACTTCTCCACTTGACAATAGTTATCCTATATTTCCAATTGCCACCTTTCTCAGTCAATCCAACCCCTGTGCTGTAGGCTTCCCTCTTTCATCACCTGGTTAACATTGAACTTCCATTGAAGTCTTAGGTCGTCCCCTGTTCCTCCTCTCATTAGGCGACCATTCCAAAAATGTCCTGAGCCATCTCTCCTTGTCCATTACCATTGTAACTTCTACGTCCATCTCTTTATACATACGGTTTTACATTTAATGATCTCACTTTTATCATATCTGATCTTCTTCTATTACTTTTAAAGCACACGAGGTCCATACCGGAGCAAGTTTTGAAGTGCATGCATGTGTAGCATGTTAACGATTCTGTTCTTGTTAATTATTATTTAATTATCTTCCAAATTTATTTGGAAACTTCATTTTCACTACATCCGCCGCATAACTATAGTGGGCAGGGAAATCTTGTATTCGGCCGACAATTCGACTTCGAAATGTTACAGGAATTAGCGTTTTGAAGCCCAAGGTATGTGTGTATGTGTATGTAAACGTATGTGTGAGTTGCATAACCAGAAACAAAGGGTTTACACATTAAAAACTGTAGGTATATCTAAGTTAAACATTTTCCAGGGATTATATACTTACAAAAGATGTAAGAAATTACGTTTATATAGAAAACGCTTCTTCATTTGTTTATTTTCCATATTTTTGTGTATAGGTATATATTATTTTCGTGAAAAGTCTTGTAAAGTTGTATAATTAATCAAAACTGGTTAATTAAAAGAGTGGCAAAACCTACAGGAAAAAAATCAAAGTTCATTCATTAAAAAAATTGTTTTTCAAATATTTATTTTAATTTCTATCACAAGGGCTACATCTCGTCACCACTAAAACATTTTGAATAGTTTTACGCACGTTTTATATAAAGAGCATGTTGTATAACTTGAAACCATTCTTAGTATAAAAGTATATCTTAAGTAACGTAACCTATTACTATTTTTAAATAAAGTGTTGGAGTGTTTACGTTGTATATACTTATTAATATGAACTACACCATCCAATAAATTTATATTAAAGTATATAAAATAATTTAACTTTAACTCTTATCTCTCTACAAATTGTTATACTAGGACAAAGGAGAAATCATAGATATTTCTTTTTAAGGCATTACACGCCGTCTAGCGCAAACTCAAGCACTTAAAGTTAGAAGACAGACATGCTACCCCGCTACGACGAAGGTAACTATTTTCAATATTGACGGAATCAGGAGCATTTACTAATTGAGAGTAATTCCCACATATTCGTATCTATAATTTAATAATTTATCGATTATCTTTGGGGTGATTGAGCATTATTTCCTTTTTGTATTTAGTGGGGGCATGGGGCAATGAACAGTGGTTTAGGAAGATATCTCCGAACTTCAGTCATTGCATTATTTCCTTCTTTACTCTCTGTGCAATTTTAACAGGCCAAATTTTAACAGTTCTATATTTCCTTTATTATATTCTTAATCCTGTAATAATTTAATAATTTTTTTATTGTTTATAGTATTAAAAGTTTGTGAAATATATGAAAGATTAATTATTGCTGTTAAAGAAATAATCAAATTCTTATTCGGATCATGTTTCCTTTCCCTGTATGTTAGCTACAGTATTTAAGAGCGTGTATTATATTAGTAAATTCAACTATATTTGAGACCTCATTGAGTTAAATAAAAATACCTTTAGGGAAAAGATCCTTGTGTATGTCTGTCTATGAGTTGGTTAGCAGCATGATATTAAAACGAAATATTAGATAGATACCAAATTTGGTATTTAAATTCAGTAGCTTTCAAGCATACAACTCAAAGATGTCCAAGGAAATTGCCCATCCCAAACTAGTCTTTACCTAGACACATTTCAGAAATTATTTGATTACTTTGAAAATAAGTATCAATTTTGATTAAAATATAGCACTTTACAAGATAAATAAACAGAATAAACAGAATTTCTGCGAAGCCTATGAAGTCAAAAGGAATTGTACAATTTTGTATAAGTGGTAAACGTTGAACATAGCAAATACATTCTACACAAAAAGACGAGCTTTAATATGCTTGTAGAAGCTATGCTTTTGAAATAAAAGTAAATAGGTAGAGATAGTTATGTGAATCCAGTATCAGAGTTTTAACTTGAGATATTGTCTAAACTACACTTTAGGCAATTCTTAAACTTGGCACTTGTTGCTTAAGATTTCTGCTTGATTTATGGGCATCACAAAAGCTTAGAAACTTCTCCAACTGTATATGAATGAGGTTTTTAGGATTAACAAAAACGTTGTTGTATATTAAGCATAAACGCTTTTGTAATCTTAAAGGCCAATATAATGAAATGACAGCACAGCGGTATATAATCAGGTTCACTACTAACTTCCTGGGCTAGATAGCATTAACTCATCAAGCAGGTAGTTAACCTGTAAGCACCACCTTGCAATCTATTGCTCGCTAACATTTTAGTCCACTTATAAGATCAATAATTGGAAAACTGTTCAGCATCTTAACTTAATTTCTATTACTTACCGAGGTCAATTATAATCTACGAAATAATGTCAATCCGCTTAGGGAAGCAATAAAATTGGTTCGCATATTCGTATTAAATTCATAACTCTTATTTTCTACAACCCTTTAGTACTGCAGCTTATTCTTATGGATAGGTACTTAATCTAGGTAAACGTTTGCAAAATTGCCTCTATTATACCCTTCCTTGTAGCTTTAAGAGGATTAGGATGTCGCTCCGGAGGAGATTCGGTACGTAGGCCACCATGCTGGACCCATTTTGCCCATGCCCCCAAGTTGGGCATCGCCGGGAAGAGGAAAGAGGCGAGAGGAGACAGAGGGCGGCCGACCCAAGGAAACACGAGGGTGCAGAGGGCAGGGTCCCTACAGTTTACTTAGATAGAGACTTCCGCCGACAGGCCAGGACAACGACACGCTCACCTACTGTGGGACGGCAACGAGCCCAGCAGCCGAGCCCCAAAAGCCCCAGGTAGGCGGTCCCGAAATGGTCCCAGAGAGACCGGCGACCGACCTACTATATAAGGAAGTAGTTTTCCTCAGAGCATATCATCTTGCCATGCACCGCCGAGACACCCGCCTATACTTCTACCCTGAAGGAGACCACCAGATGAGAAATGGTGTGAGCTGATAGTGGAGATGAAACGGAGAGACAGGAAATTAGGGGGATGTAATTAAGCTATCCAGCATTCATCTAGCGACCGGTAAAACACTCGAAAAAAAGCGTGTGGGTCATGTAGGTCGGCCACGGGAATCGAACCCGGGGATTCCGAATGCGGGTCACAGACGAAACCGCCTGAGCCATCCCGCTCGGTAGCTATAAAAGGTATACAGGACGGTTCCTTTTGAAACTGAACTTTTATTGTTGGGCGCTCTTTAAATTACTCAGCCTTCCATTCTATGTTGGACGTGAAAGGCAGTTTAATTTTGCCCACGATCCTCTTAATCAAATTTGTGGTCACTTCACGTGCCATAAATATACAATTAACCACCGGTTTTACTACCCTTCCGAAGAAAGCCTAATAGAGAAGGGTGAAATGATAATCATACCTTTGAATAGCAAGTGGCTATGTTATAGGTTTGATACTCCATCTTTGTGAGCCCAATAGAAAGATAAACAGACAGAGAAGTCTACTATCAACTTTAAATCCAAATAAGTGACAAAGAATATTTGGAATGGTTTAATTTTACATAGAAGTGCTTAACATAAATAGTATGCAGCATATGTATAGGGTTTGTCGTCCATAACTGTTAAGAATTTAACTACAAACGTGGACATATAGAACTGATTTCGAATGACTCCAAAGCCATTAGTAAAAAATTCTGATATGCATTTCATTTGCTGTTAAATTAATTTAACGTCCTGGGATACTTTAATGAAAATCGTTAGAGAAGTTTTTAAGTAAATCAAAATGTTTAAAATATATTCCATATAAAGGAGTCTGATTTGGAAGGTTTATTGAATATTTTTCTGTTATATTCTTGCAAATACTGAACTTAAATATCAAATTTTATATTTAACTGAACTTTTTTAGCTATGCTATTTGCAAACACGGAACGTTCTCTAAAAATCAATTTTTTTAACTGCATGTGGTTTTAAAACATGTGTTTCTCTCTTCTGTGAATACATAGAAGACAGGATAAACATGAAATTCCAAAAAAGTATCCTTGGTACATCTGAAAATATCTGGGATATCGCAATATATCTACTGAACTGCATTAAAAATATATTTGACTTGTTAAGACGCGTCAGAATTATAAACTTAGATACTTTTACCTTGCCCTAGAATTATTTTTAATATTCTTCTATGTACCTACTTGTGTAAATACTAAATACATTTCCGTCTGCAGGGTACTGTAGAATGTTACGGAGCAAGTTTACACAGAGAGAGCTTGTCACCTCTCTGTGGCAGATCAAGGTAAGGCAGTTTGCTGTTTGGTCGGTCCAGATCTGCCCTCAACTATTTCTCTTTGTAGTTTTATTTCCCATACGTTTTTCTCGTTTCCTTGGTTCCCCTCCCCGACCACCTCTCTCTCTATCCACTTCTTATACTCTTAATGATGTTTGGGAGTGGCTATACATCCGTCAAACTGACCAATCCGAGATGCTGGGGAAAAGTTCTCATTTGTCAAATCCAAAAGCAGGGGCTCCTATCAGCCTTTAGAATTTCTTGTTTTTTGTTTCTCTTCAGACTTCCATTCCATTCCACTCCACTCAACTCTTTTGCCTTTTATTTATTTATTTATTTTCCCGTCTTCATTTCTGTGTGCTACGTGCCCTTGTATTCGATTCCAGAACAAAAATACAAGAAAATCCGCTTTGGAATTCCTTAAGAAATTCTAACGAATATCCTGCCAACTCGCGTGCATGATTCTTGAATAGATTGTGTATCTTCCAGCATTTTAAAGTCATTGTTCATTTTTTGTGTTTCTTTGAAGAACGCTAGGCTGCAGCTTCTAATGCCAGTTGTTTTCTCCAAGCGGAACGTGCAAAGTGTGGGAAATATTCACTAATGTTTACCTCAGGAGTAATCCGACCGAAAAGGAATTTGGAAGGGATTTCAAAAAATTCAGATTCTACTCGAGGTTAATAAGCCGTGTCGAAGATGTACTTTAACAGCAATTAGATTTAATAAAATATTTAAATAACGACTTCTTATCCTAAAATGAATATTCATTACAAATGAATGCATATCTTGCCCGCCTCGGTAGAGCAGGTGATAGCGTGTCTATCATACGTTCGTAGTTCGAATTTTGAGTTACCTAGCTAAGGTTTATATCCTTGGGGGTCTCTGTTTTTCTGAAAGTTGAATGTTGGGTAACTCTAAGCTCTATGGACCCTGAGCTCATTTCAGCCAGTTCATTCAAGGTCCGATATGACTTAACGTTGGAGGACGGAAATAAAAAGTAAACAAAGGTAACTTCTGTTACTATTTTAATGATTGCAGAGTAACCAGGGAATTATAACGGACCCCACGTAGTCACCCTGGAAGCCTAATTGTTGACGCTATTAGAATGGATGTTAATTTTGTCTTTAAGAACCTATTCCTTGAAGAAGTCACAATATACCTTGATGCAGAAAGAAAATTCTTTCCAGGAATTGATGGTCATTATAAATCGTATATTTAAGACAATGTATTGCAGATATCTCTGTGTGGGAATCTTTAAAGAGGAAATAAAGTTGTGTTGTGCACAAGTTTCACGTTACTCTCAAATATTAGAATAACAATGGGCAAAGTAAGAACAGTAAACAGTAGCAACGTTATTTTCTCAAAATGCAGAAGTAATTTCTTCTTACTCATTTGCGCTTTTAGAAGCTCAAGTTCGAGAATAAACGAACTGTAACAAACTATCACTCAAAGAAATTTATATCTGGGAAATAATCATCGAACATCAAAGGATCTTAATATAACTAAACCGTATGATAAATAATCATATCCAAATATATATCTTAAAGTTCTTCGACAAACAGTCAATGTTAATTACATAAAATAAAGAAAAAAATATATTTTTTTAAACTTTTAACCTCGTTACTTTTTACACCTATAAATTTTATCAGAGACTTTGACTGAATAAACTTTGGTTTTAGAACGGTTGGCGGTGTTATTACTCTAAAGTAAATTTGTTTAACTATGGGTTTTGATACCGAAATATATTGACAGTTACAGGATCTATGGAGATTAAAGAAATGACTAGCCAGAAACTGATACCGGGATCTCTGATTTTTTTTTTTATTAATGTCCATATAAGCACCTAGGCCTGCATAGACTGAAATGGTTAAATTGATACCAGTTGCTCATTGATATGAGGCTTATCTCAAGTTTCGTTTTATAGGTCAGGCTAACAAATTTCGAACTCGCACTCTATATTGTTTTTAGACAGACAATATGCTCTTAAACAAAAGAAGTGAGATTGAACGATTTGAATACGTAGATTCAGAAACACAGTAATGTATGACACAATTAAATAACTTTGTGACATTCTGAATTAAATTTCTTGATTACATTGTAGACAACACAAAGGAAACAAAAAATAAATAAAATTACTTACTATTTTGTGCCATTAACTAAAATTGTAATGTTACTTCTACAAGCTCATGAAATTGACAATAACAACAACAACAGCAATAATAATAATAATAATAATAATAATAATAATAATAATAATAATAATAATAATAATAATAATAATAATAATAATAATAATAATAATAATAATAATAATAATAATAATAATAATAATAATAATAATAATAATAATAATAATAATAATAATAATAATAATAATAATAATAATAATAATAATAATAATAATAATAATAATAATAATAATAATAATAATAATAATAATAATAATAATAATAATAATAATAATAATAATAATAATAATAATAATAATAATAATAATAATAATAATAATAATAATAATAATAATAATAATAATAATAATAATAATAATAATAATAATAATAATAATAATAATAATAATAATAATAATAATAATAATAATAATAATAATAATAATAATAATAATAATAATAATAATAATAATAATAATAATAATAATAATAATAATAATAATAATAATAATAATAATAATAATAATAATAATAATAATAATAATAATGGAAACTAGTTAATTAACTTATTCACAGTTCTGTTCCCCCATTTGTAGTATAGACGCTGGAGCAATAACCTAGGAGGGCTGTTCAGTAAAGAATGATCATAATTTTTTACGGTCATAATTTTTCGCACTAAAATTCAATCTTATTATATTCTGTCAGTTTAATGTGAAGCAAACATGCTGTAGTAGTTTTATTGTTGGTACTCCTGGTTCCCGTCTGTGAGAACCAGGTAAGTTCAGACATGTTCACTATCGTCTACCGCAGCAATGGATGTAACATGCAGTTTAAGTTGATGTTAGAGGAAGATCCGGAGTTTGTTTCAAACGTACTCACTGCTGATGATACTTGGCTACATCATTATGATCGTGAGAGCAAACAGCAAAGCTCAGTGTGGAAATCTCCTTCATCACCAACCCCCCAAAAAGCAAAAGTGGTTGCTTCTGCTGGGAAACTTATGGTCATCTCATTCTTTGATATTCATGAAATGCTTTATCAGCATGTTGTACATGCACACACATCAGTAACTGGACAATAGTACAGGGATGTCCTGAAAACATTGCAAGTCCATATCAGGCGCAGAAGACCACATTTCCGTGAAGCAGGCTGGATGCTGCGCCACGATAATGCGCGGCTGCATATTGCGAATGCTGCTGCGTGAAGTGAATCCCTCACCCTCCCTATAGTCCGGATTTAGACCCATGTGACCTTTTTCTATTCCCTAACTTGAAGAAACGCCTCCGTGGGAGGCATTATCCATCATCAGAAGCAGTAGTGATGGCTGCGGAGGAAAATTTTGAAGGAGTTCTCAAAAAATGTCTTTGAACATTGGCAGAAACGCTGGGACATTGCATCACATTCAGGGGAGATTGTCATTTTGAGCACCATCAAAACTATGAGGATGAGTGAGGGTACGTTGACAAAAAAATTGTGATGATTCTCTATTGGACAGCCCTCGTATATGTTAGCTTGAGATTATTATTAGCTACATTATTCGTTAATGTTTGAAATCATTCAGAGTTCCACTAGAAAAATTACGTGAACACATAACATTCAACATTAGCAATTGTTGATTGTTGCTACTTCCAAGTAGCAATTAAATTGTTAATTGCTTTATAATAGTTCTAGCTATAACAAGTTGGACAGCCCTGTTTTAATGTATCCTCTAGAGGATGCAAGTCATCACCGAAAAGCGTTGCTGAGTTCAAGGGCTTCAGGCGTAACATCTCAACATTATAAAGGCATCGCACTGTCAGAGATATACTCAAAAGCTTGCAGCAAAAACATACGAAGATCGACGTTATATAGTAAAGCTATACGCACATTTAAGAACAGTTCTATATATTTCCGTTATATTATATCTCATAAATATAATCAAACTGGACATTTTATGATTTTTAACTTTTTAATAGTAGTGCATTATAGTAGGTGTAAAAGGATTGGATTCTACCAAAATAATTTAAGACTTTACCAGAAATATATCTTGTACTAGGCCCCTGAATCTAAAATGGCCTCTAAAATGGCTCCAATGATTATGATTAAAATAATATACACTTAACACGTTTACATAAAAAGTAGAATTCCTTTCCAGATTTTCTGGAAATAGATTGTGGAGTTCTGTTCATTTCATATAACTTTAAACGTTAACACATAAAATCGTTTATGGCGTACAATTTTTGTCAAATACGTGTCATCAGGTAATTCCTAGGTTTACTCTATTACTCTAAATAGTTACAAGTTTTTTAATTTTTGCTCCTTTTTTAAACGTGTTGTGACTATTGCATTATGCCTCGTGAAGTCTTGAGAAGAGTATGACATTAGATGAATAGTAATTATACAGTTTTTAAACATTTTACCCTCTACTCCTATCTTAGTTCAAATACGTATAAGAATAAGCATTGCCTGCCGTGCAAGGGGTCCCGGGTTCAATTCCCGGCCGTGGGGTGGGGATTTTTCTCCGAGAAGATAATTCCACGTCTTCTCCAGAGTCTTGAAGTATGAATGAGAGGGCGAATGTGTGCGTGTTCTAATGATTAAAACCCAACGAATACGAGTTAACAGCTTCGATATGTTCCAAAGGAGAACGGCCGCCGATATGACAATTAAAGGCGCGGTATAAATGGAATAAATGAAAACGGAATAAGCGGTTTTAAAAATATTGCAGAAACCACGTAGAAATACAAATAAACAATAATGAGAAGAGAAGCTCATATAATGTATCACATATTTTTAAATTTTGGATGAGTAATTTTAAATGCTCGTGTACAATTAAATATCTTGAAACAAATAATTGCACTTCATAATTGTTTTATTAGCCTGCGTGAGTACGTATTATATTTTCACACAAAGTTGGCTGAATTTATGTTAACGTTGGGATATAAATATTACAACCTCATTTGATGATTAGATCATGGAGAATTTCAATTACTGTTTCCAAAAGGAGGATCCATATGGATAAGGATATATAAAGAACCTCGCTTAGGGTGGACGAATTTGTCTTTAACTAGAAGCATTAATAATCTGAACGCATAAATATAAATATAACCTATAGTTAAGTTGCATTAACTTCGTCAGTTGTTTCTTAAAAAAAAAAAAAAAAAAAAAAAAAAAAAAAAAAAAAAAAAAAAAGTTTACGAAATTATCACAGAAGTTAATGAATAATAAACAAATGAAAAACATTATAAAGGGTATGTATGCCTAATATTAAAGTTTTACCTGTGCTTCACTTTATACTAACACGACAGAAGAAGACATTTCAATATCAATTTTCAAAACATGCATGTAAGATGCACAGAACAGAGAGAAGCAAAAATTTAGCTGATGTAGGGGGGAGAGTAGGAATGTGGAAACGGAGATAGAGGAAGAAAGAATGGAGAAACAGAGAAGACAAAGAGGCAGTGAGAGGGAGATAGTGGGAGAGAGAAAAGAGAAACTACACTGTGACTTCTGATAGGGTTATAATAATATTAAAGCAGGCTTCAAGATTCCATGACGTGTCAATTGCCATCATAAATCATAATTATACGGAATGTATTTCAAGTGGTAAAAGATACGCACGATAATTTTTGAAAGCTGCTGTGATAGTTCTTTAAACTTATCTAACCGAAACTTTTCTCTCAGCTACGTTTTAGAATATAGGATATACATTTTTATCAACTGTTTGTTGAACGAGGTAGAGTTTTCTGGCATAACATGTGTAGCGTTAGTACAATAATATTTAACTTTGGGCGCTGGAATATTGACATTGCGAGCAAACAA
The DNA here is from genome assembly GCA_030765055.1 of Mantis religiosa. Classification (NCBI taxonomy): domain Eukaryota; kingdom Metazoa; phylum Arthropoda; class Insecta; order Mantodea; family Mantidae; genus Mantis; species Mantis religiosa. Next base: position 85,465,587 of record CM060955.1, on the reverse strand, counting down.
TATTTCAAGTAAGTTGAATTCAATTATACGCATTAACGGTTTGACATCATTATAGAAGTCTGATTAATTGAAGAAAAGATGACGCTAGAAATAAGTACGCTTTATTTGAATTCTCCTACAAAGCTCTTATAAACTAATATTAGTGCTCAGACAGTTGAAGACATGGCTTTTATAAGTGCATAAGTCCAGTCAACTAAGTTTTGAAAAAAATTAACAAAAACTTCATAACATCTGAAGATGATGTTCCAAAATGATAACTTTGGAATACATGAACGTTGGCTCATTATATTTGCCTCATTGTTCAGTAATTTCAGTTACCATTGGTACTTTGTTATAATATATATAATGAATTTGTTGGACTGTGCAGTTATGAAACTCATCTGGGTGTACAAATGCATTGAAAGGACTATAATATCAAATGCACTGAGGAATAACCTCTAAAGATTCAAGGACTGCTGAAAATATTTTATAGTACTGACATGTGTGTTGAACCACATATTATTTGTAGCATAGTAACAAAAATAGACATTACATTCATTCAGTTATCCTAAATTGAATCCCACACCTCATTTCTTTGCTATATTTATCCCACAGAGTTTGAAAATACGATTGTTTTTTCAGGAAGAACTGAATCAAGATACTTTGAAATATCTTTGGCTTTCGCAGCTTTCAGAGGAATATCTTTATCGAAAGCTTTCTTCAGTATAGTTTCAGCAAATTTTGTGTTTCCTTTGAATAGGAATGTCTGTCATTAAACCATTAGCGTTCTTGCTAGCAGTAACAATGTTTGATCTACATCCAATACGTTTGCCTCGGTAGCGTATATGGTAGCGTGTCTGCCTCATGCTCATGAGGTCCCGAGTTCGAATATTGGTCCGGGCGAGTTACCTGGATAAGTTTTTTCCGGGGTTTTCCCATATCCTGGAAGACGAATGTTGGGTAAATCTAAGCTCCATGGACCCCGATCTCATTTGAGAATCATTTCATCCATTTCATTCATTGTCGGATAGGGACTTAACGTTGCTTTTTGGCCACTGATATAAGTTCCTTTACCTTGCTAAAAGCCATCTTATAATCCTTGATCATAGACAGTTGAACATCACACACTTTAATGTTCTTGGACGAGTCCTTTATTACGCTTATGCACACGATGCCAGTTTGAGTTGCAGAACAACATAAGTCCCTGGACTTGTGTAGCAATGAAACTCACTGACTCAGTAGCAAGTAGAAATGCCTGAAACTTTAGATATTTTTAATGTCATGCAATAGAGCTCAGTGGGACGATTATGAAAGTCATGCCTTAAATTATTTCCACTATATGACAATTCCGTATTTTTATGTAAGACTGGGATGAAAATATCATTTTTACAGTAGGTGATGCTGATAGAACTCGACGTACTCGTGTTATCAGTTTAAACACTTCACCAATTTGGTCTAATTCTATGCATATAAGTTTCTAACCTATATTGTTAACAACGTGATATCTTAAATAGTGCTGATATGTATTGAATTCCGAACCTTGTATTTTTTAAAGTTTAAAATTTATCACGTGGGGAATGTAAATGATTTATACTGGAAGTACAAAAAGCCAGAGAAAAGAATTATACTGCATAATTTTCTACCTAACTCGTAACATATTTTATATATACCTACAGCTCATTAAGAACACCTAACCTCAGTATCTGAAGAGTCAAACTGAAGTTTAAGAAGGTCTGAGTTAGTCTAAATATTGTTTAATTAATAATCAATATGGCATTTTAAATCAACTAGTGAATGCATAAGAGGGGCACCAAACTTTCAAAGCATGTTAATCGTAATTCATAGTTACAATTTTTGACCAAATATTGGAAGATCTGAAAAAAAGAATTATAATTTCTACCCTGTAATTTATTCTTGAAGAGTGAAGTATTGTGTAAATTTTAAAGATGCTGTACTGAGGAAACTTCTCTTTTGAACAGTTGTGAAATCCACACTCCAAAATACATCTGTGAGTGTATGACTCAGAAAACGCAAAATCAAATGGAGATCTGGATCAATACTTAATTTAGGCAAAATGAACATTTCTGGGACGCTCTCCCAACTGGTATAATTTTAATGTAACACCAGAAAAGTGTTTCCTTTACTAAAAATTATCTCGGTAACCTACTTAATGTTTAAAAAAAAAGACTGCTCTGCTGGCCTGTAAAGTCACATAAAAGGGTTCATTAATGTAAGAACTCCACCTCACACAAACATACTCTGGTTAATCTTGATCACGGTTCCAAGAAATGAATACAGCAAGCTGTCATGCTTTTGGCTGTACGAAGTGTGGAGCTCTTTGTATGAATGAAGCAAAAGGAAACATTTTTTTTTTTTGTCGTCTAAACACATGTTACAGCTATAAGTTTTTTCTTTGATGAATTATCTCTTTTCCTATTTTTGGATAAAACCAAGTTTTGAACAGACTAACTTGCGCCTAGACCGTTTTCATGTTTGTTGAACTCATTGGCTTCTTGTGTTTTGTAATGAAGAAAGTAAAAATTCAATATGTTGTAATCCTGTTTTTTACAAAAGTTTATTCATCTGTCTCCTCATGTAAAACGAGATAAACACTTGAGAAATAGTTTTATTGCATATTTCCTTATAGCTTTTGGCTTAGGTGATAGTCAAATCTGTTAAGAGTTGTCCTTAATAATAACTTTGAAATTCTGTTTTGTTTCAAAGCCAGAGAGAAAGAAAAAAAGGAACGAATAACGACTAGTGAAGAGGCCTTCAAAGGCTAATCTCAGAAAATTCAAGATATGTATTTCAGTTACCTTGAAAATATAATAATGGGAACTCTTACAATCATTATAGATAAAATCAAGAATAAATTCCTATTATTCCCTCTGAACCACGCAATATCGATGCCCGTAAGCAACGGGTTGAGAATCAGAGCTCTCCTGATCAGAGAGATTCCGGGATGAGAGTCCATCGCCGGAAGTGAAAGTTCGAGAGATGAGGTGAGAGGAAATATGATGATGGCGCAATGGGTGAAATGCTGGCGGTGGAAACTGGATGGCCCGGAGAAAACCCAACCCAGCTCCCTGTTGTCCACCACAAATCTCATTTGCGATCGCCTGGGTTCGAACTCGGGCCGCCTTGGTGAGACCCAAGTGGTCTAAACATTCTGCCGTGGAGGAGCCAGATAAAATCAAAATTTTCGATTTTTTCCCCGAAATTTTTTCTCGCCGCAATTTTAATTACCATGCTTCGTATTTAACATACACTAGTTTTAAGCTTTCGTTGTTTATGGACAGATGGATTCAAGATTGCGCACCAACACACACACACACACACACACACACACACACACACACACACACACACACACACACACACACACACACACACACAAACACACATAAATTATTCATATATATGAATTATATAATTATACAAAATTCACTTTGACTTATGGATTCTCAAAACATGAATTTAAACTGAAGTTTTGAGTAAAATGCAGTACCTCATTTACTTCTGTAAGCACGTAATAGATAAGGTAATTATTAAAGAAATATCAACATTTTGCAGAAGAGGAAGGGTTTTGCTTTCAAAAGAATATTCATCAAATACAAAATTATTTTAGGTGCTAATATAATACGATTCAGGCAATCTAGATCATCCAATTACATTTATCTTGCATAATCCTTATCATATGGCCAATTTGCCCCTTATACTGTCATTTTATTCACTTACATTCAAATGTTTCAGTACATTTAAATGTCAAACCATTGGGAAAATTCTTTTAATGAAGATTTTTTTCATTAATAAATATGTATAAGAAGGTAGATTCTGCTTCGAAGTGTAAAAAATGTTAATTCACAGGTGTCACAGGCAATTTTCATCGTGTAATTTTCATGGATGCTTAAAACAACTTTCCCAGAATATAAAATAAGCAAAATATATCCGTTGTTGTTCTCATGCTTATTAATTTTCAATAGAGAAAGTGAATTTGAAACTTTCAGACTCATAAAAAAAAACCAGAAAATGTTGTTTCTAACTTTACACACCTTAATTACAGTATTATATAGGCAAATTGTACTAAGCGCTAAAAAGTAATGGTAATACTGCACAAATATAATTATTTGCAACAAAAATTTCAGTTAAGTTAAGAAAGAGGAATAAAGAGGAATTTAATCAAGAATATAAACATATTGTTAATACTGCTTTAATTAATGGTTTTAATAAATAATTTATACAGAAATATTGTAATTTAAATATCAAAAAGCTGTTAATGATATTTCCACCCTTAAAATAAAAGACAATTATAATTTAAACATTTCCAAAAAAAAATTTTTAAAGAGTCTGGCATAACTTTTGTTCCTCAAAATAAATATGGTATTAAAAATTTACTACATTTTTCTAAAAAAGATAAAATGCCTAATAATAAAAAATCTGGTATTTATAAATTTAATTGTTTAGATTGTGATCAGTTTTATATTGAAAAGATGAAACGTAATTTGGGAACCAGAATGAAAGTAAATTTTCGTAACATTAGTTATAAACAAACTGATAAATCGGCCGTAACAGATAAGTTTTGGTCATTTAACCAGGAAATAAATCCAGAAGTTAAATTATTAAAACAATTAAGTGGTCCGATAGATTTAATGGTTTGGGAAAAATATTTAATCTAAAAAATAAACATCGCGTAATGAATTTTGAAATACCACTTTCGATTCTGTTTTTAAGTTTATTTCATTTTCAGATTTTGGTAATATTGGCAAAAACGTAATGAACTTCAGTGATAGTATCATTGACAACGAAGTTGTTTGATGGTTGAATATGTAAACATGGGTTTACGAAATCGATCTCATCAATTAATAAGAAATATTACATACTTTTCTCAACATAAGTGAATTTTTTGTTGGAAATAGTTATAGCTGTGTAGTATCTATTGCTTCATTGTAGCTAGCTTTATTTTTTACATAAGTAAAGGAAATTTTCATACTGTGATCTAGAGGACTTCCTTAGAGTACAGAAAAAAAGAAGCTTTCTTTTGGTTTCAGTGCTTCTTGTTGTGTGAAATATAACAAATGAGTGTCTAATCGTGTCTTAATGTGTTTTTTTTGTCTAGAATTCGACACTAATTTGTTTTGGTTACATTTGTTCATTCATGTAGCACGTGCAGACGAAGTTTGCTTCAGACACTTCATACCTATTCCCAGTGAATATGTGTATATGTGTGTGCTGTAATTTCTTGCTGTGTTAATAAAATTTTATTTCCTCCTTTATGAGCTCTTTTCTTCTGTGTATTACATGCAAATCAATGAGGTTAAAGGTGTAATCACTCCCTTTCCCAGCCCACAGTGAGGTGCCCTGTAATAAACACTGCTGCATCCTTTCTTGCATTGATGAAACACATTTTTGTGTCTTTCTTCATTCGAGTGCATCGTATTCGAGTGTCCACTGTAGCATTAAAACGATGCAATTATGTTGGATTGGAAACTCAGTATTATTAAAATCAAAACCTGATCATATATTAGTTGATGCAAATAAAGGCGTATTAGTACATCGGGATTTGCTAATAATACTGTTACAAGATTTTTTTCTCCATGGTTATGATGATAGTATTGTTATTACTGCTGTAGTTGGCATCATGATAGATGCAGTTGCAGTATGTTATGCTTTAATTTGTCTTACATTTATTACACTAGAGAAATTTTCATTTCAAAGGCATTTCCTAGATATGCCACACGGAAAGGATGGACAAATTTAACTTCCTGAAATGTACCAGTTCCTATTTAACTACGGAAACATTTATAGACTTCAGAAAATAATAATTACAATAATTCGTAAAATCAATTGCATTATAAATCTTTCTTGAAGCATCTTGTTACACAGTATGAAGTATAGACCTTTGACATACCGTAATGATCAAACTACATTATTACTACGAGGCGGTTTTGCCCTATTTTGTTCCTTTGTTCAGAAACGTAGGCTTTTAACTTGTAAGCACGTTTCCTACAATTATTAGCCCAATTTCTTAGTTTATAGTGCCTATAAATGCCTATTTCACACGTTTGTGCCTATTCTGCTTATTAGTGCCTAAAACTTCCTTTTTAGCCAATTTCATATGCTTGCAATTGCGACAACAGCTTTTGGATTTGTTGGTTTCAACGTCGTTTTCGGGGAAGAAAAAATTCTTACTGCTGCACATTGGATATACAAAAAGGGGTTTATTAAGGAGACACATCTGTGCAAATTCGCCCAAAACTTACAACAATGCCAAGTTTAGTTGTTTTTTCTTAAAATTAATATAGAGATACTTCATTAATGTATGTATGTATATATATATATATATATATATATATATATATTATTGGCACTACAGGAATCATCACATGACTATTTAAATAAACTTACACAACCTTACACCTGTATCGTAGCTGCTATTACGGAATTTTAACCTCAGATTTCTCAGAGTTCCATATTTTTTACATTTTCCTAACTTCAAAATGCTCCACAGGACGCACTTTTCTATTAATCTGTATGAAATTCTAAACATGTCTGTAAGGGTAACTGCATATTTAGTGTACCCATTTACATTTGTTGTTTTTGTTATTTGTATTAAAACGAATATGGCGCTTATTACTGAAAACGCTTAGGAAAATAAAAATTGTTAAATAGGTATGATTATTTTTTCCTTCTTTGATAAGGTGAAGATAAATATTTCACATAGGTACAGGTCATTAATAGGTTCAAATGGGTGCAGAAACTTATACCCAAAGCATTAATTTTTAAAATTACAATAGGTTGGATATTTTTAAAATCGCCTGTAATTCATAAACTGTCAATTCCTCAGAAACTAGAAAGCTTAGGATCGATCACAAAAGTAAATGGTATAAATTTAAAACAAAGCTAACAAAAGCTTCAGATATTTCAATTTTCACCCTTAAGTCCCCCACCCCCACTAACCCATGTTTTTGTTGTTACATCACACCTTTCTGCACATTATGGTTCTTATTTAGTGAAAAGGATTTATATATATTTTAATTATACAATAATATCTGTTTCTTTAACTTGCTGTGGAGTCGTTTATGAAATTTGGAATAAATGTAGCACTATTTCGCCTAGGGAACCACAAAATAGTATGTGTTTAGTGAATTTGTTGCAGCATATGTTGCGAGGGTTGTATAGTGCATTTATAATGCATTTTAGGATCCATTTTAATAAAATTGTATATTTCTAAGTTTTTACTTAGCAAATTTTTAGTGCCTATTTAAATGCCTATTTTGTCCACTTTAGTCACTTTTTGGCTGCCTATTTGACATATATTTAGTTCCTATAAATCCGCCCCTAATTATTACACATGCATGTTACACGGGCCCAGACTAACCTTGTTACTATCCATGAATACAACTAGTACAATAATGCCATTACTTATCAAACGCGACCATGAAGTAAAATTATATAAATAAAACGACAAGGTAGAATGGCAGTCCAGAACATTCAATTAAAATATGCTCGAAATGTGCCCTATGAATTATTTAAAGTATTGAAACAGATGGACATTGAAGAAGTGAGACAATCAATATGACCATAAGTGCAGGTAACGGCTACATATCTTTAGAAAGAATCCAGCAAAGTTATTTATTGGGGCGCACTAAAGAGATGTTTGAAGTCCACGTAAAAGATGAATGGGCCAGTGATATCAAAACCGGTCTCCTAGTTTATCCTTTGTTGAATGCGTCAGTGATGCTCCTTTATGATTGATCTTTAAATATATTAAACCAAATATTTAAAATTATATGTTTCATTTACTCTTGAAGTGTTGTGTTGTGTTCGGGAAGTTGTTGCAATACCAAATGGCAAAGCTGAAATCGTTTTATGTAAATAAAACGTGAACTCTCCATTAAAGAAGAGGAAAGGAGGCTATATCCACTACCAATATAATTTTAATGTTAATGAGGCAATTCGTACTCTTCGACATACTTAGATTTTTCCCTCTAGGAGGGAGGGATGAAGTAAAGGAATCATATTAGGTTACAGCCAGCGGGCTGATAGGCCACAGAGACGAGTGGAAGCGTAACGCTTCCAGGCTCAAAGACTAGTCCCACTGCTAGAGTTGCTTAGAGAGGGCGATAAATGACTGCTAGACTAAGCAGCTCCTTAGTGTCCACTGGGAGTACTCGTTTCTTTGAGCAATATCAACCCATCTGCACTTCCTTAGATCCCTGTACTTAAGTAATGTCACCTCTATCCCCTAGGCTGCAGTCAGGTTTCATGAGTGTTAGCCTACAAATACCTCTACGCGCTCGTACCCAATGGGTGCCAGCTTAGCAGATCCCAAGTACTAACGCGGGTGCTATGAGGGACCGCGAAAAGCTACGCAATTTCTTCCTTCACATTTATTCCGTTATTCGGTGGAGGTGTTTTACTGGGCAGTGCCAAGAACAGACGAGGTCCACACACCCTACTGTGCCCCACAACTCAGTGGAAGTCCGTAAATGGATGTTTCCTCCACTTGAATGTTAACGCCAGATATTCTACTCCCATTAGTCCTGGATCCGTAGGACCAAGGATCCGGGCCTCCTTCGACCAGGGAGTTACCGATCTGTCCTAAAAGGGTACCCGGCGCCTCTGTGGGGCTTTCCATAGGGCAAGATCTAGAGACTAACAACCCCCGCCCCATCTGGTCCTGTGGACTTAAGACGGGATGGATGTGGACACGCCATTTACGCGTGCCAACTCCAAAATAGGAAGGCTACCGATATGACCTCGGTGGGGCCGCCTGGTGACCTAGCACACCTTCTACTAGTTATGGAGGCGGAGGCTAGTACGCGGGAATATTAACCTCCATTTGAATAAAATATCTTACATCAGGAAACCCAGAAACACCTTAGGGATAAGAAGAAAAGGGAGTGAAAAGGAAACCATACTATTCTACACGCCGACCGGGTAAAACTACTTAAAACACCAGATCAGAGTGGAAGGACGACAGTAAGCGACCCTGGGATCACCCGAATTCAAATCTCACACGTTACCTTGGAGCATTCTCACTCCGTGTCATAGTTACTGTCATATTCAAGTACAGTGTCGGTCTACCTTAATCAACCGGGAAAATATTTCAGTTAGATAGAGATTATCTCTTCCAGTGACTTTCCAATTGCACATAGATTCTACAAGATAATTCTAATTCCGATTAAAAGAACAAGTTGTATAGTCGTGCTGCTCGAATAGCTACCATGGATTTATCTTTGGTGATAGAAACCTCTCAGATAACGCACTGATTACTCCACGTGGAGTACTCAAGTATCGGTCATTTGTGATTCTTGCGAATTTCACTTGCTGAAGTGATGCGTTCATTGCTGCTTAGTACACGGTCGGGAAGCGGCGGCAGTTTCCCTTTTACCCTTACAAGAGTAATCATTGCGTTATCTGAGAGGTTTCTATTAACAAAGATAAATCCATGGTAGCTGATCGAGCAGCACGACCATACTTACGTAAGCTTTTCTACTTTTGTACATACTATTCTTACAAACGCTTAGGCCTCCATATGTTTTATCTTAACGGAGATAAACTTTTGCACAAATTATATTACAGCTAATTTGCTTTTAGATGCAAGGGGAATTGGTACTACATTGCTATTTAGTATAGTGTTTAAAGCTAGTCGCTATTTGAAGATTGCGAAATTTCGTTTTCTTTGAACAGCAAAGAGATTTAAACTAAATCACAAAGAAAAATTAATATCCAACGAATGGAATTTAGAAAAGTATAAGTATTGAAAAGTTTACGACAATGTCTCTGGCCTAAATTGCGTGTTTTAACGATATATTCAGTATTTGTAGAGTGAGTTTTTGTACCTCTGTTACCGATCCTCAGTTACCCAAAAGCTGTCTGGATTGAAGAGAATTTCTAAAATCGCTCACAGAAAATTCAAAATATATGTCTCATTTCTTATGAAAATATATAAACGTATGGTATTTTAGTCAAACTTGCTAGAGCACTTTTTGATAACATAAACATGTCTTTAAAATGTTCCATGTAAAGTATAGACTGAGGTGGGAAGATTTCCTTGAAGTCGTACAATTGAAAATCTTGAACTTAAAACCAAGTTTTATTTTTTATTTATGTTATTCACGTCACTCACACAAGCACACACAAACATGTCTAAAATGCGTTTTGAGAATTTGAAGACTCCCATAGCATGTATTTATAATGAAATCTCGATATAGGATTATTGTGTGGAACACAAATCTCCCGCTTGTTACTGTGAGTAAAAATATATGTCCAGTTTTCAAAGATCTGTTAAATTTTATGGTCGTCTTCAACGCTACAAAGCAGACCATTTTCAGTCAATGTAAAACACTTTAAAAGCGACATGTCCTAGGAACGATAGGATCCATTTGTTCCCTTCATTACCAAGGGCAGAGTTGGCACGCTCGAAACAACCTCGGAATGTCAAAGTGGAGGATGTCAAAGTTATCCTCCCTTCAATCGAAAACTCATTAGAGGAAACTTCCTTAGAAGACGCACTTGACTAATTTCCCATCTTTCCTTTCGTTTGCCTCTTTTGCTCTTTCGTTTCCCCCGTTCCTGTTAGGGCAGAGTTTTTTCTCTTCTTCTTTTTGTTTCCATCGGATTCTCGTAGCGCATTAATCGTATTGATATCTCCCATTAATTTTCCAGTTTCTTGCGCGAAACTTCGCTAAATACAAATGATTTTTCTATTTCTTGCCCTTAATATATTCAGTATTTTCGCTTTCGTTTTGTAAAACGTAATACCAAGTTCACTTTCATATGAATTAAGTTTGGAGCATGTTTCTTATTCTGGTAGGAGCGCAGTCAAAAATTAATTAGTGTATTTGAATAAGAGGTTTGGTGCAAAAACTAAATAAGTCCATTTGGTGTGGGTATAAAATATCAGTGCTCTGCCAGCCTCGATAGCGTAGATGGTAGCGTGTCTGCCTCACGTTCAACAGGTCCCGAATTCGAATCTCGGTCAGGACGTTGGAGCACGTAAAGTAAAAAAAAAAAAAAAAAAAAAAGTGGTAAGCAGTTCAGTGATTCTATCTAAAGTGGCATTTTGATCTGGTTATCGATAGTAAATAAAATCAATGTTTAACGACTATTTGTTAGTGATAAAATGGCCACATAAACGTGAAATAAGTTTTGGAGGGTTAACTCAGATTTGGAAAGCTATATAAGAGGTAAATGTGAAGCTCGTAGTCGGTAGGCCAGGGTTTCATTTGTGTTGTAAGCCATGGGCTCTATAGTGATTTCCTTTCATTTGTTTCGTCTCATCCCCTTTAGATCTGAAGGACCAGTGGTGGCTGTTGGTAAGTTGTTGGAAGTACGGTGAAAATTGTGCTATGTGATGATTTATCCCTGGCTTTAGCTGACAACTGCATTTAAAGGTAATATTTAATAAAACAATTTCTACATAAGTCTATCTCGTATAAGCATTTTTAAGAATTGTACAAGAATCAGAGATAAAGCCATTCGAGAGTAAAACATCCTTACGTTATCTTAAGGAATGTTACTATTTCGTCTACTTTATGTTAAGGTAAGGGATAGGTCGATAGCAGCTTTTATCGATACTTGATAATTCGATACTCGCTGCCGTCATTTCTACTAGTTTCAAAACAAAATAGAGTGTTGGAATAACTATGTAATGACAATGAAATTAATTAGGTGCACATATTTAATGAGACAAAATTTAAAACCATCAGTGCACTTATTTTTAAACTCTACATTAGAAAATTGAAAGAAAAGTGCATTTTTGAAGCAATTCACTGAAATAAGCTTTTGTTCTCACACTTTCGGAGTCATATCTAATTCTTTTTCTGACACATATGGGTCTTGCTGTGCTGAATAGTCATTCAGAGAAAACTGTTGCAGGAAGAATATAGATACCAATATTTAGCGGCGAACTTTTTTAGTTTTGGAGGAGGAGGTGACAAATCGTCTTTGAGATGTGGAGATATTTCTTCTTGGGAACTGTTAACTGGCAGTGAATTGACACACAATTATTTTATTGTATAATGTTACTGTATAGGTACACATATTTACGAAGGCTGTTCAATAGAGAATGATCACAATATGTTTTAGTAAGGTAACTTTACTCATCCTCATAATTTTGATGGTCCTTCTCAAAATCCTCTTGTCCCAGCGTTTCTGCCAGTCTTCAAAGACAGGCTAGATACCATTTATTGAGAGATCCTTCTAAATCACCTCCGCAGCCTTCACCACTGTTTCTGATGATGCATGCCTCCCACAAAGACGTTTCTTCAAGTTAGGGAATAGAAAAAAGTCACATGGGGCTAAATACGAACTATAGGGAGAGTGAGGGATGCACTTCACGTTGATTTTTGCAATATATTCAGCAACAACATTAGCAATATGTGGCCGTGCATAATCGTGGTGTAGCATCCGGCCTATCTCACGGAAATGTGGTCTTTTGCTCCTGATATGGACTTGCAATGTTTTCAGGACATCCCTGTAGTATTGTCCAGTTACTGATGTGTGTGCAGGTACAACGTGCTGATAAACCATTCCATGAATATCAAAGAATGAGATGACCATAACTTTCCCAGCAGAAGTGGTAGATGGTGACGAAGGATATTTCCACACTGAGCTTTGCTGTTTGCTCTCAAGATCAAAATGATGTAGCCAAGTTTCATTAGCAGTGATTATGTTTGAAAGAAACTCCGGATCTTCCTCTTTCATAAATTTTAACTGCATGCAACCTGCATGCGAAAGTCCTTTTGTTCGAGAATCAACAGTCTTAGAACACATAGCGCACAAGCACTTCTCATGTGTAATGTTTCTGTCACCAACGTGAAGATGGCAGCCAAAGAAATGTTCAGTGTTTCAGAAAGTGATCTTAAGGAAATTCCTCGATCCTCTCTCACAATGGCAGCAGCAGTGTTGATGTTTTGATCCGTAAGAGCAGTAACTGGAGCACCGGGTCCACCTTCTTTTGAAATTGATTGTCTCCACTCTTTAAACATTTTAAACCACCTTCGAGCTGTGCTGTAGGGAAGAACAGGCTCTAAATAGGCCTTATGTAATATTGTACAGGCCTCAACTGAAAATTTGTTGAGACGAAAGCAGAATTTCAAAGCCGCAAATTGTTTCTCGAGTGTTACCTCCATTGCAGCGGTAGGCGATACCGAACATCTTCGAACTTTCTTGGTTCTCACAGGCGGGAACCAGGAGTAACGACAATGAAATTAATAAGGTGTGTTTGTTTCACATTAAACAGAATATAATAAGATTGAATTTTAGTGCGAAAAATTATGACCGTAAAAAGTTATGATCATTCTGTATTGAACAGCCCTCGTATATAACTTACATCCTCCAACGTTAAGTCATATCGGTCCATGAATGGAATGGGTGAAATGATGCTCAAATAAGTCTCAAATGAGTCCAGGGTCCATGGAGCTTAGGGTTACCTGACATTCGTCTTATAGTATAAGGGAAATCCCCGGAAAAACTTATCCAGGTAACTCACCCTGACCGAGATTGGAACTCGGGACCTCTTGAACTTGAGACACGCACACTAGCATTTACGCTACCGAGGCGGACGGAGGAGAATAAGATGAAGAAGTAGAAGAAAAAGATGAAAAGAAAAAGAAGAATAGAAGAAGCTTACTTATACATTTTGTAGTAGATTGATGACAAATGGAGAAAACCAAATTGAAAATAAGCTGCTTAAGAGCGGTTAGAAATATTTGGTTTAAAATTGCAAATTCTTTCCATGATAGTGCAAGAAACAAGAGAAGCAACTTAAAATAAGTTTTAATTCGGGTAACATTAACGGATATATCTGAAACAGCAATTAGATTTATCTGAAGTAAACTGTGTAGGTATGTACATTTCCTGTATCGTAAGCCTTTGTCTATTTCTGATCGTTTATTGCAATGCAAAATCGTACAAAATTCATCCGAATAACACTTCACAGCCGTTTCTAGGGATTTCAAGATACATTTTGTCAAGTAAATATCCTAAATATATGGTGTTTAATTCAAAAACCTGTTTTTATAGAAAATTCAAGATATCTAAAAGGTTTCACTGTAAAGAGTAGTTTATTGTAAGGGAGATTTGAACCATGTTTGCGTATTTATCAGACTTCAGTTTTGGATCTGTGCTGCTTAGTGTTCATGGATACACACATGAACCCTACTCTACAATGGTTTTTATTCAAGGACTTCAAAACATGTTATTTCGTGACGAACTTCAGTAATAAATTTTTGTATGATTGCAATATTTCCTCTGCGTATTACTTGGCGGAGAAAGTAAAAGGGATTTGCTGCCATTTTCCTTATGCAGAACAGTTTTATGAACATTTCTTTTAAGAAACAATGAGTATGGTAAACCCAGGTATGTGGTGTCTCAGTAACGTGAGCGATTCCCACTTTGAAGACTGCAAGTTCAATCCCCGTCGACTGATCTCTCTGACTTGGACTTTTTCCGAGGTTTTCCCTTGCAACTAGACGAATGCTGGGGTGGATTCCCTAATTCACGATTCTTTTCTCACCTCAATCCTTAGTAATCATTCAAGGCTGACTGTCAATGCGAATGTGGACAGTTTGTGCAGATACGTGAACAGTGCAAAACTACTTCCCAGGCCCCTTTGTAGTTGCTTCATCGCACTTCCTCTGGATGACTTTCAGTGGTGCGCCGGGTGACCAAATATCAACAGTTAGGGATTTGTGCACATCTCTGCGGTTCCACTGACTCCGATCTTACGGGCGCATAGTTTCTCTTCGGCTCAAAGCCTCTCCATGGGGGGTCTAATTTATAATCCCTTTCTGGTCGCGATGGCCCCGGTTCCCCCTCCGCTCCCAACATCACATACATCAGATCATGTATTAAATTTTTAAATGTTATCTTATTTTAATTTCTTAAACTTTACTCGGATACTTTGATTCCCAAATTACATTTGTACATTACAATATGTTTTATTAAAATTATACATGTTAGGCATTTACATATCATTTGAAGTGAAGCACTGTTGTCTTTTCTTCTGAAATTGTGTATAGTCTATGATGCACTTAGCGATGAGTTAGTTTTGATAATATTTACACACAAGAGATAGTTCAATAGACAGAATATGGCAGTGAGTTAGATTGAGAAATATAGAATTTGAAATTGTAGCTGCGACCACTCTATGAAGCTTCTCATGTAAATTAGAATGCAATTTACTTTACTGTTGATGTGTTATGATTCCCTTTACATGGATAAGGAAATCTTAATGGGAAGTTTTGTTATCTACCAGAAGGTGTCGTGTCACTTTGTTGACTGAGGTGTCAGCGTTTTCGGATCAAAGGAGCTCTTAATACTTTAATTCTTCCCATCCTTCTGCATGAATTTTTGTAGAACTGCGATGTCTGCGTCAAAATAAGCAGCACAAAAATTAATTCATGGAAAGTAATTCTTTCACGAAAAACAGTGCATTTAACAAAAGAATAAAAGTAAATATAAACAGGTTCAAGTTAATTGCATTATATTATTTCTGAAAATTAAATAAAAAAGTAAATTTAATAGTTAGCTTAAAATATCTTTTTGCTAATTTAGCATAGCTAATTAACCTAACAGTTCTAGTCCCCTGTTGCTGGAGACGCCTATAGAGAGAAATGAAACTGTTGTTGCTCAAGCAGACTTTTGGTGTCCAAAAGGAATCTTAGCTTTCGGCGAGCATCCGTGTCATCTGTCCATCACCACCAAATACCACAAAATATAGAACCACAGTTGAAATGCGAGAAGGCAGCTGAGTAAAAAGAAATTATGGGAAAAAGTTATTGCAGATGAGAAGTATCAGAGAAAACCACGAACAACCCAGAGTGGGTGGTTGACTTGAATCGAATTTGAAACATCTAGAATAAGAGCCTCATATGTTATCGCGGTTTAAAGTAAGTATAAAACAACCAGTAGTATTTACATACTACGCCTTTAATGATTCAGTTGATTAGAGGCCTTCACCGCAATGTATGTGCAACAACTCTTCAATTTACAAAATAAGATTTGCCAATGAGACAACCGTTCCCGACATTACAGAAAGAAGCACCATTTACTACATCCATTATACAGAAATTCACTTGAAAAGGTTAAATTCACTTGCATATTTTTGTCCTTAGATGCAATTAATTCAGGACAAATCATTTTATTCATCAAATTATTCACCAGCATAGTGCCTCTTCAAATGCCATGGCAAGATAACAATAAGCAGTGCCCTGCTCTCTTATGAAATGTCGTGCAATTATTTGCAGCAAAGGAATTTTCTGACTGTTACTCTGTGGAGATTGGAGTAATAGATAAGGGAAAGCAGTTTATCAGAAGAAATAAAACCTCAGACTTGGGCTCATTCGTTGCCTGAATGTATCACTAAAAGCTACAGGATTACGTAAAAATGTAAAAAGAGTACTTAATCTTGCAAGTGCATATAACACTTTAGATTGCTAATCTCAATCCTTAGTTTAATCTAAATATGAATTTCTGCTGTGAGTGCTTGTAAAATATTTGGAATTTTCAAGTTATTTTAGTGCGTGGTTCAAGAACACTTTTGGAATGTCTTTGTATTATTCTCTTCCTTACTTCAGAGGCGTTTCACATTTAAGATTATACATGAACAATAAGTGAAGGAAAGTAAATATGCACATGACGATACAGAGCCTTCATGAACGGACCGTTTATAATTACTCTATATAAAGGTTGCATTCTCTTCATACCCTCATTTGCTTTTAATCTTCTTCCTTACTGATTTGCAACATCCTGTTTCTACCTTGTAATTGCACACTCCACACAAAGCACTTCACCAATTTCTTTCTTATATTTGACTCAAGGAGAGCTAGAACAGCATTCTGGGGCCAAATTTCATAAAATGAATTATTGACAAAATAATCTTACCTGGTATTTTTACAAGCGAATAAAGATATTTATTTTCCTGTCCCATCGTTTTAAAAGTCCTAAATAGACTCATTTTTAAAAGGCTGCACAGTGTGCCACGTCCCCTATTAATATTAATCTGTGTATCTGATATTAATTCTTCCATGCTTTGTTTAGTATGTTTTGAATTACTAGTGCTGGTTTCAAGAGGGAAGAAGCAATAACTTTGTGTAAGAAATCGGTATGGGAACCAGTAAAAGCAGTTTAAATAATTCCGATTACACAATAAAAAGTTAGAACCCCTAAAATGGAAAAAGTGTAGTAACACATGACAATATATTGATTTCGTCAAACCCAACCTGAAATATTGGCGATGAATGTGAAGGTAAAGTTAGTTCTCCAAGGAAAAAATGGTTTCTTCAATGTGTAAAGGAGTTGTCATTTTTAATTACAACTAAAAAGTATCGGTCTGGAACTGATCCCGCGCAATTGGGATCGATAGACTAGCGTCCAGTCAACTAAATCTACAGTAATGATGCCTTAGTAGATTTAGTTACTCCCTCTAATGTTTCATCGAGATGAAACTTTGAGTCTCTTGTTAGGGGAGGAGATCCGTCCCCTTCAGCTGCCGTGCGGGCGCTGCGGACCCTTAGCACTCGTGGTACCTCTGACGTTACTAGAGGAATCTCGGGCCGAATATTCGAGCCCCTCCCTGATTGGGAGCTGTTCGGATTGGGTTGGACTCGAGGGAGTAGTATGTTCCCGACACCCGTGGGAGATCGGATACCTCCGGCCAAGCTTCGCCGCCCGGAGGGGGGGTGGGGGGCAACAGAGGGTTGCCTAAGAAGTTCCGTGTACTAGCCTGCAGAGCCAGTAGAAGGTGTGCTAGATATCACCAGGCAGCTCCACCGAGGTCTAATCGGCAGTCTTCTTTGCGGGGTTGACGCGTGGCGTATCCACTTCCATCCGTCTAGAATGGGGGTTGGGAGGGAGGTATTTCCCCAAGATAAGACCCTCGGAGCTTTCCATCGCACCTGGGCAGACAGAGGCCGGGGTCTTTGGACTTTCGGGTAGACCTCGTGGTACAAGTCTCTTGTCATTCTGTACTTTAGTTCTTGATAAAAGGACATGATACCTACTAATTATAGAAGACCTAAAGTGATTAAATTATCCACTTGCTGCTACACATCACCTGCTAAGTGCATTTCAATCTCATTTCTTCAATAAGGGAAAAACTGCAATAAATTTAAGTCACTATTGAGTTCTGAATAACACATGAGTTAAGACAACATATTTGTAATGTCTTAAAGGAGTAGTTAGTCAAACAACATAGGAGTAACTAAAAAGTTGGAGTAATCACTATTAAAATACGTATAGAATCCTGAATAAAACAGTTTGTAACAATTGCATTGCAGTTTTAGGAAAACTAATCAGTCATTTATAAAAGGATTAAACGTGTGCATTCAGTAATACTAACTGTAGTGCATTCACACTATTAGACGTAAAAACGTATATAAAGTAGATTAGGAGGGTAAACATTTCCACAAGGAAGCACATAGGAGGCGTAATATATCTCAGGGGAGAATAGGTGAAGTAAAGGACTCAGACAAATTTCAGATCTAGGGTGGTATATTGGGAAGCAGGTGGAGTATGTACGTCTCCAGAAGTACCTAATGCCTCCCTTCCCTCTACGATATGAGGAATTACTGGAAGTTCGTCACATACTGGACGCCAGGGAGAATTGTAGTAAATCCGAAAGTCACTCGTCCATTCGCCTGATCCTTTGAACTTGAGTCATGAAAATAAAGGAAAGTTCATGGCGTTTTAGAAGCATCCCAGCTTTACCCTAACGATCTGGTGAAATACGCGAAAATCCTCAAGATCAGACGGTTGGTCCAACGGGTACCGAATCTGTTATTTCCGAAATGCGAGTCTCCGTAAAGCTACCGCGGGGTTTTCTTGCAATAAAATGCATATGTGGTAGCATTTAAGATCCTATTCGATTCATGGCGTCCAGGCAAAGGTACATCCGCTGTCCTACGCGAACAGGCCAAAGAATTTGAAGTTTTTGGAGTGATGGACAACTGAAAATATGTCATAATGAGTAACGGTCAATTATTCTTACAAAGAGTCATAATAAGTTTCAGATTCAACAATCGTGTAATGAATATGAAGTCTGCCTGTAAGATTTACGACCAGTTCAAAACCTAGACGCTCATTTGGACTCTTTACTGTGCAGTCGAGCTACTTTTTTCGATAGATGGCATGATGATGAGCAATTAATCTGCAGAAGCTCTTACGCAATAACCACTTTCTGACGGATGACGGACAGAGCGCCGTGATTGAGATGTTGTTGTGGAGCCAGAGCCGTGATCGATTGGTCGGCTCAGCGAGGCTCTGTGGGCCAGATCCCACGTGGGCTGCGTTTTTTTCGCTACGTGAGCCACCTTGGTCTACATGAGCCGACAAACCCCCTGCTGTCCCTATGCTAATCCAAATGTCTTGTCATGATAGGGCTTCGCCCGGCGTACCCATTAAGGGCTGTCCAAAACCAAAAGCTTGACAGTGACTGAAGTGTTATGAGGTAACTGATATGAAGTACAATATTATGACACATTACTTGGTTAATGTGCGGTGCAATTAAACAAGCCGGTATCAGTGAATATCCACTGGTGGTATTGTACATTACGTAACTATGTGTTCTCAGCAGAATGTGACCTTCTGGAGCATAAATTGTGCACCCTAATCCTTCAATACTGATTTCACGTCACAAAACCCTAACTTATCGTGGTACTCTAGTTTCCAAGACTTCATATGTGGTGGATACCTATTCACACTGGAGTACATCGCCCATTTTACAGAGTAAAATACCTATATTGTTTTTAACATCTCTTTGTGTTGCTTGATTTCTTATTCATGTTATTGATTGAATATATATGTTTAATGAATAAATTCTATTCACCATAGTCACTTTGAAGCCAACCCATTATCAAACCTGTCTTTGAAATGAGAAGTGTTATTTGCTTCAGAGAATACCTTGTTAAGACAATGTACAATGTGAAATTTGGTGAAATAATTAACCCTTTAGTAGGTTACACTCTCTAAGCTTACATTCATACTACACAATTGTTTTAAATGATACCAAGTTTAATCCATCAATCGGTTGTGTACCATTTAGGTAAAGCTACTATTGGTCTTAAAACTCCAATGTCCTCATTTGTACTTCCCGTTCAGGAGAGCCTTAGGAGCTCTGGACTTAAAGACTGTTAGTTATTTGTAAAGTATCTAATATCTGGTATTAGTCCATATACCATATTGAAAATTTCGAAAGCATATATACAAAAACTGTTTTCTCATAAGGGGATGCTGTATGAAAATGTGAGCTAATTTAGCTAAAAATGTATTTTCAATGTTGTCTTATATACCTGCACAACAGATAGTTTGAAATGCTTGTTTATATCTAATTTAGTTTCGGAGTTAATAAATTTTAAAGCTAAATTGGATTGCCATAGGTTAGACGCTACACACAATACATTTTCAAAGCAACAGATTCTTTTAAAGGAATTCCATTTTACTTACCTTATTAAAACTCACATATTTGTCATATAACTTTGTTTTACCAACCTTAGTTTTAAAAAAATAATTTGTAAATCCTGTCACTTGAAAATTAAAATTTTTACACTATATAGAGATTTAAAAACCTAAGCCATTTCAAAACAAAAATTTGTCTGAAAGATTTAATTATTAGTACTTTTAAGCAAATTAAAATAAAGAAATTAAAACCCTGCACTATGTTTGTACACTAAGCTCAAACTAACGATAAGATACAGTTCACCTTCTTCTCGAGCAGCCAGCCAGGTGAAAAGATGATTAGATATCGACGTTTCGGGAGTGTGCATCTCTCCCATCATCAGGATATTTATAAAATGTTATAACCACAAATGAAATACTGGATATAACATAACTATAAACAAAGACAAGACACTATCAAAATTCGCATTACTGAACAAAAGACTGTTTTCAGTAAATTAAATGCCAGGTCAGGAGATGGCGTGAGTATAGAAAATTGTGTCAAAGAAACGTAACTACTTAACTTGATTATCAAGATGTACTGATCTTTGCTTCTTAATTCGATGGATTTCATTTTTAAGGCTGGTTAGCAAGTGGAGTTGAACTGAAATCCAGCATCACGATTAAGCGTGCTCTTTTCAGAGGAAATCGCCAAAGCCTCCTTAATTCTCCGCTCCCAGTAACTGTTGCATATTGCCAAGAAGGTCGTCTCCCGAAAATTGGCTCTTTGGTCGTTATCAAAACAATGCTCTGCCAGCCCAGAATTCTCAGGTTGCATTAAACGAATGCTCCGTTCATGTTCGATTATTCTAGTAGTGATTGTCCTTCCGGTTTGTCCTATATACGGTGTCCTTCACAGGGAATGCAGTACACTCCTGCAACTTGGAAGTCCAGTTTGTCTTTCACTAGTCTCGCCTCATCTTTGGCGGTGGCTTTTGGATGGTACTGATGTTGCATTTGGCCGGTAAACGGGATGCAGGCTGTAGCGGTAGGCTTATCTGATGATGGGAGAGATGTACACTCCCGAAACGTTGATATCTAATCACCTTTTCACTGGCTGGCTGCCCAGAAGAAAGAGAGCGTATTCGTCTCCAGGAAAGCTTCAGGTGTTATTTTAAGATACAGAGTATTTCAAAACGACAGCGAATGAATATATAGAAGTAGTTTCTCAGCTTCTATGTGACACATATAGATAGTTTTTATCCGCCAATAGAGCCTCATAGAAATGCTCCAGAATGAATGTGTATTAGGCAGTGACAGAAACAACGACGCGTGCCTCACACTGTCGGAGATCGCAGGTATAGGTCACACACCGTGCCGCATGCTGTAAGTGTTTGTAAACATACCAGCATACTCTACAGTAGCTTGCTTGCTACTATTAAGAATTTCTTTGGCTTATGAAACCGCAATAAAGAAGCTATTGCTTAATTTTTGCTCATGAGTTTTTAACGTGTTCCAAAATTCCGTTATAGCAGTCCATGATGGCAAATAAGCTGGTGGACATATGAAAATTATACCTTTTAGAGGAAAGTTAATGTTAGTGAGGTTGAGGATGGAAGCATTAAAGAATAAACAGAACAGAAAACTACATCAAGGAGTTGTTGATAAATTAAACAAAACTAAATGCCTTATGCAATGAGACGAGCATTTTATTTCAGGTGTCTGATAATTCTAAATAAAGCATTTGTAGCTGAAAAGGAAGCTGTTGATATTTACAGTAAGTGGTTGGAAGTATTCTATAATTAAGATCATATCAAAATACTCCGAAATTGAAGAAATAAATATTATCATTGATGTAACTATTTTTACAATTCATATTTTTATGGAAACTAAATTAATCGTGCGTTCGTTGAACTTCCTTCAGCTCTTCCATCCATCAAAAGCATATCCGTGATTTCGGCGTTCCTATAGCACTCCATATTGCTTGGATTTGCTATCTAAGTACGCGCAAAATCCTCCCTGTTAGGACTGAAAGTGTAGTTTACCCTCAAGAGCAACCTTGCTACTTTCCGAGTTATTAGTCGACTTTTGCACAAATAACTTCCGTTTGCCCAATTACCTAAAAGGTATCCTAGGGTCACTGATAAAGAGCAAGGAGTAATGTTTTTGTTTTCGTGGCCGGTACGTC
Organism: Mantis religiosa; assembly: GCA_030765055.1. Taxonomy (NCBI): domain Eukaryota; kingdom Metazoa; phylum Arthropoda; class Insecta; order Mantodea; family Mantidae; genus Mantis; species Mantis religiosa. Next base: position 85,443,038 of record CM060955.1, on the reverse strand, counting down.
CCAATAACAACTTTTGAGGTTCGCACACCAGTGGTTCCTGTGCTGCCTAATCACAAAATCATGCAATATTTAATGCTGCATAAAATTATACCTAACAGAACTTTGAAGCTGCGACACCGAAATTCGAACTAGTTAAGTTATAAACTACGCAACGGCTATAATCGCTCGGTGTCGTTTTGAAACAGCCTGTATAAGCTGCAGTAAATGTTGTAATTTCGAAAGGCAATTATTTAAGAATTTAGCATTTATATCTTAACAACGGATTGTGAAAGCTCTTTAAAATTCAGCAGAAAATATTGGATTTTCATAAATGTGTGTATTTGTGGAAGGGGATAAACGTCATTCTCTTAGAGAGATATTCACTATATAAAGATGAATTAATAAGACAAAAACTACTTCGTGCTGTAAATGCTTATTTCAGCAGAAAACACTGCTTCCGCACTTCATTCACATGTGGAATGATCTGGGAAAGATTATTCAATTACATGATAAAACAGCCAATACATACTTTTTCTTTCGCTTTCTTTCTTATAGGCCTTGATTCGCAACATTTTTATTTCATTTTATTTTTCATAGTTTATGCTGCAGTTTCGACAATCGAACACCTGTTGAACACTAAATACATACACTTCAATCGTGACTGTGGCTGTATTCTCCACTAGATACTTATTGCTTCAATGTTTCCTGCATTACATGTCATTTTATTTCTTTTGGCTGAACGTGTAAATAAAAATATGATTATTTGTCGCTTATAACTTTTTAAATGAAGTTAGGCATTTACTTTACATAAGTTGTTAATAAAAATTTTATTGCATAACATATCATTGAGTTCTTTTATATATCACTGAGTTCTTTTATTACCATCTGCATATTAAATTGCATACATTTGTTTTAGGAACATACTAAGCCCATATGTGTTGAAGTAAAACATTAATGTTTTAAAACAGTAGTAAGTTGCTATATTTGTTTTCATTAATTATTAAAAAAAAATCCCTGAAATTACATGCAATATTAAATTGGAGCTAATCAGTGGTAATACAGGAAGTCAAGAGTGATTTCTCTATCCACCAGCAAGAGAAAATGCAGTTACCAAACATTTAGAATAACAAAGTGACATTCTTAAAATTTAATATGGGTTTCATAAACCTCAAACGTAATCATGCATTTAAAATATGTTATTTGTAAAAAAATATTTAAAGGTGTAAGGGTAACATACTGATGGATAGTCAAGGTTATGATAGCTGGACTAATGTACGGAAAACGTGACGAAAGTCTCCAGGACCATCCATCCTGAGATTCGCGAAAGGTTTTCCTCACATCTCACTAGTGGTCCATAAACTTAGGTATACAATGTTTCGTTCACAAATTTTCTTTTTAAATTAACTTTATTTCACGTATCATATGTGTAACTGAAATTAAAACCACTATTACATCAAATAGAAAAAATATAAAGAAAAAGAGATTGAAATCGAATAGCAGATAAATGAAAAAATAATTGTAAACCTGACAATCATGACCAACTATATATCAGGGTAAGATCAATTGAACGACCAAACAAGACACGGCCCAATAGATATATGGCTGGAACACCAAATTAAACTGTGAGTCAAGATGTCGAAAAAGAAAATATCATTAGTGTCAACCGGCAGTGAGCACCACCGTATGTAGTACGTACAGGCGCCAAACACAATTAAATAAATAGCAAAAATGTATTACATCATAAAGTGTAAGAATTTCTGGTACGAACTTATTTTCTATCTCTAAAGTAGCGCCCAAATAAAAATGTTTCAGTCAGTATATCATGTGGAATTATCTCTTAAGTTATGCACATCTGTATGCGTTTACATTGTGTAATCGGGCACACGTGCGTGTGTATTCGTGTTTCAGGTGAAGTGAACATTTAATGTAAATAAATAATGAGATATTCTCAAATGACACATTAAAATAAATATGTGTTTTTAATGCAACCGTTAGATTTGTCTAGAAGCCGTAATGCTTAGAGTACCTTAAACTATAATATTGGGTCATTATTTATGGCCAAATTTGATGATGTGAACCTGGTGCTAAGGTCACATAGTGGTCAAGCCGTTAGACCACTTGACTCACACCAGGGTAGCATGGGTTCGATTGCAAGTGACCGCATGTGAGATTGTGATGGACGACGCGGCGCTGGGGCGAGTTTTCTCGGGTATCTCCGGCTTCCTCCGTCATTTTTTCACCAGTTACTCCATTATCACCTTTCCTTTCATCCACTTTACCCTTATTTCGTTCATCTACTCTGTTTACCCATTCCTGGGTTACTCTATTTGATCTGGAGGGGCGGTTCCTCAACCCGACGCCTAACGACGTAAGGGGTAGAGGAACAAGAATCCCCAATACTACGATAGTGCTATAAGTAGGGAAGTTAAGAAAAGAAGAATAAAATGGCTCTATTCGTGTTCATCCATAAAACTGGTGTGAAATAGGTTCATAATTTTAGTCATAAAAATCCAAAAGTTACAAAATTAGCTTCAAAACAAAATTAAATGATCTTTAATAACAGACTGACGTCAATTAACTTCAAGGAAATAGAAAATAGGTTAGAATAGTTAACGATGTGAGGCTTTTAAGTAATACATTTCCACCTAATTTAAATACAATGTCTGACTAGAAGTAATATTGAAATACTATAGAAAACACCCCTTTTTGTTCTGGGTTAAAACTAATTAACCCTGAAGTCAACTAGAACTTCAAATAAAGTTACATTTACCCTAAGACTTAAAATGTAAGTGCAATATTTCGTTATGTATTTCGTTATATAGTAACTTCACAATTTCTATGACAAAACAGTTAATTGTATCCTCGCTTAAAATAAAATAAAGAAGTGAAGGAAGATAGCGTTTAACGGTCATAGCATCTTCAAATGTATCTCTTGAACATTTTTCTTTGGCATCAGTAAGTAAGAATACCATAGAATATCGCAATACTGAGAGATATTCGCTTATTGGTAAAACTTTATTTCCTTTGTCGAAAATAAAATAAACAAGAAAGGTGTAATAAATAATCCCCTGTTTGTAAAGAATCCTATTGTTTTCAAAGTCTAACCAAATTATGCATTTACTGTTTTAATATCATGAAATACAATCTTTTCTTAAAATTGGCAATATTAATGCAACATTACATGTTTTCCTGGCTTTTATTTCTTAACTCTTGCTCAACATCACCTTACAAGTGACACAGCATAAGAAAAATTGGAAAGGGCAAATAAAATGTATTTATACTTAAACAAAAATGACATTTTTTATATTTACTTATATAAATACTACTCATATCGGAATATAAAATTAAGAAATTGAAAAAATGAGTGCTATACTTCATCATAATTAATGAAAGATTTTTTTAATTGTATAATTGCGTTCTTAGCGGCAAACAAACTTAAATATATTGTCTTTGTTAGTTATGCTGTTCATATATACTGGTAATATATATGAAAATGTTAGTAAAACATTTTTCTTGAGATGCAAAACAAGATTGACATAAGCAATTTATGTTGGTGCAATACAGGGCTTCCTCTACCTTATTATGTGACTGATCTAGGCCTAGAATCATTGTAATATCTTGATTGAAGTAAAATATGAATGCGAAATAATGAAGGCTTTATTATTATTATTATTATTATTATTATTATTATTATTATTATTATTATTATTATTATTATTATTATTATTATTATTATTATTATTATTATTATTATTATTATTATTATTATTATTATTATTATTATTATTATTATTATTATTATTATTATTATTATTATTATTATTATTATTATTATTATTATTATTATTATTATTATTATTATTATTATTATTATTATTATTATTATTATTATTATTATTATTATTATTATTATTATTATTATTATTATTATTATTATTATTATTATTATTATTATTATTATTATTATTATTATTATTATTATTATTATTATTATTATTATTATTATTATTATTATTATTATTATTATTATTATTATTATTATTATTATTATTATTATTATTATTATTATTATTATTATTATTATTATTATTATTATTATTATTATTATTATTATTATTATTATTATTATTATTATTATTATTATTATTATTATTATTATTATTATTATTATTATTATTATTATTATTATTATTATTATTATTATTATTATTATTATTATTATTATTGTTGTTGTTGTTGTTGTTGTTGTTGTTTTTGTTTTGTACATAGTGGCAAGAATTGATTCCACAACCAAAATTTTGAGGAAAGAGAACATTTCACCAAACGCCCTCGGCCCAATTGTCGAACCGGAGATTCTTTGCGAAGGTGGACCAGATATGAGATGCTGGTGTTCGCGTTTTGTTTGCTTTTGCGATAGCCATTTGCATAACTTGCTTTCTTTTGGACCATGTTTGGAGAGGGGACAGTATCTTTTGTGGTCTAATGGTGGCAATTTATCAGAGTTGGAACATAAATTATCCCCGGTAAAAACAACCAGACATCCATTAATCTTGTCATCGGATATGAGGCTTAAGCGGAAATTAATCTACAGCTACTCTACATTGTGAGTGACTGGTGCTGTTAATGAAATGTCATTCGTCGGTATTTTCTGGAAAACGAGGGAAAAGAAGTAAAAAAAAAGAATCAACCTGCTTTCCAACTTGATTACCATGTTGCTCATGGGAGTTGTCGCTGCAAAAATGTGATAAATACGTTTGTTCGTTTAATGCGAACGTTCTCTGTGTACAAAGAGAGATCAAAATAAACTATATAGCAAATATAAAAGCCTTTAGTAAGTTTTATAAAAATAATAGAGGATAATGTTGCCAAAAATCCACCAAAAGCCATAACTTGCAATTACTTATGATTTTAGCTGGAAAAATACCTTAAAAAAGATTCTGCTTAAAAATTTTCACAATCATTTAAAGATATAATTAAAATAAAAATAAAAATTTTCTTTTAAAACGCAATATTCCTTGGTCTTATTTATCATCCAATATACACATAATTTGGAGCATATGTTTTAGCTATATACAAATAATGTTAAGTTCATTTTTGTTTTATTATATAAAAGTTTAGGAAGCAAGTAATCTTATTATCTAAAAAATTTCTCAATGTACCATACATAATTATTATTTTGCATGCCACAATTAGGGCTCCATTTTAAAAATATTTGTCGGTTACTTAAAACTGAATCAAATCATCACGGTGAAATAACATTTGGAAAAAGATGTCGCATGCAGTTTTCTAAAACGTCCTTGAAGTACAGTGACATAACATTTAAAATTCTCAATTTCTTAAGCGCCATACTTTAAATTTCCACGAATTCCGTATAGAACTTGGCGGGCAATGTTTACGCCGTAAAACTGTAATACAAAGCCGAAGTATAGATAAAATTCGAGTTACCTTCTCGTTTTAGCACAATATGACATTTTAGATCAATTATTAAAAATAATTGAGTGTAAAATTCATTAGGAATGAAGGAAACGTACAGAAAAATAAAATTTAAAATTGAAACCTTCATATAAATAACCTAGCAGAGGTTCAAAGAGCATGATTTTCTATACAATTGAGCAATTACGTATCTAGATTACCTCATGTTGATTTAACTTGAACTTTAACATCGTGTCAGTAGAACTACTTTTTCGAGCCAGGGCTTGATATATTTTTATGTTAAATGTAGTTTATTAACATCATTGTCTTATAGCTAGCTGAGCTCTATTATTTTTTAATAATATGCTTGAGGTATTTGCATTAAACACCTATTTCAGCACTTCGTGGTTTATACATTTGTCAAATCATTCAAGAAATACAATAAAATACAAATGAGCTCCATGCTTGAATTTGATTGGATTACGCTATGAAGGGGATTCGGCACTGAAACCTGTACTTTATTGCACCTAAGCCCCAAGTGTTGAGCCCCGGGAGGACGGATTAAGTGAGAGGAGATATGGGGTGGCCGACCCAAAGAGTCACGACAATGCAGAGGGCAGGGTCCATACAGTTTACCAGTTGGAAACTCCAGGCAGGCCAATACAACCGGCAGCCTACTCGACTATAGTCCGGAAAGCCCAACCAGATCTGGCTCGGAGACCAGAGAAATTTTTACCAGAGCACATCATCCTACCATGCACCACCGAGATACCTGCCGACACTTCTACCCTCAAGATACCACCACACGAGAGACCATGTGAAATGATATTAGAGATAAAATGGAAATTTAGGAGATACATGATGTAATTATCTCACTCAACATTTGCCTGGTGACCCAGGAAAACTCCCAAAGAAGCTCATGAGTCAATTCGATTCCTGTCAGCCACGGGAATCGAAACCGGACCCCTGTAGGCAACAGACGAATCCGCCTCAGCCATCTCCCTTAGTAGCTTCATGTTTAGGGAAATGTTACTCATTTCACAACGTCCTTTCCTTCCTTCCTCCCTTCCTTCCTTCCTTCCTCCCTCCCTCCCTCCCTCCCTCCCTCCCTCCCTCCCTCCCTCCCTTCCTTCCTTCCTTCCTTCCTGCCTTCCTTCCTTCCTGCCTTCCTTCCTTCCTTCCCTTCCTTCCTTCCTTCCTTCCTTTCTCTCTTTCTCTCTTTCTCTCTTTCTTTCTCTCTTTCTCTCTTTCTCTCTTTCCTTCTTTCTTTCCTTCTTTCTTTATTTCCCTCTTTCTTTCTTTCCTTCTTTCTTTCCTTCTTTCTTTCTTTCTTTCTTTTTTTCTTTCTTTTTTTTTCTTTCTTTCTTTCTTTCTTTCTTTCTTTCTTTCTTTCTTTCTTTCTTTCTTTCTTTCTTTCTTTCTTTCTTTCTTTCTTTCTTTCTTTCTTTCTATCTCTTAATATATGTATATATATTATATGCCCGCCTCGGTAGCGTAGATGGTAGCGTGTCTGCCTCACGTTCAAGAGCTCCCGAGTTCGAATCTCGGTCAGGGTGAGCTACCTGGATAAGGGTTTTTCCGGTGTTTTCCCTTATCCTGATAGACGAATGTCGGGTAACTCATTTGAGCATCATTTCACCCAATTCATTCATCGTCCGATATGACTTAACGTTGGAGGACGTAAATTGCAAATATATAATTAAGATTAAACCTGTAAATCTTCCTTGAAGTGTAAACTTAATCAACACATACTAAACTCACATAAGCATTACATCTTTCTTTGTACATACAAAATACTCAGCGGAAATTTGTTTAAAACCATATTGCGATTGGGTCTCAATTATCGACGGATTAAACGTCCGATCGACTGTCCGACCGACAGGGCGTTCGTGTGGAGAAGCAAGTAGGTCTCAATCAGCACAAATACCAGAAGCGTTATTGAGAGAACGTAATTTATCCCCGCCTACCGAACATTATAGAAGATTTTATACCAGGTGAGGCAGTCCTTTCTCCTAACTTTTTGGAGATGGATCATCCTCCAACTAACTTATTAATTCTCATGTGCACATGAGAATTTCCTAGTGGTTAACAGGGATAATGCAAGTCAGATGGAGAATTAATGTAGTACTGGCACGTTGGCTATGGTAGCTCAATGGTTAGAGAATCTGGGTGGAGACTGGAAGATTCGTGCTCAAATCCCGGCTATGGCACTGGATTTTTCAGTCTCACCCAACCTGTTCTGAATTTGGCCTAAGCACGGTTAGTGTGAAAGAGCAGTTTAATTTCCGTTCATTTTTTTGTCAATAGAAGTGATTTAATATACAATGACAGTTTATTTTATGTATATACATAGAACTTGGAATAAATATACTGTGCAATGTTTTTAATCTAAACCGTGCATTTAACGTTTTTGTAAATAGATTTAACAGCTTCCACGATAGGTGATAGGATCGGTTTATTATTGCTGTTTCAGAATGGGTTTTACTAATTAAAGGAACATATGAATGAAACGAAAAAGAAAGGATATTTAATTTCCACAACCTTTTATGTTAGCCAAATTATAAAGGCATTAAATAGCTTCAGCTCTCTTAGGCTACGAAGGTCATGGAATCATAGGTACAAAACTATCAATTTTGTAATACGAATTGTGGTGGTGCCTCAAATGCCAACAATGGTATTTTGAGCTATATAGTATGCTTTTTGCGGAACCCCATGGTAAGTGTCTTTAGAATCACATTTCAAAACTATATGACTACACTTTGTGTTATAAACATGATGTAACATTTGTGCAAACGCAACTAGGGACAAATGAAGCCATAAAGCATTATTGTTTATTTACATTTGGAGTTTTAAGAAGCTAACTTGCAGGAATTATATTTCTATACGCACTTCATATTATGTTAATCATATATGCTTCTAAACTAAATAGGTACGTATTAATGTAGTTTAAACAAAGAAAAGTATTTCCTTTTAATTTTCTTCCAGTTTAATATAATTACAAAACACTTGAAACGGGTGTTTTATGTTTGACCCCGATTATAATTATCATTTGTGTAATTTGTGATGCTATTTATATTATTTTATACTGTCGTTAAAAATTTGGAAACTTAAAAAGTGTTAATATGTTTGTATTGTGAAAGTATAAGAGTATGGCCAACGAATGAAGTATAAACAAAATACGTAGCTTCTAAGGAAATGGAAAAATCAATATTCTTAAATAAGAGAGACGCTGACAGAAAGAAGTTTATAGTCACGCGAGTGGAGTGTAGGAGAGTTGTTTAAAAGATTTTGTGTAGGGAGACGAAGAAACGTTGGGGAGACACTTTAGGAGGACAGCAGGAACACCATGGACGAGACAAGCTAAGGCCAGACAATCGTGGAGAAAACTGGAAAGAGCAACTACCCACAAATACACCACCTCCTAGTATTAGAAGTGCCTGTGTTAGTGTCAGTGTTAATTTGAAGTGCAATTCAAGCAGATGTAGGATTAATGTAAACCACAAAGTTCAAGTTGCACACCGAAGAACGTAAGATGATGGATCACAAATTTAGGAGAGTTCAACTTATAGAAATATCACAGATCCATCACATGAAGCTCCGTGGAACATAGGTTATAGAACATAGAATATTAAACTATTTAACATAGATCTAGGTTAACGGTATATAGAATATAGAACACTACTACACATCCAATAGGTAAGCAGGTAACCGATAAGCAAGCATGAGACTCTTAGAAGCAAAGAATTTGCGTCATTATTTCTGCAAATCAATCCTAACAGAACGCGCCAATACGAGACCAAGGTCTTGAGGTATGAATTTCGTGCACCGACTAAAGAAAATTCGAATGGCTATAAAACAATTACATCTATATAATTTCGAAAACTAATCTATGCTCCATATAGACAAAAGCAAAATTAGTAGATCAAATTAAAATTACCAAGTTAATCCAGTGCAAATTGTCGATGTATACAAGATTTGAACACGCAGCTTAGAAGAAACTTAGTACAAATGACTTCTCAACGTATAACACAGAACAATTTTATTACATATTGTGAAACTCCATTACGGGTTTTCCGCGGATCCTCAGCATCACACTAAATTCTCCATCATCAATTTTCCTATCATTCATCTCGCCCTTATATATCATCCACTTCCTCCACCTTCACACCAGGCATTGGGCCGATTACCTATCCTGCTTCTGTATCGGATCCAAAGCTTTGGTTCCTCAGCCCGACCTTAAAAGAACGGGTAGATGAACAGGAATCCCATAGCACCACGATAGTGGTACAACTAGGGAAGTTAAAGAGAAATTAAACTCCATTACCTAAATAAGTTATCCTCTATTTGATGTGAGTCCACCCACCCAATCTTGAGTCATATTGTTTCAAAAACATGTTAAACAGGGGTGGCCGCTGAGGCATTGTATTGGTGGTACCATAAATGAATAAGTGAATGAACGAACGAATGAATAAACAAATAAATAATAAATGAAATAATAAATAAATAAGGGTTGTTAAAATATAAATATGTGTACCAATTTCGAACGATTTAGGTAATCTTATCAATAATCCATCCTATTTTATAATATATTGTACCAACAGAACGTACAGGGAGACGGAAATATATATTTATTAGCATCCATACTCTTTTTACGCACAGGTGTAACAAGCACAGTAAAAGTTTGATAACACAATTCAGAGACAGTTATCTTAAGTCACGTACTTTAGTGCACTCTAGCGGATAAAGCGTAAGTTATGCGCCAGAGAAATCTAGGCACTACCTTCTCCCATAAGAAGCCGTGTATAAGCAGACATCCTAGCCCTTAACACAGGCGCTTATGAGCGTAGACGGTGCCGTTCTGGAATCTGAAACAAGCCACGGATAACAACCAGGACAGAGCACTTTTGTTTAACGCGTCTACTTACACGAGGGAGCAGAAACTCAGAAACAATATTTTTTGGCAATTCCTATACACTTCTGTTTCGTTTTCGTACAGATGGTGCCATGGCACAGCGGCACTAACTCAGAAGCCGCCCCTGAATTGTTAATCAAAAAAGTTGAGCTGGAACAGGTTAATAATCAATCGCGATTATATATAAAAGTCCACCATCGCTTGCTTTAAATTCAAATGTGCGAAGAACAACTCCAAAGATTATGTATCAACTAAGAATGTAGCACGACTTGAAATCACGGCCTCTTCTCTGTTTGTCTAAACAGTTTATATCTACGGCAATATTTCTTTAACGAAATCACATTAACAAAACTGACAAAGATAAATTCCGCGGAGGTCACCTATTCTCCTGTGTTTGTCGAGTGTGTTCCGCCAGGCCTACTGCGATACGTGCCGGTGTTTGTTTCTTTAATGAATTTATTATTCAAGTACTGCACTGACCTTCTACATAAGTTATGATTATTTTTTCTCTCTCTCTCTCTCTCTCTCTCTCTCTCTCTCTCTCTCTCTCTCTCTCTCTCTCTCTCTCTCTCTCTCTCTCTCTCTCTCTCTCTCTCTCAAAAGAATGAAGTGATGTTAGATCCGCGAGGTTGCTGGTTATATTAATATTCTACTCTCGCACGGTAAAATGGCTTTATTTACTTTACTACCTACTGCCATCATCTCCTACCCCACCCCATGAACTTGCACCCCTCTACCACTTAACATTCCTGTTACAACAACACATTAGCATGCCATCACTGTTGTACAACATTCTCCTGGGGGGTGCTTTCCTGTATTCTGAGACAGGGATTGAACCCAGGACAATGTACAATCTGTGATTTACGGTACTCATGTGTGCCTAATATTGCTATCAGGTTTTATAACCACGGTAACCTTAAAGCCAATCCTGAAATTCATGACCGGTTTTACCAACAATATACCTTCCTTCAAGCTTCCTTAAATGAATTTGATAATAATTAAATCATATATCATTGTTATAGCTAAAGCATTTGTAAACGCGCAGTTAATTAACTCAAGCTAACTCATTTTGGCCTTAGTCATTTCAGCGACTTAGCTTTCTTTGTCTTCTCTTTTTTCATCAGTATCCTGTGTTCTGAACATAGTGCAGAAAAAATAAATTATGACGTCTACTTCACTTATCGTTCTAAAAGGAGATGATCAATCATGTTTGAAAGAATATTGCTTTTTAAGCAAACATGTTCCTGATTCACTCAAACGTTTTGGAGATCACTTTACCATATCTTTCTTAGTTGACAAACAGCCCCTTCTGTTTTGAATAAACAGGACAGCTCAAAATATTAACTTGCGGTGTAACTTTCGACATTTCACACAAACCAGGAAACAATATGACCACTATCTTGTTATTTGCCACAAACAAAAATAAGGAATTAATTTCTTCCAGTTCCTACAGATTTTATAATTTTGTAATTAATAATATGAATTAAAATACAATATAATATACTATGATTTAATAGGAGCTGTAGCTTTCCTGGCGGCCTGAGTTTGGCTCACGCAGAGCACATAAATAAAGGCACAACACCAGTTCCACTCATTCAGCATACCCTGAAGACGTATGCTCCCGAAACGTCAGTACATTACCGCATCCACACCTGGCTTGGAGCGCGAGAGAACTTGGAATACTATGATTTGGTTATTGCCGTTTCAAACTGGAGAATAATTCGCATTTTGAGAAACAGACGTACCTGTTGAACTTTCTTATTACAGACGACAATGAATATTAGCCTGCAATGGTGATATACCCATTAGTGAGAAAATATACAAGATAAATTTATAACAATGCTATTGTGCCGGAGAAAACAAAAAATGCCTAGAAAACCAATGTGCATCTGCGTGCATATATATTTAACACTGGTAGTTCTGGAACTTTTGTAACATTTTTAGGTATTCACATTGATTGAGATCTTTGTTGGTTAACTCATATCAATTATATCTCTGAAAATATCACAACAGGAATTTTTATGTTCGGAATTTAAGTCACAGTGTTACTATGTGTGCTCTGATGAATCGTATCACGCTCATGCTTATTTGCAAGCTAATTATGGTATACTTTTCTAGGGGGAATCACTCTGTATCAAGTAAGATCTTTATATTACAAGAAAAGACTGTTAGATTAGTTTGTGGAGCTCATTCAGAAGGACATTGTAAACCACTTTTTGATCATTTAGATATTTTAACATCGCCATCGATGTATGCACTGAATTGACCTTTATATGTTTAGAAAAATCTTAGTAGCTTTGCAGTTTGTTCAAACATTCATAATCACACGACACATAATTTATTGAATTTATATGCAAAAAAAATTGAACATACTAAATTCAGACTACTTTTACAGTCGTTTCGATTAAATTATAAAATTCCATACCTCAAATATTAAGAGAACTCACTATTGTAAATTTCAAAGGGCCATACGCCATTCATTGGTGGCCAAGCCAGTGTGTTCTGTAATTTTATTCTTCAATGTAGCTTGCTAAGTTTTAATTTATGAGGTTACTGTAAGTAAAAGTTTAGGGGGAAAAGGGGTCTTTAAAATTTTAAAGCCTTTTTAAAAAATATTTTCTGTGTTTTTTCTATTTCCTTATATTTTTTCGCGTTGTAGATCACTTTAACCCTTGTCTCGTTGGGAGGAGTATTGAATGGAATACACGTACTAGACATACTAACAACTTAAGATACAAAAATATCATTTCTCGTAAGCTAACATTTTTCTCAAAAGCATAATAAAGAATCTGTTCCCAAAATTCTTCTTGAATATTCGTTGCATCAAAATACATAGTATAAATTCTTTTCATTTACTATTAAGATGATAATCACACAATTATTTAGCTGAAGGTTATTAAAAAAATTTGCATACCTACTAATGATTTGGTGTGCTCTTTGTTGTATAAATTTCAGGAACATATGGAAATAGAAATGTCACTTATGAGTATTCTTTGGCGCTTTTGTATAGTGTTCTCTGTTTCTTTTCTTTTTTTTTCTATTTCTTTTGGAAAACACATTTGAGTGATATTACTAAATAAATAGATAGATAAACTGACAATGCTTTACATCCTTAAAGCACTTAATTAATGCAACACACATTAAAACGATATTATATCTCATATTTTGATTTAGATGCATTCAAACAATTTTTACTTTCCACAGTGTGTGCTCGTACAAATTGTTTGTTCCTCTATGAACCGTTGCCACAGAGTGAAGCATATTCTCAGCATTATTCTTTCCATGTGTATCTATCCCAGGTTGGTAATCTTAATCAAAAGGATTGAGAAAATGAATGAAAAGAAAGAAAAGAAAATTATATGAAAATAACATCATTACAACCAGCGTCGCGTGAGGCGGGATAACAAAAGAATACCCTCTGAGAGAATAATTTCCTGAGATACAGCATAGAATTTCCACAGAATTAATTAAACTTGGAAGCACAATAGAGAAGAGAAGGTAAGAACGTCAGTAGAATTAAAATCGCTCCTGCATACTGCTTCCTATTTCCGAAAGTAGTTTCTGTCCCGAAATAGACGACAATCGTGTGTTTTCTTGCAGAAGGTGTATTTAGGAAACAAAGTTAGTAATTCAACTCTGAACATTTGTCTATTAACACTTATCCATAAATCTATTAGCAATGCTTCATCCTTCTGTTCGAAAGAAATATCTTGTAAACACCTGCAAGTTATCTTTATGTTTAAGTTTATATACACATGATTGAATGAAATTGTGAGCAAATTTGTTTGAAATAGTCTCAAAATTAAGGAAAGTTTTTAAGGTTATCCTCAAGGTGATTTGAAGGAAATGTAGGAGACTACAAGGCCACATAGACGCGCAGAAGTCCACTTAGATTCAGGTTCTTGGAGCTGCAGACCTACATAAAGAAGACCTTGAACCACAGTTCCACCAACACTTCTCTAATTTCTTCTTCTTCACTTCAGGAATTAGGCGTTTCTGCCTGTTCCATCTTTGCATTCCATTAACTATTCCCATCTTTTTCTAAGGCATCCTGTATATCTTCTTCCACGAGAATTATATCTTCTTATTAAAACCGGTACTCTTTTTTCGTCCATTCTATTCATATGTTATTTCCAGTTCTGTATATTTTTTTTCTATTTTGTCCTGTAATTTATATATGCCTAGTTCCTCTCGAATAGTTTCATTTCTTATTAAATTTCGTCTAGTACATCGTTTAACTCTTCTAAGAACCTCGTTTCTGCTACCTGTATTATACTTTTATCTCTTTCTTTTAATATCAAGGACTCACTTCCATAAATGATCACTGGAACTGCCATGGTTTTATAAAATTTTAAGTTTGTTTCATTCCTTGATTTGTTCTCAATGTTCTTGCTGTAGCTCCACATATCTACTGAAATTTATTTATTTTGTTTTCTAAGTCTTTGTCTAAGTCGAAGCTTACATCACAGCCCAAATAGCTGAAATTCGAGAGCTGTTGCAGGCATTTATGTTTAATGCTTATTTTTTATCTTACAGTACTCGATGTGCCATTATCTTAGTTTTCTTGTGGATATATTTAGATTGTGTTCCTTTCCCAGTAAATACATTTTATACATGGAACGGTGAAGGCTTTACTCATTTTCTTGTATTATTGCTACATTATTACCATAGAGTACCACATTTAATTTTTATCTCTATTTAGTTGTATTCGTTCCAAGTTTTTATTAAAACGTCCAAGTATATATTGAATAATGTGAGAGAAAGGATACTCTTTGATTTATTTTTATTTCTTCTGTTTTTATCGTGCCTGTATTTATGATAATTTTTGTGTCTTTATACAAATTTTTAATTATTTCTAATCTATGAGGAGGGTATCCCCATTTGCCCATATGTTATATAATCTATTTCTATTTATAGAGTCAAATGCTCTTTCAAAGTCTACAAATGCTCTGTACCTAAAAAGTCTACAAATCTAATGCCCCAGAGAGTATTTTTGCTCTGAGCAAGCAGCACTGCTATACACCACAAAATCTATAAGCACACATGGAAATTGACATATAAAAAGCAGGCGAAATGAAAGGAAAATATATCGTAGTCTTCATCTACTATAAAAACACAAGGTCAGTATGCGGTCGAAGGGAAACGAACGCGGATTTCCTATGTGCGACTTCACACGTTACAGTGAATCTGTATATGAATTTTCTACTATACAAGGGTCGGCTAATAAATTCCGGGCCACACAATAAAACAAAATAACATTTTCTTCTTTATTTCTCAGCATAAGCTCCAGAAAGGCTAATACATTTATCATATTGGTGTTCTAATATATATAAGGAATAGCAGGAATTTAAATGGTTTCGATTTTCAGTTCTTTCTTGCGACCACAGGGAAGATGTAGGGAACCCTAAGGCCATCAGTTAGCATCCAGGTTTAAAACACTTGACTGTCATAATTACTTGTATAATATAATGCATAATACAACTATTTTTTGCAAGGGCGCCCGGATAGCGCAGTGGTTTCTTTCGCGGCTCCCCTGCAAAGGGTCCCAAGTTCGATTTGCGGCTCTGGTGTGGCAATTTTAAGTCAGCTCATTCCACGCCTTCGCCTCTGTCTAGAGCACGTGAACTGTCCCCTTTACCCAAAGTGGTTCGGAGTCCACGGTATGAGCTCTAGGTCCTCTCACCTCACCATCATCTTCACTATCATCCTACCATTGGAGGTAATGGACCCGCCCTCTGGGTGCCTCCGCTGAGAAATGGGTCCGGTCATCACATGGTGGGGCGAGGTTACCCCGAAGGCCAAGGTTGCCAGATGGGGAGCGTTGGAAAACACACACACACACACACACACACACACACACACACACACACACACACACACACACACACACACACACACACACACACACACACACACACACACACACACACACACACACACACACACTGTTTATATGTCAACTTCCATGTGTGCTTATACGACGGCTGTTCAATAAAGAATGACCACAATTTTTCTGACAACGTACCTTTACTCATCCTCATAATTTTGATGGACCTTCTCAAAATAGTCTCCCCTGAATGCGATACACTTGTCCCAGCGTTTCTGCCAGTCTAAAAAGACATGCTGGAAAACATTTTTGAGAGATCCTTCAAAATCGCCTCCGCAGCCTTCACCACTGCTTCTGATGTTGGATAATGCCCCCCACGAAGGCATTTCTTCAAGTTAGGGGATAGAAAAAGGTCACGTGGGGCTAAATCCGGACTATAGAGATTTTTGATTTTTGATTTTTGCAAGATATTCAGCGACAGCTTTGACAATATGCAACCGCGCATTATCGTGGTGCAGCATCCAGCTTCACGGAAATGTGGCCTTTTGCCCCTGATATGGACTTGCAATATTTTCAGGAAACCCCTGCAGTATTGTCCAGTTACTGATGTGTGTGCACATACAACATGCTGATAAACCATTCCATAAATATCAAAGAATGAGATGACCATAACTTTCCCAGTAGAAGCAACCACTTTTGCTTTTTTGGGGGTTGTTGATAAAGGAGATTTCCACACTGAGCTTAGATGTATGCTCTCAGGATTAAAATGATGTAGCCAAGTTTCATCAGCAGTGATTACGTTTGAAAGAAACTCCGATCCTCCTCTGACATCAACTTCAACTGCATGCAAATATCGTTTTGTTCGGGAATCAACAGTCTTGGAAAACATCACGCCCAAACACGTCTCATGTGTACATTTTCTGTCACCAACCTGTGGGACACCTTTTAATAACTCTTTTAGGAATTACTGGAAGAACAATAATAATATCATTACTACACCCAGTGAAATGCTCAGTATTTCAGAAAGTGATCATAAGGTAATTCGTCGATCCTCTCTCACAATGGCAGCACAGTGTTGGTGTTTTTATGTTTCCGTAAGAGCAGTAACTGGAGCACTGGGTCCACCTTCCTTTAAAACTGATTGTATCCCCTATTTAAACATTTTAAACCATCTTCGATCTGTGCTGTAGGGAAGAACAAAATCTCCATAGGCCTCCTGTAGCATTGTATAGGCTTCAACCTAAGATTTGTTGAGACGAGAGCAGAATTTCAAAGCCGCATAATGTTCCTCGCGTGTTACCTCCATTGCAGCGGTAGGCGATACTGAACATGTCTGAACTTTCCTAGTTCTCACAGGTGGGAACCAGGAGTACCAACAATGAAACTACTACAGCGTGTTTGTTTCACATTAAGCTAACAGAATATAATAAGATTGAGTATTATTGGGAAAAATTATGAACGTATAAATTATGATCATTCTTTATTGAACAGCCCCCGTAGATATCATGGTGTATAGCAGTGCTGCCTGCTCAGTTCAAAAATACTCCCTTGGACATTAAATAACTCTTTGGTGGAACTATGGTTTCAGGTCTTCTCTATGTTGGTGGAGCTCCATGAACCTGGCGCTATGTGGAGGCGTCTATGTTGCTTTGTAGTCTCCTATATTTACTTCAATTCATTCAATTCATCCCTTTTATGGGAGTGGTAGATATATAAATGAAATTGAATTTTTATTTGTGAAAGTTCATTTAGTGTGTGGTTCTCAGCTTTCCATCCTATACTGTGGGAAGGACTTAGTTTTACCCATAGGCCTCGCATCAGGTCTGGGGTTCTTTTATGTGCCATAAATCTACAACTTTATTTCCAAAGGAAGCCCTGCTAAAGATATTTAAGTTCGAAAAATATATTACCCTCAGCCGGGTCTGTACTTGCCTGGCAAACCAGAGGCTAGAATGTTAACCCTAGATTTGGTGAATTACAGTAAATTATTAAAAGTTACATACCATGTACACATTGGACGTAAACCTTGCTAATTATACATCATGATGGCCTAAGATGAAATACCAGATATTATTTCTTTCTTTTCTCTTTTGCCCATGACAAAAAGGACGGAATTTCAAAGCCGTAAAACAAGGACCACCAATTAGACGTATCACGTTCCCCTGATCCTCTTTAACCTCGAAGGAAATACGCATTAAGAACAATATTTGAAAATATTTATTTCAAATAACAGAAAGTAAATTGAAAAATATGTGTAACAATAGAGTTTACAGGAGTGAGTAGAAAAATATCAGATATTGTTTTTTATTTATTACTTTCCCTTGCATGAAGTCCACGACTGTTTGTACAGACCATAATTCAAAAGTAAAAATTAGTATTTAAGATTTACATCTTACAAAGATGCGACAGGAAAATGTTCAATAAAATTCCCCTACTTCAACCTGTCCTATATATAGATTATTTTACGAAAATGTTGATTCCTTTGGAAAATGACTAAGGGTTTTATGTAAAAAAACAACATGATATATATTTCGGGAGTAAATCGCCGTTACATATTGAATTTTCTGGGAATGGCCTCTGAAGTCCTCTTCATTTAAGACAGCTTTTGCAGTGGTAACCCTTAAGAGCTGGACAAAATTTTAAAACATGTGTTGTAAGGTTAACCATTTCCGACGTGTTCCTTGATATTGAATTAAGTTTTCCACGTTTTCAAATGAAAGTTATTGTCCGCTTTTAAGTCCTAGACATGAAAAGAGACCGGAATTTCAGAGTAATTATATAGTCACCACGTATTAAAATATTAAAGGAATCGCTTAAACCTTTTGAATTCTCCAATTACCATTGCACTGATGAGGAAATATGTAATAAATATATTTCAACAAATGTTTATTTAACCATTTTTTCGGTTATTATGTAATCAGCGTGCGTAGGTACACCAGTAAAGGTTCATTAATAATCTACTCAACACTTTGCAGTATGCCAGTTTCCCTGTTCCCAAGTTGGCATTTATTCGTAGCTTCTCGACACAGTTTGGAAAGAGCTCAGGTGCACCATTCTGGGAGACGCTCGTACAGTGATACCGCGCAGAGGTCACTGGCAACCTAATCCCACGTGATCATTTCGCGGCGGATATCCACTTAATGAGCTTCCGCAATGATAAATTGGATTCTGTCGAGTTTCCTGAGAAGCCTGAATCCTGCATTGCTTCTCTCCAAGCCTTTCCTTGAATTTCACGGCTCCTGCAACATCTGGCTTCTAGGAAATCTTGAAGGAGTGCCTGCTTGAATTTCTGGTACTCTACCGAATATACATTGAAAATAATTTTATTAAAATCTAAAATATCGTTTTCTCTACATAAAAATAACAGTTATTGATGGAACGATACCACTCGATACTCGTTATCGATTTTGATTTTAAATACTAATACTTGATGTGCGAACGTCGATACCTTATGAAAAGCTGTAAAGCGACAGACTGTTCCCTGATTTATGTTCTTATTATAATTTTGTGTGAATAAAGCTATGTAACCAATTTTGTTTATGTATATCGCATATATATAGTTTCACTTGGTGTTTATTATTATTATTATTATTATTATTATTATTATTATTATTATTATTATTATTATTATTATTATTATTATTATTATTATTATTATTATTATTATTATTATTATTATTATTATTATTATTATTATTATTATTATTATTATTATTATTATTATTATTATTATTATTATTATTATTATTATTATTATTATTATTATTATTATTATTATTATTATTATTATTATTATTATTATTATTATTATTATTATTATTATTATTACTTCAAAATTATTTCTATTACCTTAAAATAGATCCACACACTTCACTCCTGATTTATTGAACATTACTGCCAAAGCAAAGTAATTACGGAAGTTAATCAAACCTTATGCATTTATGGTACAACTGTGACAGCAGTTTGATTTGCAAAACACAAATTAAAGATGGAAGGAAATAAAAGATATTTCGACGCCCCGTATTATTAGCTACTGCTTAGGTTTTGATTTGGTTCTGCTTGTTTAAGAGATTTTCGTATCTTCAAAGTGGATACAGTAGACGAGAGTGAGTCACCAAACCTCGCATTTACAGAAATTGATTGAGTACCTCAGTTAAATCAGCTTCAGTCACAACTTAGTTAACGCTGCATATTAAATGTGTATCTCTAGCCTTGCCCACAATGTTTTTTCAAGCTTTTATTTAGAGCAAGAGTTTACGGAATGCTTTTTTTTTTGTTCCATTTATACACCACCTTTAACTGCAATGGTCATAACAGCAGCCATTCTCCTTTTGGAACATATCGAAGGTGTTAACTCGTATTCACTGGGTTTTAATCATTATATCACACACACATTCGCCTCTCATTCATACTTCCAGACTCTGGGGAAGATGATGAATTGGTTTGAGAAAAATTCCCACCCCCACCAGCGGGAATCGAACTAGAGACCCCTAGCACGGCAGGCAGGTGCTCTACCGAGTGAGCTAGGGGACCAGCGTTATGAAATGTATTCGTTTATTTACAGGAAAAGAGAGAAGGTCAATTAAGAAGTAAGTGCATCAACTTATTTGGAACAAATGCGATGCAACAAGTAAGGGTAGCATGTCTTACATTCAATAGATACCGAGTTGAAATCTCGGTGAGGGTGAGTTATCTGGATAACATTTGCTACAGTGCTTTGCTTTATCCTGATAGCTCAATCTCGAATAGCTTTACATAAACTCCATGGGACCAATTTCAGTCATGATTTCATTATGACCTACTTTGGAGGACGCTAAAAAGATGAGCCAGCCTTCATTAACGCCAACTCAATTTAAATTTGCTACTCCTAGGATGGAGCTAGAGTTTTTACAATATTTTTCATTCTATAACCTTTGCTACACTGCGGTACGGAGAATAATTTGAGAATAGACAGATGACCTCTTCTCTGACTCATTTATCACATCTGTGCCAAATAAAATACATACCGCATCTTCACAGATGTCTCATTACTATTCATAGTACCTGAGCGTGTTTTTCGAGGGTAAATCGTGCCTGGTCAGAAAGTCACTTAGGTACTTACTGAACTAATTTGTTCTGTGCAACACGTTACATATTAACCTTCATAAAATACAACGGATCTTCTCTTGGATTTACCTCATTGACAGAGAAAGGAATATTTAAAATAATTTTGATGGAATTGAAGGTTTATGTACCTTTCGGTTAACTAGGCACCTAAAGTATTTATAGCCATTTTTGCGACCATTTTACAGCTCGTTTACAACGTTATTTATTTATGAACTCGTTACTTTATATGGGACTGTTGGTAAAAATCTCAATAATGGAGATTTTTCTGCAATCGTGCTTTCAGATCTGTGTCAGACTATTTACAAGCTTGTTATAGCTTACTTACACTTGTTCAGCATTTAATAATTAATGTTGTTTGGCAAAGGAATGAATAAATGCATCACGAAAAGCTGTTAGATTGGAAGATTTTTGGGGAACCGAGGCCAGAAAACGCCATTATTTCAAGTTAGACTACATTATATCGACTATAAACTTAAAGACCTTAATATTAGATAAGTACCAAACACAATATAGATCCTAAACTAACTCAGGCAGTTTGCTTTATTACTTGATGGTTTCCAATAAGAATAAAGATATACCTATTACTTTTTCTGATTCCTGAAACGTAAATCTCCCACATTTTCTCAAGATGTTCAAATTATGCAGACTTTGTAGGTGAATAGATGCAAACATAGCTTAATGTACTTGTACCTTTAATTAACTATAAAGTATTTACTGATATTATATAAAGCGGGCCTATAATGGATTAAACATAAGACCTCGTTAAAGGGAGAAACTCAGATTCAGAAGGTCTTGGATCTGAATTCCCAACAAAACAACTTAGGCAGAAGATTATTAAGCAATTTTCTGTTTTCGAATGGAGATTTAGGATTAGGTATTTGATTTCGAATTCTCAAACAATGCCCTTCATCGGTACGCTTAGTTACCCTCTTCTTCCAAGGCACACCAGGTATTGGGAGATAATCCATCATGGCCTGCCAAAATTCAAAGTTTTCATGCTACTCGAAGGCTGCAGACCCAAGACACTGGGGACGATAAGTCCTTCAAGTAGGAAGATAATAATATGCTTAAAAGGCTATTTTATTAGACTAAGTTCTGAAAATAAGGGTGGGATAAATTTTTGGATTTGTAAGCTTACCCGTGATTTTTATCATGTTCGTTAGTAAAATCGACTATAATATTTTGTTCAGTGAACTTAAGCATTGCATATTTTTTCATAAATAGCTATGTAAAAATAGCTGATAAAATGGGTAAAGTTGATATTCGGAACTGTTGAGTAGAAGGTGCATGAAGTTCTGCCCAAAATGCGAATACATAAGCTTTTACTTATGCGGATAGATAAGTTAACAACATAGTAAGAGGTTGAACAGAAGGTTAGCAGTAACCTTTGAGGACAGAAAGCAGACTAGTATTTTGAATGAACCATAAAGCGTAAGATTAAAAGCTTTCTCTAAATTGGTTATACGTTGCAGTGTTTATACTTGGGTTTGAAAATAGGGCCGCACTGTGGCTAAGTGGTTAGATCGCTTGACTCTCACCAAGGTGGCCAGGGTTCGATCCCAGGCGACTGAGAAGTGAAAATTTTGGTGGACAACATGGCGCTGGGACGGGTTTTCTCAGGGTCCTCCGGTTTCCCCCGTCAGTATTCTACCAAATATTCCATCGTCAACTTTCCAATCATTCATTTCGCCCTTATATACATGGATCATTCAAAAATAAGTGACAACACTGGCTACATTTGGCGCTATCAGCGGAAAATCATGTGAGCTGATAACAATGAAAAATAAGAGCATCTAACGTTTGTTAGCTATCAGATTCAAGATAATAATTTTGTTTAATAAGACATTTTAAGTAAGTTTAAGTGTAGTCTGTTATCTCTAGTGCTCTAAATATGTTTAGTAAATACGAACAAAGATGCTTCATTATAATTCAAGTAGCAAGACGTATCAAGGCTTGAAATTGCCATACAGAAATATTGGAAGCTTGTGGTAGACATACTTCTTGTGATAGACCAGCTGTGCGTCGTAAACGTCCCAATCTCCTGAATTTTCATCCCACTGTGTTACATGATAATGCTCGCTCTCACACGTCTGCCACTGTTTTTAATCTACTTCGCAGATGGAGCATTTGGAGCATCCTCCTTACTCCCCAGATAGGAGCATAAGTGATTTCGACCAGACAGGCAATTATAGCAGCAGTAGAGTAGTCTGTTCGAATATTAGGACAAGACGCTGTAGATGGCATCCGTCGGCTCCCTGATGTGTGGGGACAAGATCTTCGTGTTGGAGGAGATTACTCCTAAGCACTGTAATATTCTGACTGCTCCAAAAATGTTTTATTTGTTGTATATAATCCACTTCCTTCACCTTCACGTCAAACATTAGGCTGATCACCTATTCCAGAACTCTATCGGATCCATAGTTTTGGTTTCTTAGGCACGAACTTAAGGGAAAGTCGAAAAAGACTCCCCAAACATCAAGATGGTGGTACAACTAGGGAAGTTGAAGAAGAGGAAATAAGTAAAGAAAGAAAGAAGGAAAGAAAGAAAGAAAGAAAGAAAGAAAGAAAGAAAGAAAGAAGGAAGGAAGGAAAGATGGTAGAAATGAAGGAGAGAGGAAGGAAGGAAAGGAGGAAGGGAAGAAGGAAGGAAGGGAGAAAGGGAAAAGGGAAGAAGGGAGGAAGGGAGGAGGGAAGGAAGGGAGGAAAGAAGGAAGGGAGGAAGGAAGAAAGGAAGGAAGGGACGAAGGGAGGAAGGGAGGAAGAAAGGAAGGAAGGGAGAAAGGCAGGAGGGGAGGAAGGAAGGAAAGGAGGAGGGAAGGAAGGAATGAAGGAAGGGAGAAAGGAAGGGAGGAAGGTAGGGAGGAAATAAGGGAGGAACGAAATGACGAGGGGAAGAAGGGAGGAAGGAAGGGATGAAGGAAGGGACGAAGTGAGGAAGGAAGCCAGAAAGGAAGGAAGGGAGAAAGGGAGGAAGAGAGGAAGGAAGGAACGGAGGAAGGGAGAAGGGGGATGGGAGGAAGGAAGGAGGGAAGGAAGGAAGGAACGGAGGAAGGGAGAAGGGAGGATGGGAGTAAGGAAAGGTGGAAGTGAGGAATGGACGAAGGAAGGAAGGGAGGAAGGGAGGAAGGAAGAGTAGAAGGCAGGAAGGGTGGATGGAGGAAGGAAGGGAGGAAGGAATGGAGGAAGGAGGGAGGGAGGGTGGCAGTGAGGAAGGTAGGCAGGGAGGCAGGGAGGAAGGAAGGTAGGGAGGAAGGAAAGAAGGACGGGAGGAAGGAAGGGAGAAAGTAAGTTAGGGAGGAAGGAAGGAAGGACGGGAGGAAAGAAGGACGTGAGGAAGGAAGGGAGAAAGTAAGAGAGGAAGGAAGGGAGGAAGGAAGGCATGGCGGGAGATTGGAAGTAAGTAAGGAAGGAAGGAAGGAAGTAAGGAAGGAAGGAAGGTAGGCAGGGAGGCAGGGAGGAAGGAAGGACGGGAGAAAGGAAGGGAGAAAGTAAGGGAGGAAGGAAGGGAGGAAGAAATGCCGGGAGGGTGGAAGTAAGGAAGGAAGGAAGGGCGGAAGAGAGGAAGAGAGGGAGGGAGGAAGTGAGAAAGGAAGGAAGGGAGGCAGGGAGGCAGGGAGGAAGGGAGGAAAGAAGGAAGGAAGAAAGGAAGAAAGGAAGAAAGAAAGAAAGAACGAAAAGAAAGAAAGAAGGGAAGAATGAAAGAAAGATAGAAAGATAGAAAGAAAGAAAGAAAGAAAGAAAGAAAGAAAGAAAGAAAGAAAAAAGAAAGAAAGAAGGAAAGAGAAAAGAATGAATGAATGAATGAATGAATGAATGAGTGAACGAGTGAATGAATGAATGAATGAATGAATGAATGAATGAATGAATGAATGAATGAATGAATGAATGAATGAATGAATGAAGAAAAGAAAAGCTGTAAGTATCTATAATGGAGTTGTTGAAACCTAATTGCCCGGTACTGAAGGCTCAAATGCAAAATTTATACTATTTTAGCCCAGATAATGGAGATGTTGGAAAATAAAGGGTATGTATGAAAAGGCTTAAAAAGGCAAAGACTTTGGATTTTATAATGTGTGCCATCATTCTTGCCAATTCTTATAGAAGAACTTAAATATACAACACATTCAGAAATGAAATGGCTAAATTTGAGCTAGAATTATCCTGCACAAGTCTTTTGTAGGCAATAAGCTGCAAACCGAATTACAGATGAAGAATTTAATGTTACTCTAATTCAGTTTCTTATGGTAGGTGTAACTTTTTCTAAAATGTATTAGTTACTTATAGTCTGTAAATTTCGTTGAGTAGAATGCTATACATGTACAATTTTGTCTGAGTTGCTCAAAGAATTTTTATTTATACGTAGAGTGTGGAAAACAAACAAAGTTAGACGTTTTTATACCAAGTTTTGGTCAAATAATTTCAAATAGACTAAATGAAGGCAATTTTCAGGAGAAACTTAGGATATAATCACAATGTGTGACTCCGGGAACAATTATTTAATTTTAGATCTACTCTTTGGTGAAAGTCATTTAATATGTGGCATGTTTACTGTAAAATCAAAATCAAACTTTTGACTTTCAATGAAATGCGAATGAGGTTTCGTGATATGAGTATGAAAGTACCTCTTAGCTTCAAGGGAAATATTTTTTGAGGGAAATATTTTATAACTTATCAGCATTTGAAAATATTAGACTTTTTGTCAGTTCAATGGTTTATTTAGTAATGCTGGTATGCATTACTTCAACTAAGCTTTTGTTTGCTTTCCCTGAAAAATTGTTGTGAAATGAACGCGTTTCAGTAGTCTCCAATTTCATGGAGCAAGCAGATATTCATTTCGATCTTGCTTCCAGCTCAGTATGACTGACTACTCATGACAATAATTATGTGGCAAACGCGTAGCTGGATTTGGAAGTGATTTTCAACAAGTTCGTTTTATTAGCTTCCTATCATAGAAGAACCTGAACTCAATAAAAACCTTTGCTGGACATTCTTGTAACTTCATAATGAGGACTTAGTAATATAAAGAAGAATGTTAACAGTAGATGTTTACGAAAATGAAAGCACTTATTCCACTTAATCTTGAACCCCACTCAGCCACTGAATGACAAAGCATCAATTTTACCATATTTAATTGATACTCTAAAGGACCCTCATTTCACCTGAATTTTAAACTTACAATCCGTTATTTGTGTGAGAGTAAACCTTGTAACAGTGAGTAGCTAGCTGTAAAACGATATTTAAGATGAAAACAAAATTATGGTCCAACAGATCATACTGGATAAGTGAGAAAAGTCAATAAAATTATTTTGTGTTACCTCCCATTGCAAACAAAGCAATAAAAGGCACAGGAAAATAAGAGTATGTCGCCTTCCCAGAGCAAATTGTTGGGGAAATTAGGATACAGCAGTTCGGAGCCTATTTCAAAAAACATTCTTGACGTTGCTCTCTGATCTTATTCAATTCAGTAGTACGTAGCTCGGTATGAAAATATGCACACTCTCAGAAGTGTACTATCCTGCCTTACAAAAAATGAAAACGTGATAGCACCAAATAATCAAGGTACAGATGGACATTTATAATACATATTACATTTCCACTCCTTCACTTGTTTTGGAAATCATATATTACTAATTTATTGCAAAAGTATACATTTTTCAGTTAAATAACAAGTGTATTTCACTAGTGTATGCATGGCGCATTAGGGTGTTTCACACTATCGGCAATAATATATTTATACGGTATGTGGCAAAATATACTCATTTTCGCCTGTGCCCATGCGCACACCTGAGCGTCTGCGCGTTGTTACACCTCCATGATAGTTGTGTAAAGAACGTTGTGCTCTGTGACTGGAAGTGATTATGGGTCTCGCGACGGAGGAAAGGTGTTTATAGTGGAGTATTTTTTTCGGTCGTTCGGAAACGGTTATCAAGGAGGGCCGAGTGTTAGTGGCGGAACAACATCGTGAACACTTCACTAAGCCAGCACCTAGTAACACAGTTATGCTACCTGTTGTTAAAAAATTTCGCCCTACGGGTAATGTACTGTGTCAATGCAAGGGAAGGTCTGGTAGGCCAGTAACTGTGTCCACAAATGAAAATTATGGACGTGACCTACATCAGGTGTTGCAGTCCCCAAATCGAAGTCTTCGGCAAACACTTATGGAATTAAACATCAACAATACGTCACTTCGACGATTGATTAAAGATATTAGTGGATTTCCGTACCGTATACAGGTTGGGCAGGACTGACGGAGCGCGATAGGCATATCGGGGTGCACGATTTTTGACCATGGTGTACGAAGATCCCGAATTCTTGTTCAACGTATAGTTTTCAGATGAACGTCACGGTCACTTGGATGATTTTATCAATCGCCAAACAACTCGCTTTCTTGATTTCGAGAGGACAAAACTGTGTGTGCAGTGCATCAGAAGATCGTCTCGTTCTTCGGGACTCTGCAGCAACCTGCGTTCCGAAATATGTCGGAAAATCTGTGTGGTCTTTATGAACACTGCTTACAGCGCAATGGAGCACATTTTGGACACTTACACTGTCATCTCGATACGTGTGGCAGTAATGACAATAAAAGTAACAATTTCCAGTACTTTGGCGAATACTGTATATATTGCATTTTAAAGCGAAGGTTAGAGATTTAGTTCTACATCCCTTCCGGAAGGAAGGTATGAGATAAAAGAACACGAAATAAGATCATATTTTATGGAGACAGTCTCAGATGGGTCACTAACGTTTCTAGCCTAAGCTTCCTCGAACGCATTTCTCCAAGCCACTCAACATTTCGGAGGACCTTTTCGGCCAGAATGTCCCGTGCCGTTCAACAAAGTGACCTGCGCGTCAGACCTGCAACCCTGAAAAGTTGAAGGGAATGGAGAGATAGGAGAATTTGTGGATAGTTCGCCCCGGATTTCGCGTATCGTCTGGTAACACCACAAAGAAAAGCAAAGTTAGTCCAATGGGAATCGAACTCTGGACCTCCAGAATCGAAGTTTGGACGCTAACGCCAGAGTTATTGTGTTGTATAAAGAAGCAAGACAACTCAGGTTTGGCCACAAGTTTTAATTTGCTGACTTACGTGTCGTCCCCACCCAAGCGTTTCATGTAGGGCCTTACAAGTCCAACGCGTAATTAACTTTTCAGCGAGCTGTCGGTTACTCTGATTCAGACTTGCTATTACTGCGAAGCTAAACACGAACAAGAATGTCAATATTTGTAATGTCACCAATGTCAACATTCAACGAGCCAAAAAAACAACAGCAGCCTAGCGTCAGTACAGGAAGCGTAATGTTCTGTTGTAAGGCTTAAGGCTCCATTCTACATCCATCTTAGTAGAGCTAAAAGTCATCAAAATTATATTATATTACCTTTTCAAAAGTGCAATCGCAATCCATAAGGAAGGGAAATAAGCCCACTGGTTACCAGTGTCATAGTTTTCTAATCTTCCGATTTGTATCCCATTGAAAATGAGTACTTTCAGAGTAAAACAACGGACAAAAGAAAGATATTAAAGATATGATTCCTCCGAACCAAAATGATTTGGTTAAAGATTCTACGAAAAAATCTCACTGCATTTGTCACCTGATGGGGCAAAAGCTACCGTAACACAGAAGTCATAGCAGTTATTGTACTATACGAATATGTAGGTGGTATTTACCGTAGACGTGTCCACCCCCCAGGGGCCTACTTCGGTAGGTACGGGTTTGGTGCACCCGGGGTCCCGAGCCAACAGTCTCCCTCGTGTGGGCTCCTCTTCGTGTAGACCGTGCGTGGAGACCCGTGGAGGTTTTTAGATTCTTGTCTAGTTTAGAGTTTAGGATTTAGTGAACGAAATTTTTAGTAGGTTTTGATTGATGTTTGTTATGTACGTGTATTTTTAATAGGTTTTGTTACACTTGTATAGTTTTTAGAAAGTTTTATATCTGGCTTTTGCCATGACTAGTTTTTTAAAGGGCGCTGATGACCGCCGTAGTTGAGCGCCCTTATATATACATATATCATCATCATCAGTAGAGGTGTCCATATTGAAGGAACGATGGAACGAAACTCGACCCACCTTGCCCCGACAGGGATTTATTGCGAGCTAGCATCCACCTCACTCCAGGGGAAAGGAATTAAGCGGAAGAAGACTATAGGCGGAAGATGGCCGAGCTAGCGAAACCTCAGAGACGTACAGAAGTCCCTAACTGTTATAGGGATTGCCGCCTGGTAAACACCGAAGCGAGTCGGGCAGCAACTTACCCCTTGGAAGGAGATTTACAGAGCACACGCATCTATGCCTTCTGTTCTCATCTGCGAAACTATTGTATTAACACCAGATCTGAAATATAACAAGCTAGTGAAACGAGAAGGGAAAGGAATTCGTGGAGAAGATAATACACTCCAGCATTCCCCTAGTGTATGGGAAAGTTAAAA
This sequence comes from Mantis religiosa, assembly GCA_030765055.1. NCBI lineage: Eukaryota > Metazoa > Arthropoda > Insecta > Mantodea > Mantidae > Mantis > Mantis religiosa. The sequence continues at coordinate 85,413,378 of CM060955.1, read as the reverse complement.
AAAAATCCAAGTCAGAGAGATCAGTTGACGGAGATTGGAACCAGTGATCTCCGAAATACAAGTGCACACATTACTGAGATGCCACCTTGCTCGGTGTCCATTTATATTGTCCGTGAGCAATCTAAATAGGGCATTCAGCTAAATGTCAAACTTGGGTGTTAAGTTCTAAGCTTCTCAAAATATACTAGAAAAGATTGTTCACGTTACTAGGCTTTATTACATATTTCGTTGACCTTTTATTTTCTCTCAAATAGAATGACGTATATAAAACCTATTCATCCTCTTGTTTCTGAATGAATTTTGTCTGATTATCTTGTAATTGATAAACCAAAAAAGGAAAAAAAAAAAAATCTTAGTTGCTGATGGTGTAGGGATGACGCAAATAAGTATTGTAAGGATCACACGTAGTGTAGCATTAGCCGTTTTTGTAATGTTAATCTTAAGTTTTTAAGCCTTTCCAAATTTATTCATAGGCATGTAACAAAGCATCTTAAGCAGTCGATCTCACTTCCAGCACAAGTTCAACGTTCACTAATAACAAAAGTGACATCATATGACCAGAATTGTGATTTGTGTTTATACTGATGATGCAAAAAGTATACTAATTTGACTATTTTGAGACGGTATATAATACAAAATCGGATGTCCCTTACACACATAACATTCTTTACTTATTGTTGTATAATTGGGTACTGCTACAAACGGTTCTATGCTCATAGAAATATTATTTTCAATTTACTTCATGTGCGAGGTTATATTTTTATAAAATTCTTTAAGCGTTCTCTTGTAGGTGCAGTGGGAATACAGAAAGTTGAAAGGCTGGTAAAACCTTTTAATATCTGTCGTTGTGTGATAGCTTTAAAATTACATTCTGCTTGCATTAATAGAAGGGAAAAAGGAAAACCAAACGACTTTTATCTTTCGGAAAAGTATAACTATTTGAAAATGTAAACTAAGTACATTTGATATATCAGAAGTGGATAACCACACACACACGCACAAGTATTTGATATATTAACGAGATTTACAAGTATTATGTAGGATGATTTTGGGTATATCTTAGGTTTAATTGATTTTGTTGTTTTACTTTACGTCCTCCAACGTTAAGTAATATCGGATGATGAATGAAATAGGTGAAATAATGCTCAATGAGTCCGGGGTCCTTGGAGCTTAGAGTTACCCGAAATTCGTCTATCAGGATAAGGGAAAACCCCGGAAAAACCTTAGCCAGGTAGCTCACCCTGACCGAGATTCGAACTCTGGACCTCTTGAACGTGAGGCAGACACGCTACCATCTAGGCTACCGAGGCGGGCTTCAGAGGCTGTTTCCAGAAAGTTCAAGATAATTATACATTTCACTGTATTGAAAACATCTGAAACAAATGGTTTAATTTAATCAGAAACTTTAGAGCCATCTATATAAGTAAAGAAAAATTCAAAAGAAAAAATATTCCAATTAGGGCAGTTTGGAATTGAAAGAACCTTTTTTTGAAAAACTTAGTGTCACTTTCTTGGAAGACACTGATCTTAAAAACCAAGTCCGATAGTTAATTTCGTTTTTGTTTTGACCTGTGCTGTTCACAGATACATGCACCAGCCACATGCTTAGAGAAACCATTTTCTTAGTATTCCTTATTTGGAATCAGAAGCTTCAACGTTCCAATGGTATAAGGATAGGATAACATTAGAAATTGATAAGGATTTATTAAAGATAATAAATGAATAATTTATAAATGTCTTCAAAAATTAAAACATCTCTGACTTTCAGTCAAACATAGGTGGAATCTGGGGATAGGACGATAGCAGCTTTTCTCGATACTCGATTCTCGATTTCGACACCAGAATTTTCCACGGTACCCGATAACTTGATACTCGATACCGTTATTTCAATTTGTAGTTCAATACAAAATAGAATGTTGGGACGACTGTGAAATGCCAATAAAATTAAATAGGTACCCATATTTAATGAGACAGAACTTATAACAATCAGTGTTGTTAGTTTTAAGCTCTACATTAGACATTTAAAATCAAAAGGGTCTTTCAGAGTGAAGTCTATTTCTTTTTCTGTTACATATGAGCCCTTCTGTGCTAAGTAATCATTCAAAGAAAACTGCTACAGGTAGAATACACAACTATATAGTAGCTAATATTTTTAGTATTGGAAAGTTTGTATTTGTTTTTTAGTAATCCACTGCCCTAGAAAGAGGAGGTGACAAATCTTTTTGAGATATACGTGGTGTATTCTTGGAAAATGGTAACCAGCATTTAAATTAACACTCGATTATTTTCTTGAATAATGTTGCTGTACATTCCTGGATTTGCAATGCTCTACTTGTTTTAATAATATATTGTGATTGTAAAATAAAAATACAAATTGCAGTATCGCCAACAAAGTATCAAAAGCGTATCTAGCGAATTTTCTAAAGTATCATTGCATGTCGATACCATGAATTATCTGAGCATTAAGGTATCGCAAGTATCGAAGACCCATCCCTAATAGAATCTAATCTTTGTAACAATTAAGTAATAAAACAAATACTAAATTACACTGCATAAAGCATGCCTTGTATATACTTCTCAAATATGGTGGTATTGCAAGGAAATGAAGGATTTATGAAGAGCTAGGAAACACATGTACCTATGCAATAGCAATTTCATATGCAAGTGCATGAAGAGGTGTACAGTTTATCTACATATTTTGATTTTGTTACAAGCTGATACAAGAATAGTTTGAATGGAGATTCTCCTAAAATTACTCAACTAATAGTAATGGTAGTAGTAGTAGTAGTTCAAGTAGTAGTAGTAGTAGTAGTAGTAGTAGTAGTAGTAGTAGTAGTAGTAGTAGTAGTAGTAGTAGTAGTAGTAGTAGTAGTAGTAGTAGTAGTAGTTTTATTCATCCATTAATTCAATAGAATGACATTGCATACGTCAATACAAACATTTACAATACAAATAATACAAAGTATAAAAAGTAAATTGCATCAAGTGTAATTAATGAGATCTAAGCATGAACTCATAAATATATACAGTTACATGGCTAGCTTCAGTGTATCTAGAAATTCACTTACGTCATAATATGAATCGCTTAATATAATTTGTTTCAACGATAGCTTGATACACTGCATGGATTTTATGTTTTTCAGATTGGCCGGTAGTTTATTATACAGAGTGACTGCTGAATATCTAACTCCTTTGGAATAAAGTGTAGTTCTATGTGTTATTGTTCTTAAGTCTAATGTCTGATGATACTAGGAGTACTGATGTTGACCGTTGGATCTTTGGGTCACAAACGAGCAAGATGGTTCGGAATTAACATGATACTTAGTCCTGAAGACCATCGATTCTGAGAAAAGTATTTTTGGAAATTTTCCGGATGGGTAAGCGAATGCTGGTGTGGTCTCTATGTTTTCTCTGCAAATTTTCTTTTATATATTTCTGAGTTACAGGACTAGATGGCGACTATTAATATGTTGCTGCAGGTGGAATTTTCGCTTTGGTAGGATTTCTCCCTGCCGCTTGGTGGTATTGTTTGTACCCCTTCCTTCTTAAGTGTTTTCTTGTGTACCCCGAATCCCCTGATTGCAGGTGGATAAGGTGGGACTAGACAATATCAAGATCGGTGCCTTGTTTCCATCGTTAGGAACTCCTTCCTTGAGAGCGCATATCGTCGTCAGGGTCTGGTCACACTTTGGGTCTCACTGGAGTCACAAAGGGCTCACAATGGTCTATATTCTGCTCTGTGCTCAAGTTTCTAGTGGGATGGCTCCTAACTCCAGTGTCTTACTTTCAAGAGATTGTGTGAATCACACGTATTGGTCTTTTTTTTTTTTTTTTCTGTTTCGCTCTCACTACCATGACCCTAAATTTCATCAACACAGAAAAGGAGAAAAGGGCTTGGAGATATGATCAACAAGTTACCTAAGCAGACTGTATAGAAAGGCGACTACACAACGATGATGTTCTGTCTAGCATCACAAAGACTTGTTATCCCAGGCGACCGCAAAGTGAGATTTGTGGTGGACAACACGGCGCTGGGGCGGGTTTTCTCCGGGACCTCCGGTTTCCCCCGCCATCTCATTCCACCGGTGCTCCATCTTCATCTCATGTATCATCAGTGTCATCGCCTGCGGTGCCGTATGTAGTAAAAGCGGGCGTTAAACACTACACATTTCATTTTTTACAAAGACTTGTTTACTAATAGTTACACGATCCGAAGTTCAACGTACACCAGAATTTTACACAAAATTAAAATAAAGAATGATGAAGGTTTTAAATTTCTGAAGTAATTGGTGTTTGTTATGAAACTTTCTTCTTCTACTGTTTGCGTTACCTAGAAGGCATTCTTTCTCAATATGCTCAATGCAAATGCACCAGTGTGCAGGATAATTTGCCATTCTCTACATGTTTTGGAACAAACCATAAGCGGCTTGATAAATATACATCTGAAGTATTCTTCCGAATTGCCCTGTGCCGTGACGTAGGGGCTTGAGCGTTGTGCTTTGGTTCCCGTCGCAAAAAGCGCACGGGATCGCTCCTACCCCTGCAGGGTGCAGATTTTAACTCCCAATATAGAACCGGTGCCCAATTAGCATCGTGAGGGAATTGAGGAGCTACGCTATGTAGCCAACTGAACCAGAAAGCTAGTTTTTTTCGGCTGGGGGTTCCGTGATGCTGACCACATCTCCTGCCCGTAACGGTTGAATGATCGCCCATTTCTGCCTTGCGTTTGTGGGCGTGAGACCTGCTTATGAGTTGTCGCGCCATGGGTTACGTTTACTCTTCCGAATTATTTCAAAATTGCATTAGAAGGTGAATGCCCAAGTCCATGTTAAATTCATAACTAAACATTCAAAGATCTGATTTACCTTTTGAATTGGCAGTTGCGATGTAGAAGTTTAGGGAACATGTTATTGAAACCAGTATAAAATAGTGGTGAATGTGGACAGACTTAATAGATTTTCCATTATTTGAAGTTAGTTGCATAACGGACATTTAAATGGCGGCTGCACCCAAAAGCGAATGTATCTCAAATTTAACTGAAGGCATACATTTACGATCTTATTGGAATTTGTTGACGAAAGATAAAACGAATGTACTAATTTTGATCATGGGCACAAAGCAGTTTTTCTCTGTCTGATGTATACTGGAACACATCCACTTTTGAGGCAACGGTGTAAAAATTCAAGTTCTTTTTCGAATTGTACTCCCAGACGAGGGCATTGGATGACGTTGAAAAACCAGGCAAGTGAAGTTTAATTTGTGTGAAATAAAAAAAAAAAAAAAAACTAGAGGAGGGGAGGGAGGGAAGTGGGGGGCCTAGGTCCCGGGATTGGATTGGCGCTATGTGACGGCTCGTGTGACGGGTACAGAAGGAGAAATATGGCGGCTTGCTGATGACGTATACTCCTCGATCCGTCTCTGCCAAGAGCACGGCTCTGCCTGGAATTGGATGGAGAGAAGGCTTTGGGGCTTGGGGAGGAAGCGGGGGGCTTAGCCTATAGGAAATTACATACACTCACAGGAAATAAAAACTGTGGCCCCCTCGAAAATCTCTTATCTTCCCCTGTATGTGCCCTGCACACATAATGACGTTATTACACTGATAGGCTAAACATGCTTGCTGCGCTTTTTCATCACATGCTTCTTTTTCTTTCGTTTTCATTAAGAGTGTTGAGGAGTTTGCCCGTTAAATTACATGTGCTTCATTACATTTTATCAAATGCAGGTCTCCTCGGTTCTTCCTTATTTCTTTAAGATCATCAATTTGATGCCTGATTCTCTTTTCCACGTAGTATTTTGTTTTTTACTAACAAAAGTAAAGCACTTTCAAGAATATCTTTGTTATTATTATTATTATTATTATTATTATTATTATTATTATTATTATTATTATTATTATTATTATTATTATTATTATTATTATTATTATTATTATTATTATTATTATTATTATTATTATTATTATTATTATTATTATTATTATTATTATTATTATTATTATTATTATTATTATTATTATTATTATTATTATTATTATTATTATTATTATTATTATTATTATTATTATTATTATTATTATTATTATTATTATTATTATTATTATTATTATTATTATTATTATTATTATTATTATTATTATTATTATTATTATTATTATTATTATTATTATTATTATTATTATTATTATTATTATTATTATTATTATTATTGTTATTATTATTATTGTTATTATTATTATTGTTATTATTATTATTGTTATTATTATTATTGTTATTATTATTATTATTATTATTATTATTATTATTATTATTATTATTATTATTATTATTATTATTATTATTATTATTATTATTATTATTATTATTATTATTATTATTATTATTATTATTATTATTATTATTATTATTATTATTATTATTATTATTATTATTATTATTATTATTATTATTATTATTATTATTATTATTATTATTATTATTATTATTATTATTATTATTATTATTATTATTATTATTATTATTATTATTATTATTATTATTATTATTATTATTATTATTATTATTATTATTATTATTATTATTATTATTATTATTATTATTATTATTATTATTATTATTATTATTATTATTATTATTATTATTATTATTATTATTATTATTATTATTATTATTATTATTATTATTATTATTATTATTATTGTTATTATTATTATTATTATTATTATTATTATTATTATTATTATTATTATTATTATTATTATTATTATTATTATTATTATTATTATTATTATTATTATTATTATTATTATTATTATTATTATTATTATTATTATTATTATTATTATTATTAGTCATCATCATCATCATGGAATATTTTATAAAGAAATGTAGGGAAATGGATATGTAATTGCAATATTAGGTTCCATGTACTGATATCAATATATAAGAATTTTTATAAGAAACAATCATTAACGGACTTACATATTAAGGAAAAAACAATTAATATAAATCAGAGTAGCTAAGGCAACTAAGGATAGTCATTAACTAAAGGTATATCTATAATTCAGCTCTTTCAGAGGTTAGGACGAGCAAAAATGTGCCTAACAAAGTCTTGAAAATTATAACGGAACAGAATTCTTAGAAGTGTACACGACACAGTACACGTCAGTTGGGAATAAGAGGCTTAAAATTTAGTAACATATTCAGAAACACTAAATAGTGACTTACGTTGATAAAAGAGCACGTATTTCTAAAATTCGTGTCTCCTTTTGAGTGTCTTACAGTCTTATAGAGAGCATTTACTTGATCGTTTATCGGTAGTACAATAGCACTCCGGTTATACTTAACTTGGCAGTTGCCGTAAGGAAGCTCTCCGACGATCATATTAGGGACTGCAGCGACGTACCATTGCATTCAGTGTAAGATATAAAGGAGAGTCGAAATCGAGCTTTCCTAATTTTTTTGTCAATTTTCAGTTATAATTGTATAGGTATATTCAGAACTTCCCGCTCATTTTGGTGTAGTGTTCATATAGGTACACCAATTGAAATATTGTTGAATGTATTTCTGCGTAGAAGATTTTACAAAATTTTGGTACAGTCACTTGGTAGAACATAAATAAATATGTAAATATCACTGCTAGAGAAGAGACTTTTCTTTTGATTGGGATCATGATTCCTGCTCCTTCAAATCAGTAATTGCAGCTAAACCTTATGGAGCTCTACTGTCAGTCAAACTGGAGTGTTTCTGCTATGTACAGAAAAGAATGGGTAAAGATTGAGAAAACTTGGGAAACAAAATTAACTGATGGCAAAACAAACATAGGACGTCTCAGCTACTAAATATTAAGGGAAGGCTATTAGAGAAAATTCAAGTAACCTTGAGAGCATGAGTGGAGCAGTGTGGGCTACCTACTTTTACAAGCCTTCTACGATACCAAACCATTGCAAAAATTTTACTCTGTGGATTGGTGCAAATTAAGAAAGCAGAAAAACTGAATAATTTCATCACAAGAATCACATACCTAGGGCATTAATTTTGGCATTGAAGTCTATTTGTATATATCTTGCTAACCCATAATTACTGAAGAATTGTTTGACAGGAAAAACGCAAAATATGAATGAATAGTGTAGTTTGGTCTGGAGTACCTAAAAATGTTTTTGTTGGTCTATAAACTGTATAACTTGGTGCAAATGTTGCAATTATCACAATGAAGTTAATGCTCTTGGAATAGCTGTACTCAGAGAAATGGGAATGACTATTGGGTATAATACCAGAAATACTATAAAAGAGCTCGATGCAGCAAGGGTACATAAGGAAGAACATGTGTCTCAGGAGACTAGGTTACTAAAAAGAAGAAAAATGAACCATATCCAAGTAGATGACACTGAGAAATATGAAAATGGAGGATTTTGAGATATTCTGTGCACTGTAAGGAGTGAGCTTTTTAAAATTATATGTTTGAAAGCGATTTCTGAAAAAGACAAATTTTCTAAACATATGTCCCGTTGTCTCAAAAAAGACACAAAGAGTTTAAACTTTTACCGCATATTTGCATCTGAAATGGTTTTATTTTAATGAAAAAGTTTTTGTGTGCATGGATTAGTTAGTTTTTTAAATTTAAAAACCTACATTTTTTATAAAATTCTAAGACTTTAATTTTAAAAATCATAACATTCCTTCTAATCAATATAAGTATTTTATTTTTCATCAATCTACAGTAAAAGTATTTTCGAATATATCTTAAATAATTTAGCTCATTATATTAAATAATTGTTGAGATAATGAGTCCAACATTAACCTTGGCAAGATGGAGCATTTCCAATCTCCTCAAGTGTAAGTAAGAACTTTTACAAGGGAAATGTACGATTTTTAATGCTAAGTTCAAAATTAGGCTATTTATGTTTATATCTATAATAGCAATTCATTTAATTAATTATGTAGTATAAAGATACAGAGATTTACAGGAAACATCTGTTTAAATCTGTTCCCATTCAATAGATTCTTGTCAAGTATAAAAATTTCGTTTTTAAGGTACAAATATATACATGAATATACAGAATATTTGAAACATAAAGACATTTAAATAAATAAATGTAAGTAATTGTGACTTGTACTTTTGTTTCAGTATGTACCACATTTTTGTTACGTTATTTAATGTTGAACCATTTTAATTTAAGCTATAAATCGAGATCAATATTTATTTGTTTCTATAGTTACTTTTTATATGGTTTGGACATATACTTCATTACAAATTTGAGTAAAGTTCTGCCCCTGCTGGATGTCTAATATTGGAAGTAGGGGCTTCTGGCGAAAACGAATTACATAAGAATTAAATAATTAATTCGAATTCTTCGCCTTGTTTGCACTTAGTTCTCTTTTTTAACTTTTCGAGCTTTTCTCTTCATCAGTACTTTAATGCCTAATGCCACGAATTGGCATACAATCACAATTTTGCAACATAGTAATCGTTACCTTTTTTATTTTTCCTAGTTTTTAAGAATAACCACCAAATAAACTAGCCAGAACGGAAAAAGCAAATATTTTAAATACGTTTTGTAATATATTAAAGTTATGACGTGGATAGTGTCCCCGTGGATAACTTCATTTTTAAATTTTAAGTGAAAATAATAATTTAGGCACAAAAGAGTTAACTGCAAGGAGTGGTATAGATTCTGATATATGGCATGGAAGCAATAATGTTGAACAAGAGTAGTCTTTCCAGCAAAATAGATTGGCTTCGTTTTTGCTATCTGTAAGTCAAAATTGACCTTATTAAAATGTCGCACATATGTTTTGATTTCTGTTTTCGTTTTCCCTATGAAAATTTCTTTAATTTTCCTATGACTGTTTTCTTCTTTATATCGTAAATGAAGAGGAACCTCGAATCAAATCTTCACACCATCTGCATTTATGCTCTCGCACAAGTAGTCTGCGTTTGCAAAACTGCTTTCGCTAAGTGCTATATTCGTTTTACCAAACCATTTCCAATTCCATCTTTAGAAATAAAATTTGTTAAAGATTTCTACATTACATAGTACTAAGCTCCCGTTACTATTATTATTATTATTATTATTATTATTATTATTATTATTATTATTATTATTATTATTATTATTATTATTATTATTATTATTATTATTATTATTATTATTATTATTATTATTATTATTATTATTATTATTATTATTATTATTATTATTATTATTATTATTATTATTATTATTATTATTATTATTATTATTATTATTATTATTATTATTATTATTATTATTATTATTATTATTATTATTATTATTATTATTATTATTATTATTATTATTATTATTATTATTATTATTATTATTATTATTATTATTATTATTATTATTATTATTATTATTATTATTATTATTATTATTATTATTATTATTATTATTATTATTATTATTATTATTATTATTATTATTATTATTATTATTATTATTATTATTATTATTATTATTATTATTATTATTATTATTATTATTATTATTATTATTATTATTATTATTATTATTATTATTATTATTATTATTATTATTATTATTATTATTATTATTATTATTATTATTATTATTATTATTATTATTATTATTATTATTATTATTATTATTATTATTATTATTATTATTATTATTATTATTATTATTATTATTATTATTATTATTATTATTATTATTATTATTATTATTATTATTATTATTATTATTATTATTATTATTATTATTATTATTATTATTATTATTATTATTATTATTATTATTATTATTATTATTATTATTATTATTATTATTATTATTATTATTATTATTATTATTATTATTATCATTATTATTATTATTATCATTATTATTATTATTATCATTATTATTATCATTATCATTATTATTATCATTATTATTATTATTATCATTATCATTATCATTATCATTATCATTATCATTATCATTATCATTATCATTATCATTATTATTATCATTATCATTATCATTATTATCATTATTATTATCATTATTATCATTATTATTATCATTATTATCATTATTATTATCATTATTATCATTATTATTATCATTATTATCATTATTATTATCATTATTATCATTATTATTATTATTATTATTATTATTATTATTATCATTATTATTATTATTATTATTATTATTATTATTATTATTATTATTATTATTATTATTATTATTATTATTATTATTATTATTATTATTATTATTATTATTATTATTATTATTATTATTATTATTATTATTATTATTATTATTATTATTATTATTATTATTATTATTATTATTATTATTATTATTATTATTATTATTATTATTATTATTATTATTATTATTATTATTATTATTATTATTATTATTATTATTATTATTATTATTATTATTATTATTATTATTATTATTATTATTATTATTATTATTATTATTATTATTATTATTATTATTATTATTATTATTATTATTATTATTATTATTATTATTATTATTATTATTATTATTATTATTATTATTATTATTATTATTATTATTATTATTATTATTATTATTATTATTATTATTATTATTATTATTATTATTATTATTATTATTATTATTATTATTATTATTATTATTATTATTATTATTATTATTATTATTATTATTATTATTATTATTATTATTATTATTATTATTATTATTATTATTATTATTATTATTATTATTATTATTATTATTATTATTATTATTATTATTATTATTATTATTATTATTATTATTATTATTATTATTATTATTATTATTATTATTATTATTATTATTATTATTATTATTATTATTATTATTATTATTATTATTATTATTATTATTATTATTATTATTATTAAATTGACTCCATTTTCCAACCTCTATCAAGGTTGCAGGCTGCTAATAAAGGAATAACACTTTCTCATGCAAAACGAGATTATATCGACTGTGTATCTATATAGCGAAATATATCAGCCAGGAGACTTTCTGCCATCTGTTGGGCCTAAGACACTTACAAGGGTGTATGAATTCAGGCGGACTGCTTGAACTGTAGCTAATAATTGAAAGTATTGTATTGATATAAGTTAAACAGTAAGCGATACTTCACTTGCTTCCACGAAGTACACGCCCCTGACTACTGTTGAACCTTAATTTACGTCCTCCAACGTTACGCAATATCGGACGATGAATGGAATGGGTGAAATGATGCTCAAATGAGCCCGGGATCCATAGAGCTTAGAGTTATCCGACATTCGTCTTTCAGGATATGGGAAAACCCGTGGCGGGCATTGAACCTAGCGCACACTAATATGGATATGAGTATCAATCTTGATGTTTAATATATAAAATCTCGCAAATAACAATAATAAACTCCATTGTCTTAACTATAAATGTGATTGGTAGCCTAACAAATTATACGAATACAATGATTATTTTCGTTCTCTGATACAATATTGTCGGCGAGGCATTCTTGTGGGGTCGGCTGAGGCCGGCACATGGACGCGGAGCTAGACGCTTGCGGAGAGAGAGAAAGAGACAGAGATAGTCTGGAATTTCTCGCTGCCATCGTGATTGTTGTCGCACGATCCACTGAGTTCCAGAACAAAGTTTGGAGGTACAAAAGCCGACAATGTGAGAGTTGCTAGTCAGTTGCTAGTGTGCTGTTAATTGTGTGTGCAGCTATTTGAAGTATACCGCCAGTGATTTTTTTTGTTTGTTTACGTGTGGTGAAGCAACGAGAGACTTTGAAGACTGTGTTTGTGTATGTTACGTCACTTTACTGCTGCAAGAGGTATACAAAACGCCTTTTTACTGCAATGAACAGCATTTTAAGTTTATGCAAACAAGACTTTTATCTCTACGAACGCACAAAGTAACGATATATATTCTAGTTGCATTTTCTGTTTGTCATAGAATTTAAATTGAGCATCCGGATTATTTATTTCTACAGTGTTATTCTGAAGTCTCTTTACTATAATGTAATATCTCTACTTAGTTCTAATAGAAAGTTTAATGTTTTTAAACAAATGTTAATTTTATATTATTTACTGGAGCTTTGCAGTATAGGACACTGAATTGAAAATGTTTGAATAGCCCAGTATTGTGAAATACAAACAATTATGATTATTTTAAAGAAATTACTAATTTTTGTATGGAAAAGTTAAACCCAAGGAAACAAAAATGTTAGCTACAATGAAAACACTATCATAATAATCTACTTTAATAAATACCCTTTTTAATAGAAATAGAAATGAAGTTTATAAAATAGTGATCTTAGCTGTAAAGCAAAGATTATTTTGTCACCAAAGACAAAATGAGCTGCTTTATATCTTCCCCAACAAACGATTTCTGGCCAATCAAATAAAAGCTGTTCATCTAAGAATAATGTCATGGCTTTTAAGGTATTCACAAAGATTCCATTATAATTCCTATTAATGCAAATACTGGTAATCCGCAAATATACTACTAAATTCGTATAAATTACTCTGGTATACAAACATTTATTTTAGCAGTAGCAAGTAAAATAAGAAAGTTCATTTTGTGACTTATGCTTATTACTGCACACATTTTGTTTTCAGAAATTCTGTTAATTGTGTTTTCTTTGTTTGCTTATTTGAGAAAGAAAAGAGCAGCATAAGCAAAATACCAATTTTAGAACAACGAGATCCGGATAAAGGAGGTTCTTGTAACATTTTGTTGGGTGGATTTTTTTGAACTATCGCCTGAGCTAATGAAACGCATATTTAATGAACTTACACTAATCATGAGATATGTTTATCTAGAAACCATTTGAAATTATGCAAATACAGTATGACACACATGCAAAACAGTTGTTAAGCCATCTGGAGTATGAATTCAAATCTCGGTAATTGTTGGGCTTACATAATTCTAAGAAGATAACTATCGGGCAACTCAATAAATCCATGACTCATTTTAATATTCATTTCATATCCTGTTTAAATGTTAAAGGCTAATTAATGAGAAATTAGACTTATAATTAGTGAGTATACGAGGAAACAGTGGAAGAAAAATCGCACCTTGTCCATTTAGATGACGCAGTTCACCCTGGAAAAATTTAAAAGTACAACGTATTTCTCAAACAGCTAATGCTATGGAAGGATTATATGGCACACGGAGGTATTTTACTTGTTTTCTAGGGTGAGTCGCTTCTCAACTACTCTTTCCACCTTTCAACTGCATATAAGTAAAAAAGATGAACCATTCAAATGCTTTAAAAACGTATATTTTGTACATTATTCTAAAAGTCCAAATGTACATTAGAGCCTTTTTAGACTAAATAAAAATCAATAAAATGTAATCCAAGTAAAACACTGTTTACCTCAAGCTTTGTCTGTGGACTTGAAAATATGTATTATTGTTAAAATGCTAATATTATTTTAGTTATTGAAATGCAACAGTTTTCTTGTGTGCAAAATATACGTATAATAAAAATGAGATTTGACATACATAAATACTGAGGCTTTCACGGCCGGCGTCGTTAACTCCACTAACTATGATGTCCGGGCTTGTAGGCCGTGGTCCATTTTTACTACCTTCCAACGTTTCGCCGAAGACTGCGTTCGGCATCATCAGGGTTCTAAGTATATAGACCCGGAGTCCAACACAAGACTCTTGTGTTGGACTCCGGGTCTATATACTTAGAACCCTGATGATGCCGAACGCAGTCTTCGGCGAAACGTTGGAAGGTAGTAAAAATGGACCACGGCCTACAAGCCCGGACATCATAGTTAGTGGAGTTAAGATTTGACATACATATCACTTCTAAAATTGGACCAAAAAATAGAGCTGGTTTAAATTAAGCAGGTATACTACACTCCTGGAAATGGAAATAAGAACACATTGACGCCGGTGTGTCAGACCCACCATACTTGCTCCGGACACTGCGAGAGGGCTGTACAAGCAATGATCACACGCACGGCACAGCGGACACACCAGGAACCGCGGTGTCGGCCGTCGAATGGCGCTAGCTGCGCAGCGTTTGGTTACCGCCGCCGTCAGTGTCAGCCAGTTTGCCGTTGCATACGGAGCTCCATCGCGGTCTTTAACACTGGTAGCATGCCGTGACAGAGTGAACGTGAACCATATGTGCCGTTGACGGACTTTGAGCGAGGGCGTATAGTGGGCATGCGGGAGGCCGGGTGGACGTACCGGCGAATTGCTCAACACGTGGGGCGTGAGGTCTCCACGGTACATCGATGTTGTCGCCAGTGGTCGGTGGAAGGTGCACGTGCCCGGCGACCTGGAACCGGACCGCAGCGACGCACGGATGCACGCCAAGACCGTCGGATCCTACGCAGTGCCGTAGGGGACCGCACCGCCACTTCCAAGCAAATTAGGGACACTGTTGCTCCTGGAGTATCAGCGAGGACCATTCGCAACCGTCTCCATGAAGCTGGGCTACGGTCCCGCGCACCGTTAGGCCGTCTTCCGCTCACGCCCCAACATCGTGCAGCCCGCCTCCAGTGGTGTCGCGACAGGCGTGAATGGAGGGACGAATGGAGACGTGTCGTCTTCAACGATGAGAGTCGCTTCTGCCTTGGTGCCAATGATGGTCGTATGCGTGTTTGGCGCCGTGCAGGTGAGCGCCACAATCAGGACTGCATACGACCGAGGCACACAGGGCAAACACCCGGCATCATGGTGTGGGGAGCGATGTCCTACACTGGCCGTACACCTCTGGTGATCGTCGAGGGGACGCTGAATAGTGCACGGTAGATACAAACCGTCATCGAACCCATCGTTCTACCATTCCTGGTCCGGCAAGGGAACTTGCTGTTCCAATAGGACAATTCACGTCCGCATGTATCCCGTGCCACCCAACGTGCTCTAGAAGGTGTAAGTCAACTACCCCGGCGAGCAAGATCTCCGGATCTGTCCCCCATTGAGCATATTTGGGACTGGATGAAACGTCCTCTCACGCGGTCTGCACGTCCAGCACGAACGCTGGTCCAACTGAGGCGCCAGCTGGAAATGGCATGGCAAGCCGCTCCACAGGACTACATCCAGCATCTCTACGATCGTCTCCATGAGAGAATAGCAGCCTGCATTGCTGCAAAAGGTGGATATACACGGTACTAGTGCCTACATTGTGCATGCCCTGTTGCCTGTGTCTATGTGCCTATGGTTCTGTCAGTGTGATCATGTGTTGTATCTAACCCCAGGAATGTGTCAATAAAGTTTCCCCTTCCTGGGACAATGAATTCACGGTGTTCTTATTTCAATTTCCAGGAGTGTAGTTTAAATATAGCTACACTATGGGCATATGTGTCTTTTTAGGAATGGAACAACTGACAGAGAAATAGATAAAGAATAAGCTGTATGTGATAAATAGGTAATATAGGTAGCTACTGGTACCAGGTTTACTAGAACATTATGTTCAAAATATGCTGCTTCAGATGCATAAGAATTAAGTGCTCTAATTGATTCGATGATAACTCAAAACATTAACTACAAGTCTTGTTTTAAAAGATTATGCGTTACATTTTCATTACTTTCTAATCATCCACAAACTATACTTGCAGAAACGAATTGTCTTCCATACTCTAAGTGGAGATTAGTTTATTACAAATATGCTGCCTTTGAAATTTCGCAGTATTTCCATGACTGTAGAAGTATCTGGCGGTGCAGGAGTTCAAAAACGTGTAAAATAGTTGAACATTCAGACAAATAATAAATACGAGGGCTGTGAAATAAAGAATGATTACATTTTTTTTTTTTTTTTTGACAATGTACCTTTACTCATCCTCATAATTTTGATGGTTCTTCTTAAAATAGTCTCCCCTGAATGCGATGCACTTATCCCAGCGTTTCTGATAGTCTTCAAAGACATGCTGGAAACAATTTTTGAGAGATCCTTCAAAATCGCCTCCGCAGCCTTCTCCACTGCTTCTGATGATGGATAATGCCTGCCACGAAGGCGTTTCTTCAAGTTAGGGAATAGAAAAAAGTCACATGTGGCTAAATCCCGACTATAGGAAGGGATACACTTCACGTTGATTTTTGCAAGATATTCAGCAACAACATTGGCAATATGCGGCCGCGCATTATCGTGGTGCAGCTTCCAGCCTGCTTCATTGAAATGTGGTCTTCTGCGCCTGATATGGACTTGCAATGTTTTCAGGACATCCCTGTAGTATTGTCCAGTAACTGATGTGTGTGCAGGTACAAATGCTGATAAACCATTCGATGAATATCAAAGAATGAGATGACCGTAACTTTCCCAGCAGAAGCAACCACTTTTGCTTATTTGGGGGTTGGTGATGAAGGAGATTTTCACACTGAGCTTTACTATTTGATCTCAGGATCAAAATGATGTAGCCAAGTTTCATCAGCAGTGATTACGTTTGAAAGAAACTCCGAATCTTCCTCTAACATCAACTTTAACTGCATGCTACCTCCATTGCAGCGGTTGGGTATACTGAACATATCTGAACTTGCCTGGTTCTCACAGGCGGGAACCAGGAGTATCAAGAATGAAACTACTACGGCGTGTTTGTTTCACATTAAGCTAACAGAATATGATAATATTGAGTTTTAATGCAAAAAATTATGACCGTAAAAAGTTATGATCATTCTTTACTACACAGCCCTCATAATATCTCGGAAAGAGCTGATACTACAAACCATTGTAGTAGTAATAATTTGTTTACTACCAATTCACCTGTTATACAAAAATACGCATAGTTCGCTCAGAATATATAGGAATTCACAGTTTATTTACATAAAATGCAAGGCATATTAAAATATTTTTAAAAAATGAAGTCATTTTTTATAAAATAATAAGTGAACATTTTCCAAATAGAGCATAAGGAAATTTTCATGATTTTTAACTGTTTTATGTATGTAAAACACTGATTTTAAACACTAATTTGTTGTAGATCCGAAACTTACTTTTTAGCTATGCTGTTTTAATACACACGTACGTAGAAAACTGACTTGTTTTAAAATGAGGGACCTCAAATAGTGGATTTCTGTTGAAACCTTGAATTCGATTTTATTTCTTTTGACGTGGAATGCAATTGTAGCAAAATCCATAACATAGTAAATCAGTGAAAGCCTTGAAAGCCTTGAAAGCCTTGAAAGCCCTACATGAAAGCCTTTTCTTTCTCTTGAAATTTAAACTTTAGAAATGCTATACAAAATATCTCAAGTAGAATATTTGTAAGGATTCAGCGCATTGCTATTCAAAGTACGGCCCATCATTTACTTTTAAACTGTCATTAGATAGGCCCGTTTTGGTGGCACTTAATTATGTCTATAATTATAATAGTGATTGATTATAACTTGAGACACGCTGTCTTGCCGGTTTCCTTTTGAGCTACTATATAAAATGATAGCCTTATATTGCAGATAAACCTGAGGCTTCGCCGAATATGGAAACAGGATGTTACCCATCTGGTAACATTTCTCTAATAACTGATCTTAGCTGCGCAAGGGTCACGGGTTCGATTCCCAGCTACCCTCTTTCTCTAGACAAGGTTACTTCCCATCCTCTACGAAGGATGGAGATATGAATGAGGGTTTGAATGTGGGTGTGAGTTAATGATATAACCTTAAGAAAAGTCACTTTTGATTCGTATGTGCCAAACGTCAAAGATGTCAAAGGCGGGATTATTGAAACCAACTAAACAATATTTAATTTAAAATGTATAAATACGCTAAGGGACTTTTTCATGTGGACGTTATCTAAGATAAATATATCGATGATTGTTATACCTACATCATTATGAAAACTGGGACATGTAAATCGATTACATAGTGCATTTTGCATTTTCTCGTAGAAAGAAACTTTGCAATTCTACTTAATAAAGAATATTATATATTTTATTGGCCCTGCGCCGTGGCGTAGCGGACTAAGATAGCAAGCCCTGGTCCATGGCCACGGAAAGCGGCCCGGGTTCGATCCTGGGTTGCGGATTTTATGTCCCGGGTATAGGACCGGTGCCCACTCAGCATCGTGAGGAAAGTGGAGAGCTTATGTTAGATAAGCGACCCTGATCACAAACACCAACTTTCCGGCTGGGGGATACCGAGAGGCTGACCGCATCTCCTCCCCTTATCGGTTGGGTGATCGTCCACTTCTGCCGTGTGTGAGTGGGCGTGAGGCCGGCAGTCGGTTTGGTAGGCCTTGGCCTTTTTTTTTACTTAAAGCCTATGAATTGTTATACTCCGAAAGAGCAATTGCAAATACCGCAACGAACTCGAGTCACTTCATTCTCTTGCATCGCTCTGTCGATTGTCAACAGGATTTTTTTGTTTTAAGTCCAAATGCTTATTTAGCAGGTTCCATGTGTTAGGGTATCGTCTCATCCTGTATCTTTTAGCCTTTAGCCATGATTTAAACTCTAATAAAGTCGGTTGCTTGAAATTAAGGCAGTAATGGTAGAAACCAAAAGTCAGCCATATCTGTGGGTGCTCTGTTGCTCCCTTCTGGAAGTACCAAGCTAACAAATCTGAGGTTACAGAATTCTCAGGCGTTATCCCAATCATGTGTCCCGTCTGCTTCTTGGTCCATTTCCAGATGTCACGTACCATTACTCAGCTGGTTATTCTATGGAGTTGCGTATCTGCGTGTCTACAATGTTTACACCACGTCGCCGGCACTATATTGTGTATATATATGTTTCTTATTAACCGTGGGAATGATTTCGTTTACAAAATGATACAAGGTTACATTCCAGTCCAATGATACAAAACGATAACCGAAGAGTGTCCCTATATTTTTCCAGGGAGTATTAAGGAACAATCGCCGGTACTGCCAAGAAATCCATTTCTAATTCCTTATATATGATTTTGGATGTTAACGTCGTTGTTGTCCTTGCAATTAAAGGCAAAACTCTCTCATAATATCTTCGCACCTGCCAAATCTTAGGGCTGTCTCACCAGGATTATATATATTTTATTGTACGCATCACGTTCAAAGTTACCCATTCTTAGAATTGGCGCCTTGACATATCAACCATAGTGAGAAAACCACATAGGTTTCTGGTGTATATTTTGGAGGCTTTTAATGATAATGTAACAAGCTGAGGAAGTATTCGTGTCCACTATAAGAAGTTTGTTCTGACAAGCAATTAACTAATTTTCAAAATACAGATCATTAGATTCTATGGACTTGAGTTCAGAGAAGTTTATTATCCCATGAAGGTACCAGTCTCTGGTTTTTGATACACACTTGCACTGCTTCAAAATTGTCAAAATGTCTTCCACGTAGAAAATGGGTCATGGATATAAAAAGATAAGGCGAGATCAGAATCCTGAAATCCTGAAATTTTTCCATGGCTGTTCGTGCAGTATGGGGTTATGCAGAACTCTCTTTCATTTAACAAATGCTGGGTATCTCCGACTCAAAATTTCATGAACTTGTTCCAGTTATTGAGAATAAAGGTCCGTATCAATCATCTGTCCATTTGTAACAAACTCCCAGTAAATCACACCTTTAAAATTTCACCAGACACACATTTCTTTGGGACAGAACCAATTTTTTTAACGATGGCTTTGGCAGGTTGGCAGGGGTCAAGTCACTGTTTCAGTGTTTCGGTAATATATTTTGCATCTCAAGTAATAATTCTCCTGACAAATCTATCATCAGGGATAACCTGACGACAGGTATTCACTCGAAGTTCAGTCTGTTGAGGTGTCAGTTCATGAGGTACAGATCTACAGCTTCTGTATGATTTTCCAAGTATCTTAATGTCACGATGTATGGTATCTCTATAAGCACCAAGTTCTTTTAGGTACTTAATGCTGATTTTCTCGCAAAACTTGGCTTATATCTTCAATATTGATACTTAAAGTTTGAAACGTTGTAACCATCGTTTTATCACACGCTTATTAACATTACCTTCTCCTTCCACTTCACATATTCTTCGAATTGCAGATATGGCCCTATAATTTTGTTTCCAGTAGCATTTTGGTATGATTATATGTTCAAAACTTATCTCCATTTTGTGATTGTTCATTAACAATTGAAGACTGATACATGCTCGCAGTATACGCAACACCAGCCATAGCATCTTGCAAATAGCACTGTAAAATAAACAAAAACAATTAACTTTATTATTAACATAACGATTATTTTACCATAACTGGCAAACCTTATCATATTATGGTCAACTGCCGAATGTTGGCTCTATGGTCCTTATCAAACAATAGTCTACCAGTGCAGTCTTTTCAGGTTGCATTGAACGAATAGTCCATTCATATTCTTTTACCCTGGTTTATCCTTCCGGTTTGTCCTATATATGGCTACCCACACTATAGTCAAACCCTTAGTGGACAAAATATTTAGGTTTGTTAAAGTACACCTTTTTTAAGGTAATTATTAGTTGAATTTAAAGGTATTTACTCTCTTCTCAAATGGGAAGTTGTTATTCGCTGTTCATTTACCCTGTCACATTCAGAATAACTAAAGAAGATGTACTTATAATTCCTTTCAGAAATTGGATATTGGGTAGTAAAATTAATTATAGGTTTTCAGATTCTGTGAATCGAAGAAAGTGTTTTCAGGAAAAAGTTCTGTGAGTATTCTTGTGTGTGGGTGTATGTATGTGTGTGTGAGAGGGAGGGAGTGGCCATTACATCAAAATAATATATCGGTTAAATACCAATATTTACTTTCGGTACTAAGCAACGCACATCTTAAATTTCTGGTAATAGCCTTTGAAGTGTTCTTCGTCCGGGATAATCTTTACGTAAATGGTAAACCGTAGCAGATGAACAGGATATTACTGCACAAATAATGCAGCATTCCCTCGTTAAGGTACACAGTATATGTAATATTGGTTTGGTATAATACTAGGAATGGATCCCCGATGCTGGTGATACATCGACACTGACGATACTTTCATGATATCGACATCGAACAATATTTCGCTAGGTAGTTTTTCGATACTCGGTGGTAGTTCCACAATTTTTTTGTCAAAATCACAAATGTTATTGATGCAAGTAGAATATTAAAAAATGTACGTAATCAGAGCAAAATGTTAACCAATTAGAAGGCGAGTAATGTATGGCCCTTTCTCCTCGAAGGTGTTCAGTTTCAACAGGTTGTACCGCTGGTTGAACCTTAACTTTGTGTTCTTCCTTTCCACATACTCGTAAAAATCCACCTACTGCAAAGCCTGAGAAATTTCTAGGAACGTGATACTTGTACAGTAACATTACAGGAAAATAACCGTGTGTCAGATTCAATACCAGTTAACACTTTCCAAGAAGAAATCATTACTTATCTCAGTGATTTACGACTTCTTTCTATTACTTGAAAACAAATTTAAAATTTCCAAACCTAAAAGAAGAAATTAGCCGCTAAATATTTGTGTATTCCACCTGCACCTTTTCTCTGGAAGACTATTTAGCGCAGCAGGACCCATGTGTGGCAGAAAAAGAAGTTGACTTGACCCCAAAATAGTGAGAATGTTAGTACAGGGTGAACATAAAGTCTCGATCCATCTTTGAAAAAACGGCTAATTTTGAACTTCTTTTACAGAAGATCTGAAAGATGCTGTCAACTGAAAAACGGATCGCTGTTTTTTCTGCAGGTTTGAGGGGATTTATATATTAGAAGGTTCAAGCGGATTTTGAAAGAAAATTACATAAACCCGGACCTATATGGGTTAATATCAGACTACTGATGCAGAAATTTCAAAGAACAAGCAGTGTGCAACACTTGAAACGTTCGGGTAGACCCCGAGTGACAAATGAAACTGTGCAGCAGGAACCCAAATGCAACAAACAGGAGGTTAATCCGAGAGTTGGGTGTACCACAATGGACAGTGTGCATTTCACTTTAAAAAAAATGGGCGTATCACCTCCAAATTTGATATCCACTGTAACAGGAAGACTACGCTTGTTGCGAAGCAATGTGTTACGACCTGTTGAGGGCAGTTGAAGAAGCCAAGTTGTTGCAAAATATGTTGTTTAGCGATGAGGCCACCTTCCACCCTTGTGCCATGGTCAACACACACAACTGCAGAGTGTGGGCGGATGAATAACCAAATGCGATCATGGAGTGGGAACGAAACATCCCAAAAGTTAATGTGTGGTTGGGGCTGACAAAATCGGAGGTGTATGGGCCATAGAACGAACAGTGACATGGTACATTTCGTACCTTGATATGCTACAACTGTTCCTTCAACCACAATTACATCAGGATTGCATTTTCGAAAATGTGGTTTTCTAACAAGATGGAGCTCCTCCTCATTACTAATTGTTCGGGAGTACCTGGATGCCACATACCCACGTCGATGGATTGGCAGGGATTCACACCGCATATGGGCGCTATGTTCCCCAGATCTGACACCTCTTGACTTCCTTGCATGGGGATACGTGAAGTCTCAAGCCTATAAAATTAAAATCACCTCCACTGCCATTCTTAAGGAGCGTATCGGGCAGGCAGTGCACAACATCACAACTGCAATGCTGAACAAAGTGTCTGAGGCAGCAGTGCATCGCTGGGAAACCTGTATGGAAGTGCAAGGTGGTCATATCAAATGAGACTAAGAGAAAACTTTCATGGATTATGTGCTATCATGTCATGTGGTTTACAACACTTGTATTTGTTTGAATCTATTATTACGTTTTCTTGAAAATGGATCGAAAATTTATGTTCATCCTGTATTATTGAACATAAACTTATTAAAGTGGACTGTTTAAGAAACTCAATTTGCTTTTAAATGTTTAGCGTAGAGCTTAAAATTGAGCATACTGATGATTTCAAATTTTGTTTCATTAAATATGGGCAACGAATTAATTCCAATAACATTACACAGTCCTCAAACATTATATTTTGTATTGAAACTAGAAGCATATATGACGGTATCTAGTAACGAAACATTGAGTAGGAGAAAATATCGCGTATTCGTATCGAGTATCGAGAAAAACTGGTATCGAGCCATTCCTATGCAATACCTACTCTTTTTTCAATCAGGAAGTCTTATTATTTTATATTTCCCTGGTAGTGCAAAGACAATAAAATTACAAAGATATTACACAGCAAACAACTTGTAAAAGATATGACTAAGGCCTAACCGAATGTATCCTTCTATTAATAGTGTATCTACAAGTAGATATGTAATACAACCATTGCTACAAATGTTTAACTTGGTTAACCTGAATTAAATAGAAAAACATGCTTTTTAAAAATAATTTGGAGAAAGTAATATATACTTAATAAACGAAGGTGTTTTTAAAATAAAACAAGATAATACGTCATGTGAATTTCTTAGGTGGATACGAATGCTCTCTGGTGTTGAAATACATCCTGAAACATTAGTCAAAACAGCGTATTGTCTTCCTAAATGCAGATTAGAAAACAATAATGTATAGAAAGGATAGGAAAGGTAAAGGAAATAAAAAATACACAACCAGTTCTTTAAATGAAAATGCAAGTAATTTGTTCTAAACAGGAATAGCAACACTTTTCTACATTACCTGTTCCAGTATCTTATTTTAGGTTGAGGGATTCTCCAGGAGCGGCTCGTCCTTACGTGCTGCAGTGCTGCAGCACGACTTTTCTGTTTTATAAATCACATTGTAGACGTTTTAAAAGACCATGCAAATAAAAATGCGTTTTTGTACGTGTAAGAAATCGAGTAAGTCCAATAATGAAATCTTAACGCACGAAAACACCTGCGCAACTAATTGAACGCATCCTTGACTTCAACATGCCAACGTGCAAGCTCACCAATCAGTATTGCGCATGCCAATAACTTCACCTCTTGCCTCCCTGATGTCTAAGTTCCCTAGATGCGTGCTGCATCTGGGTGTTGCGCGATGATCATTCGCTGCACGAATAGTTATAGCTGTAGAACTTGAATATACGTTGAAAATCATTCAGCAATTTATAATTGCTTTATATTTTAGTTCTAGAAACTATTATGTGTTTCAAACAGGAAGAGTTCTGGAGTCCAGCTAATCATATGCCGTATCACACTCAGCGTTGCCAGCTTGTTACCCCACTCCTTTTATATTTCCCTCTCTTGTACACTCATACAACATGCAGGTCTGCTTGGTGCAGACGTAAGGGTAAGAAAATTATATTTTACAAACTTTTACAATATGCAGTGGCTAAAATCAAAATTAGAAAAAGCATTTTCGCAAATTATATATATTTTAAAGCAATGTAATTATTGTTTATGAATTACCTGTTTTTCTAATCCAATGGAACTGCCCGTGGCTCATCCATATCGCTGTCAATGTCACTTCCGTTAAGAGACAATTCGTCATTGTCACTGTCTTGATCGTCTGAGTCTTGCAAATTTATGATAATAGGTCCAGAAACTCTCGTCACGTACTATTTGTTTCTTAAAATCGTCTTCTTGAAGGTTTCCTGTATGCCTAACGCAGTTTTCCCAGTCCTGTTGTGTTACCTTGCCAGTTTCTTCGTGAACAAGTCGTTTAACGTCCGTCAGTTTAAAAGTATTATTTCTGTTTGCAATCCCCCTTTTTATTTGAGCCCACACCAACTAAATTGGATTATATTGGCAGTGGTAAGGTGGGAGGCGTATTACCTCGTGTCCCGTTTCAATTGCAAGTTGATCCAGCTAATACACTTTTTCCGTGCTTTTAAACGGAAGTACTCTTTGCAATAACCCATTTTTGGTTTCTGTTTCAGAAAAGATTTGAAGAACACGTACACCTTAAAAATAATACTTCGAGCCTGACTTCGCAATACCTGCCTTTGTGAACTACCACTAAATTCACCGCAAGAAGCCATTACACTATTTAACTTTTACTCTACTGTTGTGTAAAGAACAACTGAATGATATTGATCTGAACTCTCCAGAGTAAATAAACACTTCTTATCCAGCATTCATTCATAAACATAAGCATACAGCATTCCACAGGCTAACAGGAAATGAAGTGTTTGTTCTTTCTCTAATTTAACACCTTGACTTATTCACAGTAATTCTTTTATCACGTCATGTCAGTAGTTTAAATTTCAGTTCTGAGTAATTAAAGTATATGTACGTACATACACACCTACCACTTTGAACTATCTAGAGTAAATACAGATTACGAACTATTCATAAACAAAGATATAATGTGACCAGATACGTTCTGCCAGGGCAGCAGGAAATTTATTGTTTCCTCTCGCTGGAATTGGATTACTCAAAGTAATTCTTTTATCACGTCATGTCAAACATTTACGTTTCAGTTCTGAGTAATTACAAATATATTTACATGCATACATGGCGACCAATAATGATATTCATACAGTGCTTACGTCGCGTTTTATTGTTATAATACAGGTAATAGTGATTTATTTATTTGTATTAGAAAAACGATTTCAGCTAAAAATATAGGGTTTTCATGGTTATGTTAGACACATTACTCTCTACCTTCCACGTGGATCAGTTTCGGCAAAATCTGAATTTTTGTCTTAGCGTGAATAGTATTTCATACAGATTGATTAGGTTGGCGCTCGTCACACACCACTTAGCGGGAATGCAATACGACAACACCGCAGGACTCCGATTGGTTGCTCACCTAGTAGCGCTCAAGGACAAACACCTTCCCATTTGAAACACATGATAATTCCATCCTTCTTACGTAAACAGATCCAATACCTAATGGTTATTAAATCGCATGGCAGATTGTTTGTGATGCACCTATCATGTTGGCACCATACTGCATTACCTCAACCATAACGAGAATTCCTGCATATGGTTTCCATGCTCGCATTGTATCCAAGTATTTCTTTGTGTAACGTTATTTAGTTATTCAGTTTCTTTATTTTGTTTGAGAGTGTGAAACGTGTTATAAATTCAATTTATTCAGTGTATGAGTGATTTAATGTTCCGAAAAATTTAACCAATAAATAATGAATACGGTAAATTAACTTCTGAATATCCTTTTCAAGGAGAGCATTAGAAGAAAGTCTTAGAATAAAAATGTTAGGGAAACCAACACCCGATCTTAAAATTGAGAAAAAAAAAAAGCGAAAGGAAGTAAACATTCTGTTTATATCATGAAGAAACATCGGCGCATAGACTTCAGTTTTCAAAACTAAATGAGTTCCATCGATTTTTTTCCCGCAGCACGCTGTCATTTTTCGGCACGAGCCGCCACTGGGTTCCTCAAGTATGAAATAGAACGTTTCCTTGTACAACATGAGAAATTATTTATGCACGAGGGGAAAAAGCTTGTGTTTTTGTAAAATTAACTGCTTCTGAATATCGGAAACGCCTTAAGTTACAGTTCAGCAATTTGAAAATTGCCTCATGTAATCTGTGAGTTTACATACACCATAGGCATAATCCTTAGTCAGACTTAAGTTCATATCCATTACCGGCGTTTGGCCACGTTTGACCCCAGGCTGAGATTTCAGATTCATCTTCCTAATACACTTATGGGCCTGATCATTAGGTTAAGGTAATGTTACGGCGCTTCAAGAAAAATACACGGGAATTAGCCACGTTATGTGAAGCACGCCCACCCATCCATCAGTGCGTTTGCTATGGTTTTTCCGTCAGCTGCATTGTGTGCATGAGGCTACAAGTTTACGTTAAACGCTATAGACTGTTTATACTGTTTAACGTTTTTGCTGATATCAGTGTCTTTTGTCGCTGCAGATAAACTAAAAAGACTAGTTAGAATTATTCGTTTGTTTTTCTTCGGGATTTCTACGTTTATTTTCACTCTATTAAGTTTGGGAGAATTATAGCATTTCACTACAGCAATTCAATACGTATTTTGAAATATATATTTTGTGGCTTCCTAAATACAAAATAAGCATTTTAAAAAGCTCCAAGCATATTTGTGTGTGCTGTCTGGGTATGTTAGTTTGTGTAAGCAACATAAAAAAACAAAATACCAAAGATACCTTCAACATCGTTCAGGTGCAACATGAAGATGTTAACAAAATACCTCTATCCCAAACTACCCTTTAAATTGGAAACATATATCATTTATTTTATCAAACATAATTATTATATTTTGATCCAATATTAATGCTTATGGTATTGGTACTGCACGTAGAACAAATATCTTGAAATTTTTGACACTAGCCTGTGACTCTCAGTAACTTTTGTATAAGTTTTAAGGGTCAAAAGCTTACGCAAAAAAAATGTCGTTTAAGTACACAGAATATGTCAAATACGTGTTCTGTTCTTATGGATTTTAATGTAGAAATACTTAAAATTCATTTGAAGTAACAGGTTGCTACACATTATTTTTCATGACCATTCAGGGAGAGTGGAATTTGAAAACATACTCAGTGGTGACATTTTAAAAATTGCTTTAGCTTACTTCTATCCTTTTTAAACCTAAATTGCACGTATAAATATATGTTTATCTCAGTTAAATCTCATTTACTTTTATAATAGTTTATGAGAGTGGAGGATTTCATGTAAAAGCAATAGCATATGTTCATAAATTTTGGACGAAGTAGCTGGCAATTTCAAGGTTAGTTTTACAACATTTTGTTGAAAAAGATATCATCCAGATACTTCTAATACTGTGGGGGTTCTAAGACCATGGAAATCACCCCTAATAATTATAATGATAGAAGTAAATGACCATAGTTTAATCAATTATTTGGCAAGTTTTTCAGAATAAAGTATAATAACTCTTTAACAATATGAGATATTTATTACAGCATCATTCTGTAACATATTATAGGAGCACATATAATCGCATTCGCAAATGAAATTATCTGAAGCTACGAGGGTGAGTCAAATGAAAATCTTAAATTTATAATAACAAATATTAATTTCGCGCCGTTATCTTGTAAGTTGACATTCGTGTTACAAACAGCGTGCAGAATGGCCTGTCGGTGGCAGCATAGTGCAGATGCACACATAACGTCGCAGTATCAGTATAAAGAGGGCCGCCCCACTTGCGACTTGCACCATTCGGTTTGAGCATAGTGAATGTGTGAAACCCATTGAAATTCATCGACGAATGAACGTTCAGTACGGTGATGCATGTTTGTCAAAGCAGTAAGTCTACGAATGGAGTAGGAAGTTCGCAAATGCTGTAACTTCAGTGGACGGTGCTGCAGGTCAGGCACGAGTTGTGACTCCATAGAACATTGCAGCATTTGAAGCCATAGTGAAGGAAAACAGCCGAGTGTCATTGAATCACATTGCAGCACATTTACAGATTAGTCATAGGCCAGCACACCACTTTGTGCATGATGTGTTGCAGTTTCACAAAGTTTCTGCCACGGCAGCTGACTCCTGAAATGAGAGAACGACGTGTTGATGCTTATGAAGAACTTCTTCGGCGCTTTGAACGGGAAGGTGATGGCTTCCATGCAAGAATCGTTACTGGGGACGGAACCTGGGTTCGCTTCCACCAATCGGAAACGAAGAGAGTGAGCAAAGAATGGTGTCATCCCTCATCACCAAAACCAAAGAGGTTTCGACCATCAGCAGCGAAGGTTATGCTGACTTTCTTTGGGGACGAAAAGGCGTCATTTTGGAGCATTACATGCCTAGAGGGGCCACTGTCACCAGTGCATCATACACAGATCTCCTAAAAGATCATCTGCGGCCTGCAATCAAATGAAAGCGACGTGGATTGCTGTCAGCAGGTGTCCTTTTGCAACATGAGAATGCAAGAACCCACACTGCCCGTACAGCAGTTGCAACAATCACAGACCTGTATTTTGAGTGTCTTCCTCATCCACCATACTCACCAGACCTTGCCCCAAGTTATTTCCATATGTTTGAACCTCTCAAAGACGCTATGGTAGGAAAGAAGTTCCGTGCCGATGAAGAGGTACGCCACGCGGTGAAGAGAGGTTGTGCGGACTACCAAAATATTTTTTTTCTAAAGGAATTTATGCACAATAAATACTATTTAAAAAGTATTTAAGGATTTCATTTGACTCACACTCGTATAACTGAAATTTTAGAAAATAAATTGTAGAATCAATATGCTTGTCATATTTTGCTGTTGAAATTTCCTCAGAAACCTAATTTTTGCGGTGACAGCAGAGAATGTGTCGATCTTGTGTCTCGGTACATTTGCTCAGAGCCCAGCAGATAACAATTCACTTTGCATCGATATGAAACTGGGTTAAGTGGGATGTAAAGGTTTCAATGTAAATTTCCTAACAGGTGGTTCCCATGGTTTACAACTGAATATGTAAATACAAGTATGTTAGTATAAGTAGAAAGACACCTGATCCATTATGATCTTCTTGGATCTATTGTAGGCTACTACACTCCCAGGGAGAAGAGATTAGGCAAAAGCAGACCGGAGGGCAAAAGGGAAGTCAGAGTCAGCGGAGACGTGGAGAAGTGCCTAACAGTTGGATAAATTGTCAGAACAAAGTGAAGCAGCAAATTTAGGGGAGCAGGAAAAAGGTTTGCAGAGTGCAGTCACCTGTACCATCTCCTCGCCTCCACCTGAATGACTTCGTTGATAAGCAAATCTTAAAGTTGACATAGGAATGAAGAGAGAAATGAATGGAAAAGTATCAGGAGAATTCGCAAAATGACAAGGCGAAACACATAAAAATCCAAGTCAGTGTGGTCGGTCGATAGGGACGTACCCGCACCCTCCAAAATGCGAGTTGCTCATGTTACTGCCCCACTTGCTCGGTTATGTGTACTGTCTCAACTTGAAGATACATCTTTTCTACCGATCATCCACGGTTAAATGCCAGTTTAAATGGGTTTAAAAAGTAAACACTGCACTTTCTCTGTGCAAGTTACGCAGAGTGTACCTGATATAAGGTGTACTATAAATTCAAGGAGTGTAACACTTTCTATGTTATTATATATTCTACTTTGAGTTTACTGAAGTCACGAAAAAATGTAATGAGCATTCTTTTGCTAATTTCAGTTCTTCCTATGCGTAGTTTAAACGTTTCCAATGTCTTGGAAGAAGTAAACGTGCGAACACCTATCCCTTCGACATGCAGTGGACATTTTGAGCAGATACCACTCGGAGGAACGGATGAATAAAAGGAATAGTGGATTTACAGGCTGCACGAACGCACGATGTAAACGGCAGAGAGGAGATGAGTTCCCTAACAGTCATTCGCTTGACCACCAGATAGGAATGCACTCGGTGGCTACTCGCCCAAACAGTGGGAGATTGTTTCAGAGATCCCATCTAGGAGGAACCGGCAAAAACTAAGACTTGAAGTGGAAAGTTGAAGGCCATCCAAAAGGATCCGAATAAAAAGCATCAGCATCGTCTCCCCGACCGACAGACCAAGCGGGATGGCTCAGGCAGTTTCGTCTGTGGCCCACATCCGAGAGGCTTAAGTTCCATTCCAGTAGCCGACCTACCTGACCCATGGGCTTTTCGGGGGTTTCCCGTTTGCTAGGCGAATTATGGGTAGGTTAATTACATCCCCCGAATTTCCCGTCCCTCCATTTTATCTCATTATTTCTTATCTCTCATCTAGTGGTCCCCTTCAGGGCAGAAGTGTCGGCGGTGGTCTCGGCTGTGCATGGTGGGATGATTTGCTCTGAGGTAAACTACTTCCTCCTCCGGTAGGTCGGTTGCTGGTCTCCTCTCCTCTGTTGGGACCATTTCGGGACCGCCAGCCAGGGTCCTTTGCGGTACCATTGGGTACCATAAGGAATCGGCTGCTGGGCTCGTTGCCATCTCGCTGTGGGGGAACGAGTGCGTTGTCCTGGTCTCTTGGGGGAAGTCTCTATCCAAGTAAACTTTAGGGAACCTGCCCTCTGTACTGTCGTGGCTCCTTTAGTCGGCCTCCTTCTGTCTCCTTCGCCTGATCCTTATTCCCGGGGGTGCCCCACTTGGGGGCGGCAGAGTCGAACTATAACATGAAAAAGTGAGACGAAATGTGAGGAGAACCGTGATACTCCAGCAATCACCAGAGAAAAACCACGATCAGGGTGGGCGGCCAGCAAGTTTCGTACTAGCGAAGTCCCCAATACAGTTACTGTGGAATGGTCTTGGCTTCTTCACGTCTATAACAATATTAGGTAAACCAAAGCTGCGCTGCATTAAAGGAATATTACGAATTTCTTCCTCTCGTATTTTTTGTGATATTTGTCCTCCCTCTCATTTTCTCTCCCTCCCTGCCCCTGAAATTTCACTCTCTCCCTTTGAACAACAATCTGGGTTGCGATGCAAAACTGGTAATGAAACTGCTCATTAGCAATAATCATTAAAATATAACCTGAATGCTTAAATTATGCAATTTAAATTGTACTGATTACCATGGTAATTAGACTACGCATAGGAATCCTAGCGTGAACAAACGTATGTAACATATTATATGGTATTTTGCAACTACTTTCCTAGACAGATCTTGATTGCTGAATTATTGAGGGCAGGACTGATAATTTAATAAATTGATGACAGCAGACAGATAAATGATTGCAATAAATAAATGCTGTATATTAAAATGAGTGCATAATATAAGAAGCGAGCATTACAATTTTATAATAAGAAACAAGTTATTTAACAAGTTCCGTGTTGAGAAGTAGGTAATTAGTATGTAATTAGTATGTCAGTACAGCTAAGACAATTAGCGTTCTAGTGAACTCATTCAGCAAGGGATCTGTTAGCACAAGTGATCTGTATAAAAATACACACATAGATAAAGTTTCGAAAATTTGAAAGGCAATGATAATAGCTTCTATAGTGAGATCCGTATAAATCTGAACCATTTCAATAAGCCATAACATGTAAACCAATAATAGGACACAGTGCAACTTTGGGAGAATATAATACACAATTGGGAGATTACATTACACTATTTACATCTCAGAGAAAAAGTTGGAAGTGTGCTGCACCAGCATCTATGTATCATTGGTCCCATTTTCTTTGATACGACTGTAGACACTGAAGTTTATATGAGTATCTTCAAGACATTTGTGGAGCAGCTGGGTGATATCTAATTGAGAGATGATTACTTCCAGCAAGATGGAGCAACGTGCCATACACCTAATGACAGCATGAAACTTGTTACCAGTTTCTTTGATAACACTAGGCAACAATGAAAATGTTTCGGGCTTAAAACTAGTGAATTTACATGTATTTGCATTTCTTGAATTCAAAAATCACCACAAAAATGACAGATTAGCTCTTGCTTTGAAGATAAAGTGACACTTTATTTTTAGAGTGAAGATTTTAAATTTGGGGTAATTTTTTAGGGAGTTGGTACACGTGTCAAATAACAAAACACAATTAGAGAGACATTTTGGAAATTAAGTGATGCTAAAGTTAAGGAAGGCATTTTTGTTGGACCACAAATAAGAGCACCTGTAAAGGATACTGCATTTGACAGATTTTGGAGGGGAAAGAAAAGGCAGCTTGAGAAGCCTTCAAGGGTGTTGTTCATGGATCTTTTGGCAACAAAAGAGATGACAACTACATGAATTTAGTGACAGCGCTCCTGTAAAAATACCGTAATCTTGGATGCAACTTGCCACTTAAGATCCATTTTCTCCACTTCCATCTAGACTTTTACCCTCCTAGTTGTGGAGCTGTTAGTGATGAACATGGGAGAGATTCCATCAGGACATTTATGTTATGCAAAAAAGATATGAGGGTCGTTGGAATGAAGTAATGCTTGCGGATTACTGTTGGTATTTGTATAGGGATTCTGCTGAACTCCATCACAAGAGGCAAGCTAAAAGATGACGAAGTCAATAGGCTACCACATGATTCTCTTCAGACACTATCTGCGAAGTATTTTTCCAGCAATTTATAACTCTTAGCATGTAATTTACAAGTTAAAAAAATCAAATGCACTTTCATTGTTGTTACCATGTATGCAATTAAAATGTATTCTTTTTTCTCAATCCGTTAATATGTAATACTTCCACCTTGTGTATATCATAGAAATTAGAGCTAATAAAACCTTTTCATTGTCATATTTGTTTTTCTCAATGCAAAATTAGTAGGAATTGACTCATGAAGTGCTAGAAATATTCAAAAATTATTTTTTTGTTGCCCAGTGTAATCGAAGAATCTCAAAAGGTCTGTAGCCCCCCAGGTGCCCTGACCTAACCTCACCGGATTTTTTCTTGTTGGAGTATCTAGAAAGTAGAGTGTACAAGAATAGGCCACGGAAAATTGATGTTCTCAAGGAATACATTCGAACCGAAATAAGTAACATTGGCGATGGTACTCTCCGTAAAACTTCAAGGAATGTGGTGAGACGGATGCAGACATGTATAGATGCTGGTGGAGGACACTTTCAACATTTTCTCTGAGGTGTAAATAATGTAATGTAATCTCCCAATTGTGTATTATATTCCCCTAAAGTTGGACGCATATCCTGTTATTGGTTCAGGTTGAACCAATTGAAGTGGTTCAGGTTTATATGGACCGCACTATATACAGGAAGCAATGTTAGGGATAACGAGAGAACCCAACTGGGCGTAACATCGTGGATGGAGCCTATAGAATTCCCAGTTCGAACGTAATCGAACGTTCTGCTGTCGAACCCCATCCATAAGGTCCTAAATCCTGAGTGCGAGGGCATACAGAGGCGCGAACTAGTTGAGTAGTTCTGACGCCTGGAAGAAACAACTGGCAGCTTCACCGTCCAGCTGCAAGATGCCGAACACCATTGCCTGGTGAAAGGTAATGAGGGACCGGAAAGTTTTATCTGATGCTAAACTACCCCACATTTGCCTACCGACGCTGGAAAAGCACGAAAAACCATAGGTAGGGATGGTTGGTCGCGCGAAAATCGAGCATGAGACCTACCGAATAAGTCTTGCACACTGTACCGAGGCTGGGTTGGGAGAATTAATAGGTAGATGCGCCCAGTACCGCAGTGCCCAGTACCGCACGGCATCAGTATGTCGTAGTTGCCGATAGATAGTAGAAGCTCATGGTGTATATTTAGACAAAATTGTTTGTTACAAACGGAAAGTTTTCCCTCCTCTTTGACTGTTGAATCAGAAGTTATTGTTCAGAGAAGTCGTATAGTAAACTGAAGCTGTGCTGTTAATAACTTGCTGGCATTGCTGCTGCCTTATCCGGTGAAGAACTAAATATTTGTACTCATATTATTTGGCATTAATTAGACTACACAAACACAAAATACAGTGTCGGTTTAAAAGAATCGGGCCATGCTATGAGGTTCCAAACTTATACGTACGTGTAAGTTGCTCAGTAATGTACGATAGTAATTTCCAGTACCGTACGCGTAGGTATATTTTTATCCCCTGAAATTGCACTGACATTAGATTAATTTTTGTTTATAGGTATTCCTGTCAACATGGAAGCCTAAAAGAAAGGAAATGGTTAGAACGAAATATGGAACAAGCAATAAAGAATGCGATAGGAAGATCAGTGAATCTGGGAGTAGCAATATATATTGCTAAAACATTAACATTGTCTCTGTATAAGTTGATGTTGCAGGAAAAGGCACAAAAACAGAAGAACAAACCAATAACAAAGTGACGTAACACTAACATTAATAAAACTATAAATAGAGAACCTAGCTCTAACTCTGTGCCAACAGAAACTAGAAATAGTGAAGAGCCTTAAAAGGATAAAAAAAAATTAAATTTTGGAACCAAAACCAGTGTCGATTGAAGTGTTCTAACAGAGCGTATCATTTACTTAGAAGTCACAGACGAGGCTTGTGTTCAGTGTAATTAGTGTATCACGAAAGGGACGGACACATATTGAATGCACAGGGCAAGAGAACATTGATTTTTGTAGATGTGATCACTGTGTTTAAAAAATGTTACATTACTTCTAAGGCATTTTTATTTTGCTGTGATAATCTCTAGAGAACGTTTTGAAAAATATATTATCATGCTACCGTGTTCTATTTTTATCTCAAAAATACAATGATTATGATACGGAAATATGTATTCATTTACCTCTGTCTGGCACTGGTAAACACTTTTTGAGATGCACTAATATTTATTTTAGTTATTAAAAGTCAACATGACTCGCTTCATGAATATTCATTAATAATGCTGTTACTGTAAGTTATTAGCTTCATGATAATAGTAACACGCTACTTGTTCTCCATTGCATTTTCTTTAAATTTTGAAAAAACCTTAGGTGTGCGGTACTGGGCGCATCTCCCCTAATTTCATTTCTGGCTTTTTATAGAACTCGTTTTATCATTTCAAATTATGTTTGAAGCTAAAATTTTATTTTTGTATATTTTTACTACGGTTTCCAGCTTCACATAATAAATAATAAAAATGCTGTAGGTTTTACTATTGCTTTATTATTTTTGCTCTTGCTGTTCTTTATGTTCTGCTGTGAGGTTATTAAAGAAAATGTATTTGCTGCGTGATTCCAATATTCTAGCACATTTCATTAAAATTCCTAATACCCCAATTCATATTTCTCAAATCTGTGAACCCTTGTGATGTAACAAATATAAAGTCCGCTTTTGGGTTGAAGAGAAAGGAAAAAAAAAAAAAAAAAATACCGTGGAAGTTAAATGTTGTCACATACGTCCCATGTTGAACTAATTGATCGAATAATGAGGGATTACTGCCCAAAACTAATTAGCTATTGCCTAATTAAACCCGAATGACAGAAGGACATTAATTAAGGGATGCTGGTCCATATAAAATTGCTACCCTGCCACGGCCCGACCAATTTATTTCTCTTGCATGACGTCATGTAAGCAACGTTGGTTTATATAAAATATCTCCACGTCGCTCTCACCTGAATGAAGGGTGCTGTTAAATGACAACAAGGAAAAAAGCAATTTAACTACTGGACTTCAGTCATGCTTTAGAGTTATGTGCAATTTAAAGCATATTGTTTACGCTTTATGGTTTGTCTTTTAATTAGGTAATACCTACTGATACTATAAGGTATTGTTACTTTCTAATATTACATAACTTTTATTATACACCATTTATTCAAAACAAAATGGTAAACAAAAGCAACCCATTGGAAATAATAATGCAAATGCTGAAATGACCTGTTGAAATAATTATTGGTTTCCCAAATATAAAAAAGAATGTGTTGGACTCACAAGACTTTTCCCTCTCATATTCCTACAAATATTCTTTCCAAAGCTTAGGCACCTCTTGATGATCCAGTTACACACTTACACATAAGCACCCAAATTTCATTTTAGGGTATAGAAGAAAATTAATATAAAATATTAACAGAATGATGGTATCGTGATTCCAATACCTTTCTTTATATCATTACTAAAAGAAAAATTTAATTGCTAATTTTTCCGTAGTTAAAAGGATAACAAAAATCTCAAGAATAGAAAGTTCAGAGACATGTTTTATTTGACATAGCTATTTCTTTGTTCCTTAGAATTACACATTTTTTATCAAAATGAGGAGGACCTCTTTGACTATTCCAGAGAAAAGAAAATCGATAGAAACGTTTTTAGAAAATCAAAAATAACAAGAATGTTTCATATAAAGAACAGTTTTTGTGGTTATCCTTGGAAAACAGTGAACTTGAATTACAAGCAAAATATTTAATAGAGATTTCCATTTAGAGTTAGTCTATTCACATAAAGGACTTCTTTTCGTTCAGGAAGGCCACAATACGTATCTTTCTGGTGAAATTTCGGTTTGAAAGTTTTGAGTAGAATACATTATTTCCACTACTGATCTAGATAAGAGTAGAAAAAATGGAAATATAATTTAATCTCCCAAAACTTAATATTCAAAATCTATTGAATTTATGTAGTGCTTTTGTAATTTTATTGTAATTTTCTAATACATGTTTTGTCATTTAGGAGCATCGAACAAAAGGTAACATTTAGTTGTTTTTGTTTGTTTGTTTGTTTGTTTTTTGTTCTTCTCCGATGTTAGTTCATACTGGACAGTGAATGAATTGGGTACCATTATGTTCAAAAGAGTCCAGGGTCCATGGAGCTTACAGTTACCCGACATTCGTCTTGAAGGATAAGGGAAAACCCCTGAAAGACCTTATCCAGGTAATTCCTGACCGATATTTGAACTCGGGTCCTCTTGAGTGTGAGGCAGACATCCTGCCATCTACGCTACCGAGGCGGGCTAGTTTTAGTAAACAGTTTACAATGACAGATGCAGACCTGTTTAATGAGAAGGAAAGATTTGTACTGCATAGGGTTAGCCAGTGACCACAGATTAGAAAATGTGGGCTACTATGGCTAATATTGGACTAAGATAAATCTAAGGCGAAAAAGAAAGAGCTAAACATAAGAAGATATGTTGCAGAGTAGAAGATCTTAAACTCTATGAAGACTTGTTCTACATTGCCGATTCACTGGCTAGATTGTTGATGAAAACAAGAAAATGTACTGCAGATTTGAAAGTGCTCAGATCCACTTTGGGAGACCACATCAACATAGACTGAAGTGTAAGATGTTCATTATATCATTGTGCATAGATTAATATATATCTATATGTGAAATATACCACAAGCATGATAACATGCCCCACATTTATCTTTCGTTCTCTGAGAGATAATAAGATAGATTTGGCTTCCACATAGATTGAAATTAAATGTGTTTCACATGAAAGGATAGAAATGTGGTGAACATTACCATAATATATAGGCTTCTATTTGAAATCAATATTTCAGTAACACACTTACATATAGCTATATAGTCTTTAAAGCATAAACTTCCTTTTGTGTTACTTTATACGACCTTCACTCACCATTCCATATAATACACTTATTTCTCAATTCACTTATTTTAGTCGCTATAAATGGTTACCTGATGTGTATCGCAGTACACACAAGGAAGTTATAGGGAGAGGAGCGAGGAGTGTATGAAAAATTTAAAAACTGCATGGCTATACAATGATTTGAATTTCCATATTTTCTATTCAGCGTGAGATAAAATAATGATGAATTAACATAAAACATACGTCTATGATTAAGTATTGCAGAACCCATAGCTATACCTCTAAATAGCTTGGAAGCGATTAGTGTGACAAACGTATTTGCCAGGAACAGTGCATGTCAATGAGTGCAGTTTCTACACAGTAATTCTATAGATTTTAGGGTTTTCCAGGAACACAGAACTACACAAAGTTTAAAAAAATGAAGAGGAATTCGCAGTATATTATCATAAAATTCGGGGAAGGCATTTTAATTATAACGTGTCAAGTGTGTGATATAGTACTAATGAAATTTTTCTTTAGAAAATAAAATTAAGGACCTTTTGTCATGTGTTTGGCTCAGGGCGGTTACATGAAGAAGAATTTGGAGGCTATCTTTCGATGGAAGATGCTGGAATTATATATCAAAATATCCATCTGATATTCGCTAGCTTTTTCTTATTAGTTCATGCAACCACATAGTCGAACTAATTTCTAAAAATACGTTTTCTTCAGTACATTTCCGGTGAAAACTCAATATTGAACTTTTGGGTGGAATATAATACTTCCATTGCCTTAAAAAGTTATCGCTTTTTGAATAACAGTGCACTTTTTAATCATTTTCTTTCTTCCTTTCTTTCTTCCTTCCTTTCTTTCTTTATTTCTTTCTTCCTTCCTTCCTTCCTTCCTTTCTTTCTTTCTTTCTTTCTTTCTTTCTTTCTTTCTTTATTTCCTCCCTTCCTCCATAATTTATTTCTTTACATCTTCTTTATTTTTTCCTTGTTTCTTCTCTTCTTACTGTCATATGAAGGCCTTATTTGTTTGTGCCTGGGTTTAAATATCTGTAGAGGAGTAGACAGAAAGAGTAATCAGGTTCAAAGCGTGATATGAGTGTTCGAATGCGGGATTTAGCACTTCGGCATGTGAAATCCTTTGTCTTATGTCCTTCGTTGGTTTCCTCTGGATGGGAGTGGTTAGTTGAGATGCATTAAGGATTTTTTTTTTTGTAGTTTATTGCCTCCAACGATAAGTCATACTGGACGATGAATGGAATGGGTGAAATGATGCTCAAATGAGCCCAGGGTCCATAGAGCTTAGAGTTACCCGACATTCGTCTTTCAGGATAAGGGAAAACGCCGGAAATAACCTTATCCGGGTAACTCACCCTCACCGAGATTCGAACTCGGGACCTCTTGAATGTGAGGCAGACATGCTACCACCACGCTACCGAGGCGGGCTGTATTAAGGATGGCCGACTGGCAGCAGTGGTTAGGGTACCTAACAGCTACAGATAGGTAGTGACTCGTAACAAACGTTTCCCCTAGCCTTTAAGGTTTTTTTTTCTCCTTCCTATCTATGAGGTAGTACCTGAATAGGAAAACCTCCACCGATCTGGAGGATGAGATTTTCTAGACAGCAGCTCACGCCAACGTTTGAAACCTTAAACAGCCAACCACGATGAAAGTTATGATGAAATGAGAGTGAGGTGAAATGGATGGATAGGAAATTCGGTAGATGTACTTATACTACGATACACAGCACTCACGTAGCGACCCGAGGAAGCGTCCTAAATATGGACCATGACCACTATTGCCTGAACTATCTCGCTCCATTGGAACATGATAAGAAATAAGGATAAAATGGATAAAATGAATGGTGATGATGAAGCACTTAAAGATGGAATGAATGACGAGGAATACTGGAGAACATGGAGAAAACAGTTCAGACGTTGCTTTGTCCATCACAAACCACACATATGGTCCCTTAGATTTGAACCCGGGCCACTTCGGTGAGAGCAAATACAGTCACCCCCAAAACTATTGGACTTTTTAAAATACGTTCATTGTAACCCATTACACATTAAGTAATCTCTTTTAATCAGATTATTTACGCAAACGTTTCCTATAAATATCTCCGATTCTGCGGTAAGCAATTTTAAGGCTTAGAGTATAATTTATTTTGGGAAATAGCTCCGTTCAGAAATTGTCTTTCTGTTTTTCCAGGCTTTCGGCATATTAAGGTCCGTTTTAGACAGGTTTCACTTTACAACATGCATATGGTCGATGCTTGAAATAAAATTTAACTGACAGTTATTCTTATACTCTCCGGAGCATTGCGATTGTTTCATATTACATTCTCATTTATACCTGTGGAAATCCTATATGTATTTTATGAATTAAATTCAAGATGTTTTATAGGTCATGTTGTCAGAAGGACTGCAACTTTTCAACATTGAAAATAATTATCAAAATTGGAGAACGTGTTATGGAATCTCGCTACACATGCATTCAATTATTTTAATTTCACAATATTAGTGTATATTCTACGCCGTTTATTTTCACTGATGAACCAGATTTTAAAGTGACTTTCTATAGTCGTTGATAGTTCAATAATCAAACCCAACATATTCTTGAATGTTATTCAAAGGTATTTAATTGCAACTAGCCGCTAAAGCAGATATGTTGGTCTGATTTGAGCTGACACGACCATGTTAAGTAATTGCAATAGAACACATATGAATGTTTGACTGGAAGACGAATTGCCCATGCAGCTAAGGGCGCATGAATGATTATGTTGCACTATATGTATTACTCAAATATGGAAAGATATTAATTGCGTGTTTATCAAATTCCATCGCAGCAGTGACATGCACACACGCGGTAGCTAATTTAACACTAGCTGGGAATCACGTAATGATTTTAAATGACGCCATCTGCTGGACAGAGGGGATGCAGGAAAATATGGCGCACCATTCGTCAACGCCAGCAGCAAGCAGTGAAAAGTTCCTGAAAAAGACTTCGGAATTAATGTTCTACTTTTCAGGCGGGTGATTAACTGTGCTACCAACACATGAGCTGGACGAAATATCAATTGAGTATTAAAACGTGTAAAGCACCTCGGTAACGAGCAAAGAAATAATCGACAAACATTTTTTAAAAAAACGCATTTCTGTTTTCATCACTGGAATACCTTTGCTGTTTATGGGTGAATCTTTAATCTTAACTAGAGGTTTTAATTGTAGTTCATATCTTCAGGTTTCTGGTGAGTAAGTATAGAACATAGAATTATCAGCAACCAATCCCCTCACAGTATTGCAAAATGTGAAAAAAAAAGGTAATTCAACTTCATTCGGCCGTTCCCACCAGTCGAATGTCCATATGACTTCAACACCTCAAGCGAGTTTATCACCTCTGCTTCTGGCAGAGGACTGGTGAAAGATGAGTGGATGGGGTGGATTTTTTTTTTTTTTTTTTTTTTTTTTTTTTTACCTAGCAACGATATGCCAAATTTTAAATCGTATAGGTAATATTGTTAGCCTTTTTTTTATTTCTTTTTATTTTATATATGTTTTTATTCTATTTTATTATTTATTTATTTTTTTATTTTTTTTATTTATTTTTTTTCATGTTTTTTTTTATTTATTTTTTTTTTTGTTTTATTGGCTTGTATTGTGAGACAAATGAAGGGTTCTATTTGCTTAGATGGTTCTTAGATCTGCATTTGTTCCAAATGATAAATGTATGGCTCCAGAGAACGTAAGTTTTTCTTCCGTATAGAGCTCCATCTCTGCTCTTTCAAAAATATACGTAGGTGCTTTCCCAACATAGTGGCTCCTCGCCTTACTTTTATCAGCCAATGTAGTGCACCAGCAACCAACCACACAGCAAAATTGTGAAATTTCTTGTCCTTGAATCGAAACTCCAGTTGTACCAGCTGTGGTACCGAACGTAAGTACTCTTCTGGACGAAGTTTATGTAATGTGTCTTAGATGGAGGTCCAAATCAAGTCAGCCCGCTGACAGTTGTACAAGCGATGTTCCAGTGTATCATCTTCCACACATACGCCACAGATCTTCGAATTCACTCTCCCGTGACGCCACATCTTTTCTGCAGTTGGAACCGTTTCATTAATCACTTCATAAACCGTTTCTCTCCATAACGACGGAAGGTTACAGTTGGTTGCATTGGCCCAAACGCATTTCCAGTCACGACTGTATTTTGTTTCTACATTAGGTCGTTGAATACCTGGCTTCGTCAAATGACGGTAGAGGTTCTTGGTAGTCAGAAAATTCTCCAGTCGCTCCCCAGAATTTTCAAGAGCACGAAGCTTGGCAACCAAACGATTAAATTCCCGTGTCGGTCTCTCCACGGTATGTAACTGGTCGTACCAAAACTTCTTGTCAATCGGAGACTCACTGCTAAGTAACGAGGACAATCCTCTCTTTCCCAACAGCGCCATACACTTGTTGTCAACATCCACTAGACCACAACCACCCTTCTTTAGAGGAAGACGCAATTGCGGGCGAGCAACTCGATATGCTTTCCCCGTCCACAGGAAGTATCCGAGCAGAGTCTCAAAACGTTGGACGAACTGCTTAGGGAGCGGCAAAATTTGCGCTACATACCACAGTTTACTCAAGGCATAAGTATGAATGTACCAGACGCGTTGCAACAACGTTAGATTTCGAGAGCGATCTTCGTGTAAGTTAAAACGTAGTGCGTTGAGCCTCTGGGTCCAATTAAGAGAAATCATTTCTGATATGTTAGAGGTAAATATAACCCGTAGTATAGTGGTCTGTGGAACCACTTTCATATGCAGCAAAGTTGGTGGATGTTCCCAGGTACCTAATGGAAGGATTTCTGATTTGTGGGCGTTGAGCTGAGCTCCCGAAAGTTGACTGTACGTCACAATCGCCGTGGCTATCTCCTCCATATCCTGGTGATCTTTGGCCAAAACCGTCACGTCATCCGCATAAGCCATTACCTTAAGGCGTTCCCCAGCAATATTTAAGCCTTGCAGTCTATCTTGTAGCATCTGGAGTAATGGATTGAGTGTCAAGGCAAACAGTCCCATAGATAAGGGACACCCCTGCCTGACTGATTGTCGTATTGGAATAGGTGTCGACAAAAAGCCGTTACAAAGTATTCTTGATGACGCTTGGCGATAAAGCCCTTGAATCGCCGCTACCATTTGTTGAGGTACTCCAGCTGCGCGCAAACACCGCCAGATATACCAGTGCTGAACTCCATCAAAAGCTCTATGAAAATCCAGATTAACTAATGCCAAGGAGCTATGGTGCTGCTCAAGATGGACGACCACATCTCTTAATTCCGTAAGGGCACCAATAATGTTCTTGCGTTGAAGAGCTGTTTGATTAACATGGAGCACCTCCTCAAATGCTGGTTTTAGTCTGCTGGCCAAAAGCTTCGCAAAGATTTTGTAATCTGCATTAAGCAGTGTTATTGGGCGAAAGTCCATCGCTGCCTGAGGGCAGTGTTTCCGCGGGAGTAAAATTATAATTCCATCCGCGAAATGTTCTGGAAACCAGCCTCCATCCCATAATTCCTGTAACACTGCAACAAACTCATCCTTAATTATCGGCCAGAATGCAAGATAAAATTCATAAGAAAGACCATCCGGGCCAGGCGCCGTATTGCGTTTCAAATGTTGCACCACTTGATGTACTTCTCGTTCCGTAATGGGACCTTGTAGATTCTCCTCCGTGGACTGACTAATGTGAGCCACGGGGCTACTCAGGGCCGCCGCGCTAACCATGGGTTCCGCTTGAGCCTCGCCAAATAGGCGCTGGTATTGCTCCTGAAGATAAGGCAATAGCTGGAGTGTCCCGTGTAACACCACACCAGTAGCAGCGTCAGTGAGTGATGAAATGTA
The DNA here is from genome assembly GCA_030765055.1 of Mantis religiosa. Lineage (NCBI taxonomy): Eukaryota > Metazoa > Arthropoda > Insecta > Mantodea > Mantidae > Mantis > Mantis religiosa. The sequence continues at coordinate 85,368,930 of CM060955.1, read as the reverse complement.
CTTGGCTGTCCATGAGAGGGTGCCTTGGCCAATGAATAAAAGGAGGCTTGTTCATCGGAGAGAGCGTGCGACAAGGGGGACCGAATGGCGCAACCCTGCAGCATTTGATCTTGTTTGCTTTTAATTATTTCCTTTATTCTCCTGATAGCCGGAGCGACCTCGGCACCTCGATTCTGCTGCTCATGTAGATTCCAAAGCACCTCATTGTAAAATTGCATCACCTCTCTTCTTTCACGGGCCTTCTCAAAACTAATTGTTTTGAAGAATGCTTTGATGGCCGGTTTTGCCGTAACGGCCCACCATTCTGATTTACGGTAGGCACGGTGATACGAGGGTTTTAAAGCTGCCCATCTTGTAGCAAAGTGCAATCGACAGTCCTCATCCGGAAATAGGGTTGAATTGATTTTCCAGTAACTCCTTCCAGTATCTGGACTAGGAGCCGTGAGTTTTAGGGCACACGTCACGGCGTGGTGGTCACTAAAGGCAACGGGATGCACATCAATGCGTTGGAAATGGGGAACCAAGGTGTCAGATAAATAAAAACGATCCAGTCGGGATGCAGAGGCGCCTCGGAAAAAGGTAAATTGCACCGTATTCCCATGCTGCAGCTCCCAGGCATCACGTAGATGTAATTGCGTCACTAACTGCAGAAGCATTGGGCTGAGATTGGCAGCGCCTTTCTGATCCTTAGCCTGAAGCGTACAGTTGAAATCCCCTGCAATAATACACTCCTTACCGGAAAGTAGATGGGCTGTCAACGCCTGTTGAAAGAACTGCTCACGTTCCTGTCGTCGATTGGAGCCGGAAGGAGCATAAACGTTAATCAGAGCAATGTTATCCAGCACCGCCGATACGACGCTCCCCGATGGATGGAATTGAAAGTCAGAACACTGGATACCACGGCGATAGAGTAGGGCAGTGCCTCTGCCTTCTGGACCCAAGTTAACCACATGATTATAATTATACAGGGCTGACAAATTATGCGTATTAACCTCCTGCAGGAAACACACGTCCACGTCATGCGTCGTGAGGAACTGATGTAACAATTTTTGATTTCGTAGATTTCTAATGCCGTTAACATTGACAGTAGCCAATATTTGAATACGAGGTAGCGTAGTCATGAGACTCCAGAAATACAAGGCAGGGAGAAACCAGTGCAGGGGTATGATAATGGTTCGGACAACTATTGAGAATTTGAAACTTTAGCTAGCGCGTTCGGTGGTTTGAGACGAGGGTCTCTGGAAGCGAGCACTACTCGAGGTTGTCCAGGACTACCAGTTGCGTCTACTGTCACAGACATTGATTGCAAAGCATCTCCCGGAACCTTCCCTGACACCACCTCCATTGCAGATTTATCACCGTCTTCTAGAGTCGACTCATCAGCGCTCGACATCGACGGTGCGTCTTGCGTGACTGAAGCACTCCATTCTCCAGCAGACTGGGCGGTTTTCGACTTCTTGGCTTTCTTTCGTGAATTGGTCCCCGAAGATATATGGGTAGGCTGGGGGGCGGTCGCAGCACCAATTTTACGCTTCTCCGTCACAAGAACTCCCGCCTCCGTACAATCGGGCGACGTCACCTCCTCACGGCAGTCCTCGGACCCCGTTGGTTTCGGATCCATTTGTGGTTGACTGTCTACTATGACGGCGGACACAGGGGACGTCTGTGATGCTTGTGGATTACACTCTCTTGTACTGCAATTTCTTTTTGTGTTTCCTGGGGCTCCCTGCGCAGAAGTGATGGTACAGGTAAGACCGTCTTTCTATTGGGACAGTTCTCTTTGACGTGAGTGTATTCCCCACATACATAGCAGGTTTTCACCTGACCAGCATAGCTCACTGTAACACGATAGCCCACAACCATAATGGTGTTAGGAATCTTAGTTTTCAGAGCCATTTTTACAGCACGAACACCAGTATTCACAGGTATTTTATACGCATTGCCCCATTGCTCTCTCCGAACTTCATAAACTTTGCCATACTGTTCCAATTTTTGTCGTATTACCTCGTTCGGTATCTCCGGCGGTAGATCAAACACACGCACCGTGGTGGTATTGCCTGTGGCCCTTTCGACTGTAACTGTTGTACGCTCCCCGTTCGCATACGTAAACACCGCGGTACCAGCAAACTTCTCTAACAGCCTTTCCAGTAGAACTACCGAAATGAGCTTTATATAAATTGCTCGATCCCGCGCAATTAACTGTAGCGTATCCACCTGGTCAGCAGTAAGCTTCAAGGTATCTGCAACAAATTCATGAACTTCTAATGCCGTTGGCCTCGTCGCAGTGATCTCAAATTTCACTCGCAGTGTATTTATTCTGCCGTAGATTTCCATGCTAACAGTAGCACTATTACCGTATGAACACAAAAACAAAATCCGGCCTCAGGCTTCAGGCACGCTGAGGCACCATGGAAAGAATAATAAGAAATAAAATAACTGAGAGTCGTTGAGAACAAAAGCCGTAATTCGACCGCTGAACCTCACACCGCACTACAGGCAAAACAGCGTCACCGTATCGCGTGGTAGGCACGACCTTCACTACACGGCAGCTCACGGCTGACTGATGTTTAAGGTTACGCACTCAGCTTAGTGAAATGGGTATGTACCTATGAAACATATTTCATTGCCTCTCGTAAACTGGTGATCTCAGGTATTAGGTAACGGTGATAATTGGGCAGCTTTTGTAGTGTAAGGATTTCTGGTTCTAGTGGTATATTATATCCCTAATAAAAGGTATACTTTCATGCTCCTTGCAACGTTGATGTACCCAGAGTACATTATAATCAAATTTGGTTAAGGTGTCAGAAACAGAGCAATACTGGAGGATAACTTGGGCTACCATGGAAAAGGAATGTATTTTCTGGTCGAAACCTTTCCTTGCTACCAGTTTTCTTCTGCCACTACTTCCTAAGTGTGCAGATTTCTGGTGTAGATTCCCCTTCTACCTTCGCCGTGAAAGATTATTCAAAACACCGCGTTGAAACGGGAGGGTGAGTACTACTTTCTCAGTCTAGAAATCTGTGACCTCTTATCCACACAAACACTAAGAAAGCAGCACCAAAAGTAAAATAAGTGTATTGTAATGAAAGTTAAGAACCAATTACAGCACTATGAAAGAGCGTTAGAGAGTATTTTATGCTGCGCCAACTTGTTGCGCCATTTCGAATATGGTTTTATGAAGTTCCACATCGGGAAGCCATTTGGAATGCTATGATGAAATGTTTCTAATTTGCATTATGGATTTTTTCTTATGCGTCGAAAGTTTAAGAGGAATTCATCACCATCATCATCATCATCATCATCATCATCATCATCATCATCATCATCATCATCATCATCATTATCATCATCTTCAAGGATTGGGCTCTGTGCCCGTTCGGTTCTCTTCAAGTGCCTACTGATCCTTCCAGCGTAGAGCTGGGCGTCCCACATCTCTCTTTCCTTTCGGCATATAATCTAAAACTCTTTTTGAAATGAAATATGTAGTGTTTAACGCACGCTTTTACTACATACGGCACCGCAGGCGGTGACATTGATGATACATGAGATGAAGATGGAGCACCGGTGGAATGAAATGGCGGGGGAAACCGGAGGTCCCGGAGAAAACCTGCCCAGCGCCGTGTTGTCCATCACAAATCTCACTTTGCAGTCGCCTGGGATCGAACCCGGCCCGCCTTGGTGAGAGCCAAGCGGTCTAACCACTGAGACACAGCGCGGCCGAAAACTCTTCTTGGAAGTCGTTCCGCGTCCATTCATAAAATATGATTTTTCCATTCATTTTTGTTCTTCATTATTTTACTGTTTAAATAAAAAATCACAGGCTCTTCCCCTATTTTTTTCGTTTCTTACGTGGTCTATTCTTTTATAACCTGCCACGCTTCTCAAAAATCTCATCTCTGGCGATTCTAGCTGTTTACGTTGGTTCTTTGCCAGTGTCCATATTTCGGACCGTATGTTAATGTTGGTACTGTCATTATCTTATAAAATTTCATCTGTGTTTCCTTTCCTGTTTTCCTGTTCAGCGTTCTTATTACAGTCCCACACATTTGATTGAATTTGTTTAATTTCATCTCCATATACTTGTTGTTATTTGCCACTGCTACTGTCTAGCCTAGATAGTTAAAACTATTAACCTGTTCTATTGTTTTATTGTTTCTAACTATTTTTTGCTCTTATGTTGTTCTTTCCTCTAAAAGCCATTACTTTAGTTTTGTGTTCTGAGATTAAAAGGTTATATGTTTCCGCTATGTTGTTTAAACTATATACTGCTCTTTGCATGTCATCTTCTAGGTGGGACATTATACGTGATCATCAGCAAATAATACTGTATTTAAAATTGTGTTTCCATTCAGTACATTTTGTTTTATACTTTGCTGTCATTCTTGTACCATATTATCAATATATATATATATATATTAAAGAGTATAGGCGATAGAGGGCATCCTTGTCGTACTCCTTTTTGTCCACTGCTTTAAGAGGAATTAATATTGCAATTTTTAAATTTGGCGTTATTTATTTTGCCTTATATCAATTTTAATGATGGTTAGATTTAAAATCTATAAGATATGAGGAATATATATCGATTCATAATTTAAATTTCTTAGCCTGCGCATGAAACATCCCATCACAAGATTGTAACCTCGGATTAATATAACACTTTTCATGTCAATTAGCCTAAATAATGATAAAAGTTATTTTCCAAAGTTAACACTTTACTTTATAACACGTAATATATCCTGTTACACAGCATTTGTTTAGATAAATTTTCTATGCGTCCACTCGTCAGTATAATCATTTTTTTCCGTGTCCCTTTTAAAAAGTAAGATTATTATGACTTTGTGGTTTCGTAGATTTAAAAGTTTTGTTTGCAGAAATTTAAAATGCTCTTCATTAAAAGTAAAACACGCTTTGCACACCCCTTACAACAGTCTTCAAGGTCTATCGTTGCTTCACTACACTAAATGTTTAACGTAATTCTAAAATAACACAAATAACGTCACAAAATATGTAAAGAATAATTATGCTTGGAGCCTAAACAAAAACAGTCATTTCAACTATAGGAATATACGGAAAGCTAACAGTCCTCAGACTAATAATCTTAGGTACCCACATCTAATCTTAAAATACCTTTAATCATGTTTGGTCTCGAGTCTTGATAAAATTCCGAGCAAGAACGCAGAGTGAAACTTAGCTAAGAAAACACAATATTTAAAATAAACTCCCAAAATTGAAAGTGCCAGCTTTTATCTTTCATTCATATTTCTACTTTACTTTGCACTTTTTGAGATCCAAATTTCATTAAGTAGAGAAAGTACTACATTCCATAACCGCATGCCGAGACTTCATCGAAAATGCACGATTTATATTCCCGAAATAAGAAAAGAATGCCTTTCAAGAAAATAAACTGAATGTGAAAATAATTTAAATTTGATGCATTTTGATGTATTGATACACCAATTTCGATGTATTTAATTCACAATGGATTCTCTATCCTCCCTCAATGGAACTATTCTCACATATATTAACAAATAGACACAGAAGATTTTTAGCACTGACTATTTAAATAGGCCGCTCCATGGCTGACTGGACAGACCGCTTGGCTTCTACGTAGGCGGCCCGGGTTCGATCGCAGGTGACAGCAAAGTGGGATTTGTTGTGGACAGCATGGCGCTGGAGTGGATTTCCTCCGAGTCCTCCGGTTTCCCCCTATACATTCCACCAATTGCTCAATCATTCATTCATCTCAGGCGTTGGGCTGACCCCTCAACCCTGATTTCATCTCTCAGGTCACATGCTTCAGCTCTCTCGCTCTGAGGGAACCCAAGCGCCTCTTAACGTCAGCATTGACGAGAAAGGGAGAAAAAATATTTGAATGAAAATTATCAAATTTTAATACACTACGTTTTGAAGACGGACTAAAAAGTATCAAATAATGTCTCGTAACCCCCTGCCATTAGCTATTACATTTTTTAAAACGAATATTTAATAGCTAAGTAAATATTTGATTTGAAATGAAAAACGTGGATGCCAGTAAAACATAATAGTACCGAATGTAGGGAGCAGGTGGTTTAGGGAAAAAGAGCAGTTCGTGTCATTTACAGAGCAATAAAATTGTTAGTGACTTGGGTAAACTATGCATCTATTATCATGATGACCCATATTCCATACATACGCTCGCCTCGGTAACGTAGATGGTAGCCTGTCTGCCTCACTTTCAAGAGGTCCCGAGTTCAAATCTCAGTCAGGAGGATCTGGATAAGATATTTTGCAGGGTTTTCCCCGGAATAATAAATAATGAATGTTGGATACCTCTAAGCGCTTTGGACCTGGGCTCATTTGAGCATCATTTCACCCATTTCATTCATCGTCCGATTCTATATCAAACTCGGTATCAAAATTTCGCTGAAATTTGAGATATGTGTGTAGTGTTTAACGCCCGCTCTTACTACATGCAGCACCGCAGGCGGTGACACTGATGATACATGAGATGAACATGGAGCACCGGTGGAATGAGAAGGTGGGGGAAACAGGAGATCCCGGAGAAAACCCGCCCCAGCGCCGTGTTGTTCATCACCTTGCGGTCACCTGGGATCCAAACCGGACCGCCAAGCGGTCTAACTACTCAGCCACTGTGCGGCTTAGATTGAAAGAGAGGGAGAGAGGGGGGGGGGGTGGGCGTGTGTGTATGTGATAGATCTGTATAAGTTTAAAGACTCCCTGTATCCATTAAAAGCATTTTTAGGAAAAAGATGCATTCATTAGTGAGTATATGTGTACTCTTTGGCTCTTGAATAACTAACTCAAAAGCTGTTTAAGCACTCAGTTCATATTTAAATTCAGTTAAATTAAGGATGTGATATGAAGCGTTTTAAGAAAGTACCCTCGTTATAAAATACTGTTTTCTTGGACAATTTTTCCTAAACTCTTATTTTCTCAAAAATAATGTATGATTAAGGTATTTTCATTGTAGATTAAATGTATATTCTGGATCTTATTAGAATAGCCTCTGAAGACGCCTTCATTCTGAAAACGAATGTTCTATATTGGACCATCAGTTACAAAATTTTATCACATACAAAATGTAGATATGATTATTGCAGTTTATATATTGAAATTGTAGTGTTCATCGCTCCCTTTTACTACAAACGGCACCGCAGGTGGTGACACTGAAGATGTATAGGAAGATGGAGCAGCGGTGGAATGAGATGGAGCGGGAAACCCGAGATCCCGGAGAAAACCCGCCCCAGCGCCATGATTTCCACCACAAATCTCACTTTGCAGTTGCCTGGGATCGACCCCGGGCCACCTCGAGCGGCATAGCCAATCGGTCATGGCGTGACCCTTTATATATTTGAGTTAACCATTTCTGAGAAATTGCTGTTATAGTTTGAACTTCCAAATACCTATAACTTAGTTGACTGGGAAGCCGCTCTTGTATTTCCTCTCTCGTAGTCATCCAAGAGCATGGGTTTCCTAAGTCACCTAGAACGATACGCTCTTTAAAAATATGTATCCTACAAGAACTATGTAAATGTCCACTGAAGGTTTATTTGCATTAACTAGAGGAACAGACAGAATAATCGTTTTCGTAAGAATAGTTTTTAAAAACGGAGTGATCAAAGTATTTTGAATGACATGCATGTTTTTAATTTTTAGTATCTAAAATCTACCGAGCAATATACTAATATACTAACCGCAGTTGTTTGTTAGGTGTTTTAAGCTGCAGAAATTATTGATTTTGGCACACTTGCGTAAGCCGTGGCCCGCAGCGCTGACAACAGATGAGCTTACAGGTAACGGCTGGCGTGTGCTGTTTGTAAAACGGACCAAATAATCCGAGGAGATGGATTACTTTATCAAACCTAGACAGAATATAAACAGCGAACCGCTTCTCCATTTTACGAAACAAATGATAGCACCGAGCAAACACCTGCCGACGGTTGACGCGTCTCCTTTTTCAAACGCCCAACTAATGAACAACACTTTCCGAAACAGAATCAGCCCTTGCTTTCTCCCCAAGTAGGTACAGTTCGTGTTCATGTGATTTGCTGTAAACGATAAACAGCCTTCTTACAGATTACCAATTACAAGCATGTGTGGTTCTTCCTTTCCTAATAAATCTTGCCAAGGGCCACATGATTAACATTTTGTGGGAAATTTGAGTGATTTGGAATAAGTGTAGTAGGTCATAAATCAATGGATATGAGGTCATTGTGCTTAATATTGCTTCTTTAGAGTGATTAAGCCTACGTTTCTGCACGGATGAGTATAAACCAGAATACAGTTAGCCTTTCATTATGGTTGCAATGTTTGATAATTATTTTCTTTTATCATTTAAATGTACGTACCTAAAATGGCTTGCATACTTTAAAACTCAGCATCATATTAATAATTAAAATAGAAAGCATTTGAATAATGCTGGTGTAATAAGCACTAAAAAATCGCAATAACCTTAAACCAGTCAATATATTGCAACGGTATATGTACACAATAGTAAAATGCTGGTGTAAATGGAAGGAAAATAGAGGAGTTAATTGATGGAAATAAAACATTTCTTTACATTAGTCATATACAGGCTAAGGTATTGGATTGATAGAAACGACATGAAAAATGCAATGCTATGGGCGGAATTTGAACCACGGATCTACTGGTTTCCGTTCAGTCACTCATATCCAATGAGCTACCATGGCCAACGTGCCATCCTGACATTAAATTTTCCAATTGATACATATATGTATTTACCAGTAAACCATTAGAGACTCTCGTATCCGAGATACACCGTTTATGGCGACCTACTATCATAAGTACTTGAATCCCAGGCTTTACCATTAAATTCTGTTATTTAAACATTTCTTTACACTAGCCGTATACAAGCTAATTTTTTTATATACATAGAGTCGACATGAAAACTTCAATGCCATGTCCAGGATTTGAACCACGGATCTTATGGTTTCCGTCCAGTCGGTCTTACCCATTGAGCTACCATGGCCAACGTGCCGTCCTAACATTAAATTTTCCAATTGACTCATATGTCAAGAGCCCCTAGTGGTTTACCGGGAAATAATATATGAGTAAATTGAAAAATTTAATGTCACGACGGTACGTTGGCCATTGTAGCTCAATGGACTGAATGGAAACCAGGAGATCCGTAGTTCAAACCCCGGCCATGGCTTTGAATTTTTCACGACTCTAACTATCCAGAAAGAAGAGTATTAACATTCCCTGACCTTGCCTCGCATAGGAGTTGTGCATTCGCACTCAAATGTGTATATAAGCGAATAAAGGAGCGATATCAGTGGGACAGGGTTATAAAGGAACATCGTTTTGGCCAGAATGCGTAGTGAAATGTTCAGCTTCAAAACCTTCCATATATCGGCAATAGAAATGATTATGCAGAGTTGAGACGAACTTAGAAATATCATACTTTGAGGCTGTATTTGGATGGCTGTTCGGGTGATCTCTTTGAGCTGAAAGCAGTAACGAGTCGATTCACAAGAAGAGAGGCCCGCAAATCACCCTTCCCTCCTCCCAAGAAAAAAGCATGTT